>VZQC01011446.1:2253976-2267235 GCA_009823505.1 Rhizomys pruinosus | reverse complement strand
AAAGACAGCAGGACCAAACGATCAGCAATCAGCTCGCCAAGGCACCCAGTTCCTACCTGTCTTCCCCTCTTCCTGCCGCTGGGCTCAAGAGATCTCAAATCTCAAGAGTCACACAAGCGTGCCTTTAATACCGGCTGGGAGGATAACTCCGCCCCCACAGCCACTAGATCTAATCAAGCCAAAGACCACACCTTTAATCCCAGCTGGGGGGATAACTCCAACCTCACAGCCACAAAGGCCAATCAAACCAAAGACAGCAGGACCAAACGATCAGCAATCAGCTCGCCAAGGCACCCAGTTCCTACCTGTCTTCCCCTCTTCCTGCCGCTGGGCTCAGGAGATCTCTTATTTATTTCTGTATGTGTATGAATGTACTGTCTGCATGCAAGTCTATGCACCCGTGTCGTGCAATGCCGCGGAGGTCAGAAGAGGGTGTCGGATTCCCCTGAAACTGGAGTTCTCCTGGAATTGGAGTTTCAGACGGTTCTCAGCCGCCATGTGGGTGCTGGGGATCGAACCCAGGTCCTCTGTAAGAGCGGTCGGCTCTCTTAACCGCTAGGCCATCTCTCCAGCCCCCCGGCTGTCTTCTTACAGTACTCTTCAGTCTCTCTCTGAGCCTGGAGCTTGTGGTTTCCTCTAGGTCCTCCTGTCTCTGTCTCTCAGCTCCTCCAGTGCTGCATGACCATACCTGACTTTAAAGTTGCCCCCCCCAAAAAAATAAAGTTGGTCCCCAGATCTGCACAGCTGCACAGCAAGCACTGTACCCACTGAGTCATCTCCCCAGCCTGTAAATTCATAAATCCTTGAATTGGGAAAGCAGGAAGAGTCTCAAGAATTTTAAAAGAGAAAGAAAAGAAACCACTTAGATATACTATAGCTAAATCTACAGAACAGCAAAGACAAATTGAAGCTCTTAAAAACAGCCAGTTGAAAGATTAGTCAGCATAAGAAGGATTAAATTATTATTATACACCCAACAATTTTAATAGATTTCAAGAATATTATGCTAAGTGAGGAAACAAAAACATTCCCCAAAGATCACATACAATGCATTAGTGTATTTGCGAAGCCATAAATAAATGTCACAGAGTGAATGGTTTAAAAAACAAAATTTTTGTTCTTCTCTCTTTTGGGAGAGTAGAGGAATCTTTATGCATGTGTTTCCTCATTTTGCTGGTTAGTTTATGACATGTGAAGTGTGACCAACAGGAAAAGCTGGGGTGAGATCTAAAAGGCTTTTCTACAATATTTGTGAAACTTTCTTCTGTGTGTGTGTATGTGTTTGTGTGTGTGTGTGTGTGTGTGTGTGTGTGTGTGTGTTGCATGCATGATGAGGGTGCACATGTCCAGGCATCCTTTATTCCCTTGAGACAGAGTCACGTCACTCAATCTGAAACTCACTGTGTAGGCTAAGCTGGCAGGATCCCAGGACCCTTCTGTCTTTACTGCCAAGGTGGTGGGGTTACAGTCCCATGGGTCCAGGCCTGGCTCTTTTACATGAATGCTGGGCATTTGAACTCAGGCCTTTATGCTTTGTAGTAAGTAATCTTCCTCACTAAGCCACCCGGTCTCCCAGCCTTGTAACTTTCTTTTTCAGTCTGTAATTATTCTAAAATTAAAGTTTTTAAAAGGCAGCCAGAAACAAAACAAATCAATTGTTGGCTACTACATAGAAATTTGTTTGGAAGCTGGCTTCTCAACAGTGGTGAGTAATAGAGAAATAGTGGAAACGCATCTTCAATGTGCCAATGTGTTAATCCTGGATTGCATTCTTATCAGAACTCCTTCAAGAATCCATATGAAATGAGGGTATGTTCTGACAAGTTCTGAGAACTTAATGCTGATAGAACATCTTCTAATGCCAAGGCCTTCGGGTAAACAGCCAAAGATCCCAGAGAGAATGCCTGAGATACAAGAAGTGGTTACCCAGTAAATCAGTAAAATGGTCAGTGGATCTATAGATTCTCTAGCAGAGGGCCAGGGAAGAGGCTCAGTGGGTAAAGGCTCCTGCTGCCAAACATGATGACCTGAGCTTGATCCCCAGGACCCACATGATGAAAGGAGAGAATCAATGCCCACCCGTTGTCCTCTGACCTCCATACTGTGTGCACCATCCCCACCCCCCAGCCCCCCACACAAAATAAATAAAAAATAATAAAACATTTTTTTGGTCCTTTTGAGACAGGGTCTCCCTTTAGTCACAGCTGGCCTGGAGCTTGCTATGTAGATCAGGCTGGCCTTGAACTCACATAATAAATGATTTTTTTTAGACAGGATCTCACTATGTAACCCTGGCTGGAATGGAACTTGCTATGTAGACCAGGTTGGCCTAAAACACACAAGAGATCTGCTTGCCTCTGCCTTCTGAGTGCTAGAATTAAAGGTCTACACCACAATGGCCGACTATTAAAACAAAAACAAAAACAAAAAAAAACTTTTACGGGCTGGCCAGATGTGCTAATAGGGTAAAGGCACTTATATCACGAGCTTAATGATCTGAGTTTGATCCTTGTAACCCATGTAAAGGCGGAAGGAGAGAACCAACTCCACAACATTGTCCTGTGTCCTAGTTTCTCTTCCATTGCTGTGACAAAACACTCTGACCGACACCAACTTGGGGAGGAAAGGGTATATTCAGCTCACATCTCCTGGGTCACAGTTCATCACTCAGGAAGCCCAAGGCAGGAACTCAGGGCCGGAACCTGGAGGCAGAAGCTGAAGCACAGGCCATGGAGGAGTGCTGCTTACTGGCTTGCTCCCCTGGCCCATGCCCAGTCTTCTCTCTTATATGGTACACAACCACCTGCCCAGGGTGGCACCACCCATAATGGGCTGGGCCCTCCCACATGGCTCAACAATCAAGACAATACTCCACAGATGTGGCCACAGACCAGTCCAATGGAGCCAATTCCCCAATTGAGGCTCCCTCAACCCAGGTGTGTCAAGTTGACACTAAAGCTATCCAGCACATCCTGTGAGTTCCACACATGTGCTGTGGCACAGAGTGCTCCCCCATCACACATAATAATCTACTATTAATAATAATTAATAATAAATTTAATTTAATTTAAAGTGTTTTGAACTTCTAGAAGAAAAGACATGGAGTTTATAATCTCTAATGTAGGACAGGGTAAAAAGAGAGTGACGGGAAGAAGCAGGATGTTGTTGTTTTTTTACTTTTATTTATTTTTTATGTGTATGAATGTACTGTCTGCATGGAGGTTTGTGCACCTGTGTCGTGCAATGCCATGGAGGTCAGGAGTGGGTGTCGGATTCCCCTGGAACTGGAGTTCTCCTGGAATTGGAGTTACATATGGTTCTCAGCCACCATGTGGGTACTGGGGATCAAACCCGGGTCCTCTGCAAGAGCAGTCGGCGCTCTTAACCGCTAGGCTATCTCTCCAGCCCCCAGGATGTTTTTTTAATAGGAGAGAAAAGTAAAAAGAAATAAAACAAAAAATAAGACAATCAATGACCATATAATAAGTAGTATACATGTATACCAATATAATTTTTTCACCTGTGCGTGTGTATGTGGTATGTACTGCATGTGTGTATGCATGTTCATATATGTACGTGCATGTAGTTATAGGTCTAAGGTTGATGTTGGAGTCTTTTATTTATCAAAACCTTATTCATTGATCCATGGCTGCTCCCCAAGTCTTGACTCACCACTTCCAGCTAGTGTGACTAGCCAGATCATCCTAGGGATCCCCTGTCCAAAACTACAAGCAGCTAGCACACTGCCCAGGGTTTTGTGGAGACTCTGAGAATCTGAACTCTGGTCCTCACAGTGCTTGGCAAGTGATTTATGTACTAAGGCCCTGTCTCCCCAAGCCCCAAATATAATTCTCAATAGAATAAATTCAGTTGAAGAAAAGTTTTCTGTAGAGATTTAAAAAAAAAATTCTATTCACTTGAAGGAGTCATACCTGACACAAGAGGCAGGAATAGTTGAAAACACATTTTTAAAAAATGAACAAAATAACAAAACAGAAAAATATATGGTATGACGGTTTTAATGTCAGATAAAATCCACATTGAGGTGAATTAAAATAAAGGATATAGATTTGCCATCAGCATAAGAGAGTAATCTTGAAGGGAGCAATGACGACAGTGGGACAGGCAACCTCTGGAGTCTGACTTTCCTGTTATCCTTTGAGTCCAAATCCAAGCTGATGGTGCAGACATTGGTTAGTACAATGGACCACCAGAGAAAGAATCAGCTTGCTCTGTCCTGGTCCTGAAAAATCCCAAATATTCATCTCATTTTCCACTGGTTTCAAATGACTTCATTTTCTCTTGGCTAGAAGATTTTCTGACCAGTCAAACCTCTGGCATCACCATCTGATTATGAAGTCTCATCTCCATAGTGAAAAATCATGGAGGTGTGTGTGTAGAGGGGTGTGGGTACATATGTGTGTAACAGAGTGATTATGTGTGCTGTAGGATACACTCACGCACATCCATTGTTAGGAACTTAATCTCTCTTCTTTAGGCTTTGCCTTCCAATCATTTGCCTGGGAAACTATATTGAGAAATCTGCCAAAGGAAAAATTTACTATTTTATCAACTTAGTCAGCAAGAGTTAGTTGTCCAAGTTACCAACAGCTAGAAACTGGAAAGACAAAGCTTCTGCCTGGCAACACCGCTGGGTGGGGTGGCAGCCCCCGTTTGGCAGTTGAATCTAGCTGCTCTTTTGCAATACAGAGCCTTAAGTTCTTAACTGCTACATCAAGGACTATTAAAAAAATTCTCAAAGACTTTTCTGGGAAGTTTCTGGGGCTGGGTGGAGATAAAGCCGGCTTTACCTGCTCCAAGGTATTTCAAAAGTAAGTCTCGGAGAGCTGTAGATTTAGCAATCATCTCCAAGGAATTCTAGAAAGATTATTTGAAGAGATCTCATACTTTCAGCACAAAAGAAGTATAGTCTTTTTCTATGCTTTAAAAAAAATCAGTCTGTTACTCAAGATCTGCCCAAGACTGGGACTGTGCACAGGGAGGGGTTCGTGAGGCCCCAGCCCTCTCGGAGGAATAATATGTAGTTAACGGTTGATGAGGGAAGGGGAGACTTTTTTTTCCAGTGGTGTAGCCACTGGTAAGGGGCCCAAGCTCCTGTAAATTGCCCCAACAAATGTAAACAACCCTAATGAAGGCTATCACACACCCCTCAAAAAGGGGAGGAAGAGGTTTGGTTCATATACCAAAAAAAAATAAAATAAAATAGCATATGTGCAAGTACAGGGGGCCTAACTGGGAAGAGGAAGGATCAGGTGAGGCAAGACGGGGGAATATGGTGAATATGATCAAAACACATGTATGAAAATGTCAAAAGTGGGGCTGGAGAGATGGCTCAGCAGTTAAGAGTGCCGACTGCTCTTGCGGAGGACCCAGGTTCGATTCCTACCACCCACATGTCAGCTAAGAACTGTCTTTAACTCCAGTTCCAGGGGACTCCGATGCCCTCTTCTGACCTCTGCAGCATTGCATGACTCGGGTGCACCAACCTACATGGAGACAGTACATTCATACACATAAAAAAAATAAATAAAAATTAAAAAAAGAAAATGTCAAAGGAAGATGGATTTCTGAAGAATATTCCTTGGTTGGTTTTTTTTTCTTTCACTGGAGACAGAGAGATGACAGGCATTTGACATGGTGTTACCACCACTCATTTCACGCCATGGTGTTACCACCACTCATTTCACGCGGAACGCTCTGGGATTTATACTTTCCATCTCATCTCGTTCATTCTCCTCTGTTTGAAAGGTCATGTTCTTAATCACTCTGACAGCAGGAATCTGGTCTGAGATCATGTCTAGAAGGGTATCCACAAAGAAAAGGCAAAAATGGTCATGGTTAGATGTGATTTCTAAGACCTTAAAGCAGAATGCAGGAGTTTTCTAAACAACCCAAACCTGCAACAAGCTCACTATATGTAGATGGGATCAAGCTACAAGACAAAGAAAAAGCAGGAAATGAAAAGAATATCAGTTCTGTAGTCATTTACTAAAACAAGTTGTCTGTTGTAATATAATTTGAAATATTCTTTTTAAATTTTTTTTTTAATTTTTATTTATTTCCGTATGTGTATGAATGTACTGTCTGCATGCAGGTCTGTGCACCGTGTCGTGCAATGCTGCAGAGGTCAGAAGAGGGTCTCAGATTCCCCAGTTCTCCTGGAATTGGAGTTTCAGACGGTTCTCAGCCACCATGTGGGTGCTGGGGATTGAACCCGGGTCCTCTGTAAGAGCGGTCGGCACTCTTAACCGCTAGGCCATCTCTCCAGCCCTATAATTTGAAATATTCTAAAAGTATTTTAAAGTGAGAGTAATAGAGAGGAATTAGTGGAAAAAAAATCACTTCAAGTTTATACAAAAGAGACAACAGAGTTAAGAAATGGCCGTCTAAATTCCCTTTTCACAAAGTTGAAAAGTATTTTTACCATAAGATGCAGGAGTAAATAGTCACCATTGCTCATAATCTCATCAGACTCAAAATTAAAGGCCAGACTCAAATTGACTTATTAAGACTGCACCTAATTCATTTGTTCCTTAAGTAGACTGTAAATACACTCTTACAGATTGAAACTCTGAGAAATAATTGTTTTTCTCCTATATATTCCCCACATTTTAAGCACTACCGAACATGTGATAGAACATCAAAAATATTCATTGTTCAAATAACCCCTTAAAAAAATGACTATGCTCACATATTGTTGTGAAATTTCATCATACTGTTAGAAAAAACCAAACCAGCAAGAGCTTCCGAGGAATAACAGCAGCACACTCACAGAGGTGTGAAAATCACACTTGCTTCTGGGGTTTCTAGCTTTACATAGAAATACAAGGGTGGTGGCGCACGCCTTTAATCCTAGCACTCAGGAGGCAGAGGCAGGCTGATCTCTGTGAGTTCAAAGCCATCCTGGTCTACATAGGGAGCTCCAGGCCAGCTGGGACTAAAGGGAGACCCTGTCCCCAAAAGACCAAAAAGACCAAAAAAAAAAAAAAATACAATGGAACTATCCCTTGAAACGGCTAACAGAAAGCTGCTTGCGACATAGAATTCTATGTCTGGCCAGTTTATCGGTCTGCAAGCCAGACTGAAAGGGCTCAAAGTTTAATTCCCTTTCTTGGATAAAAATGTCATGAGCATATGTTCTAGGAAAATGAAATGCAAATAGAAAAGATGAAGCTATAGAATTCAAGAAATAATGGCCACAACTCAGAACAGCGGCAAAGAGAGCCTCTAGGCTATTGCTGGGAGCAGATGTGAAGCAATCTGTCCAAATTAAACAGGGAGTCAGAGGTTCCAGATGAAGGCATTTGATAAGAAAACCAGATTCCCTCCAGCAAGCCAGTATGATTTAAGAAGTTGAAAGCTGTGCCTAGTAGCTCCTCTTGAAATTGGAGCAGTTGAGAGGTTGAGGTAGAAGGATGGTCATGAGTTTGAGACTAGCCTGGGGTGTAAAGTGTCAAAAAAGTACAAATACAAGAAAGACAGAAGGGCGGGGGGAGAAGATAAATTGTTTATTAGTGTTAGAGTGAAAGGGATTTTTTTTTCTATCATAAAAGTAAGAAACTCCTTGATAAAGCAATAAACTCCACAACAGAAAATTAAAATGAATGTAGGGTAACCTGAACAACATAGAGTAAAATGAATGAAGACCCATTGGATTCTGTTTTGGGGTGATTTGCTTTGTGCTACGCATGCTTAGAGCAAGAGTTGCTGTGGACTTACATACCTCTGAAGCCACACCAGCCTGGGCTACAGTGGGGAGATGATGAAGCTCTGGCAGGACCGGCCTGGTGGAGGGAAGTCCAGTGCGCCTGCATTGACCTGTATGTTGTCAGCTCTGCCCTTTCTCTGGATCCGCTTTCCAGCTGCTGCTGGGAGATAGGCCACTGTGTTCCAGCACCTGCTCCTCACCCAGGCGATCTGCCTAACCCTGGCTCAGAAAGAATGGAGCCAACCCCACCATGGGCTGAAACTTTGGAAACTGTGAGCTGGGCAAAAATAAATCTTCACTTTTTTAGGCTAATATTTCTCAGGTGTTATGTTACACAAATGAAAAGACCAACACAGCACTATTTCCTTCTCTGAAAGTCCAAGCACATTTCTCGGTTATGTGAAAAATTGTCTACAATTTGTATACAACTACAATAAGTGCCCTTTATGTGTATGCAGGCACAAGAGATTTTTAGTGCCAAAACATGGAAATTTTCATGATGTAGAAGTTAGGAAAAGGAAAGAGAAGAAGAGGTGTGAAACTTGGCATGATCCTCCTATCCCCATCTCTTGATGCTGGGATCACTGTCTGGGCCATTACACCTACTTCCATGCAATGTTGCAGGCACTCTACCAATTGAGCTCTATCCTCAGACCCTATATTATCATAGTTAAAGCTGAATGACTTCAGGTTATAAAGTAAGCCAGTGCATAAGAAAGATATGGACCAGGTGTGGTGGTGCAAGCCTTCAGTCCCAACACTCAGGATGAAGAAACAGGCTGATGTCCATGAGGTCAAGGCCAGCCTGGTTTACATAGTGTCAAGAAACAAACAAAAACAAAAATAAAGAAAAGGAGGGAAGGAAGGAAGGAAGGAAGGAAGGAAGGAAGGAAGGAAGGAAGGAAGGGACTCATAATCCAATGATCAGACTTTAAGGAGGCACTCGGGGGTGGGCAGCGAGCTGAGTCCCTTATCTTTGATGAGTGAGATTCAGTAGACACTGAGTACAGGAAAGCGGGTCACTTCGCTCCGATGGCTCCCTAGTCTTTCCTCTCTTTCTGCCAGATTTCTGCCATCTAAGGTCTGCGTCCCATGGTTTCTGCTGGGCCTCTGCTGATGTCCATGGAGCGTCACCCCTACCCACTGACTTTAGCTGTGATTTATACTGCATTAAAGGTGGAAGGGCAAAGGCTAGAACTGAACAGATACTTTCAAAAGTGCCATGTGTGGTCCATAGTCCTCTGGGACTATGGCTCTCTGCCGCTGGGAACACTATGCTCTGAGCAATGGCCGCTCCACTAGCCCAAGTGAGAATGCACAGAGTGATGCCCAAGCAAGACCAGAATTTTAAAATTCTATCTTCTGGATGTCAACATTCTTATTAATACAGCCTAATGTGAACATAACTGACCACAGGCATGCCAATTATTTCCCTTTGGAATTGTTGAAGTCAGAGGAAAATTTAAATTTATTTTGAATATAGACCATCAAAAATATTCACTTGATGTGGTCTTAAATGTTTATATCAGAAGATTTTCTTCTCCTCAAGTAAAACTCTAAGATAAATTCAAGATTCCTTTTAATGAAGAAAAAGCTAAAACACAAACACAATCACCAATATATCTTCTGTAACGGTGAGCGTACAAAACAACAGGAGAGGGCCAGGCACACTAGGTGTAACATGAAAGTGTGTTCACTGAGGAGAAAATCTGAAGCATCCATAAACTTTCTTGGAAACGTCTGACAAGTCCTTGACTCCATCTAGCTCATCCATTTCAGAAACACCACAAGAGAAATTGGACAGTTTGTGATGAAACTTAGAAAAGTTTATTTTTCCATGAAGCCAGTGTGCAAACCTCTCCATCTGTCTTCTCCTCCCTTACTACGTTGAAGAGACACAGAGTTCTTCCAGATTTTCAGTTAGGTGGGTATTTCAAGCCCACGTGACTCTCCAGGTAAGTGATGCCCTATGCAAGACCCTGGGTTGGATCCCCAATACAGGAGAGGGAGAAGAAAGAAGGAAAGAAGGAAAGAATGGAGGGGAAGGGGAGGAGGGAGGGGAGGGAGAAAGGTTGGGAGTCACAGGGTTTCCCTGTACTGGATCTATGGCTTTTCTGCCAGTTGGGTTCACATGCATTGCCCGAGGACAGGCAAATCTTCAAGAAGCACAACGTGCCCAAATGGGTGCACTGAAGAGCACTGAGAGCAAAGCATGGTTTTCCTGACTAAAATGGAATATTTAAATAAATGGGCCTCCAGAGCAGGCCTGGGCCTGTCCTCAGCAGCCTGGTCCCTGTCCTCAGGAGCCTGGTCCCAGTCCTCAGCAGCCTGGTCCCTCTCCTCAGCAGCCTGGTCCCTCTCCTCAGCAGCCTGGTCCCTCTCCTCAGCAGCCTGGTCCCTGTCCTCAGCAGCCTGGTCCCTGTCCTCAGCAGCCTGGTCCCTGTCCTCAGCAGGCCTGGTCCCTCTCCTCAGCAGCCTGGTCCCTGTCCTCAGCAGGCCTGGTCCCTGTCCTCAGCAGCCTGGGCCCTCTCCTCAGCAGCCTGGGCCCTCTCCTCAGCAGCCTGGTCCCTCTCCTCAGCAGGCCTGGTCCCTGTCCTCAGCAGTTTACTTTCACTGCTGTCCCATCACCTTCTTTGTAAACTTTAAAAAAATGACATTTATCTCATTGTGCATGGAGGTCAGAAGACAGCTTGTGGGAACTGATTAGCTCCTTCTACCATATAGATCCTGGAGATTAAACTCAGGCTGTCAGGCTTGGCAGCAAGAGCCCCTCCCGGATGAGGACATGGGTTCTGCAAGTTGTCTTAACCACTGAGCCATCTCTTTGCTCCTCTTGGGTTCATTTTTGCCAGCTGCATACCTCTCAAAGAGGAGCCATCACCTTGCCAACCCCTGTCACCTTCCATGATGGTTAATCCTGGGTGTCAACCTGACTGGACTAAGGAACAAATAAAAGAAAAAAGGATCTTCGGATTGGACTACCTCAACCCCGATGGCCCACTCCAAATGTGGGCATTACCTTCTGCTGGCAGGCAGTATTAAAGGCCATGGCAGAGGGAGCTGGTCCCTTTTTTCCTGCAGCTTGCCTCTCACTGGTGAGTTTGTCTTGCTGCTGCAATCAACCCTTCAGATCCCAGCGTGTACTGAGACTGGCAGATCTCCTGGAATCCATCAGGCCTTCAGCACCAGATTGGGACTACTGAGGCATCCAGCCTTGTGGACTGAGCAGTTCCCTGGATTCTCAGCCTCTCCAGTGTGGCGCAGCTACTGTTGGACTCCTTGAACTCTGTCACGTGAGCAAATCAATAAATTGTATATACCTATATATTCATCCTGTTGCTTCTGTTTCTTTTTTTTTTTATTATTTCTGTATGTGTATGAATGTACTGTCTGCATGTAGGTTTGTGCACCCGTGTCGTGCAATGCCGCAGAGGTCAGAGGAGGGTGTCGGATTCCCCTGGAATGAGAGTTCTCCTGGAATTGGAGTTACAGATGGTTCTCAGCTACCATGTGGGTGCTGGGGATTGAACCCAGGTCCTCTGCAAGAGCAGTCAGCACTCTTAACCGCTAGGCCATCTCTCCAGCCCCATGCTTCTGTTTCTTTAAAGAACCCTGACTAATACAGATTTTGGTACCAGAAGTGGTTCTAGAGATACAGAATTGAAAGGATGAATTTCTTTAGTGGGCTTGGTAGTATCTGGAGCCAGCTCTCCAACCCAATGAAGCCTAGAGTTACTGAAGGCTCACCTGGTGGCATGAAGAGGAATGATAATCCTTGGTGCAGACTATTTGATGTAATTATGGAAGATAGATCCATTTGACTCACCTAACTCACCTCTTGTGAGGAGCAAGGAATTTAGTGACTCTGTATATAAAATGTTTGAGAAATTGTGGAAAAAATAAGGAAAAAAATGATGTTGCCTGGTTTCTCCCAGCATCTCTGGATAAAGTGATAGAGGAAAATAAGGAGCTCAGTGATAAAACTGACCAGCTCCAGATTCAAAACAACAGTTTAAAAGTTTCCATGTGTGCTCTGGAAGAATATCTTCTGTCCAGCATCCAAAGAGCTAAAGTGGAATAAAATCAAGCTGGAGCCCTTATTATACGTTTAGCTGATTTACAACACAAATTTAATTCCCAGCCATGAAGAGTGTCAGCAGTCAAAGTGAGAGCACTGGTGGGGAAAGGGTGGAACCCTGAAACTTGGGATGGAGATGTGTGGGTGTGCTGGATAGCTTTAGTGTCAACTTGACACACCTGGGTTGAGGGAGCCTCAACTGGGGAATTGGCTCCATTGGATTGGCCTGTGGCCACGTCCGTGGAGTATTGTCTTGATTGTCAGGCAACGTGGGAGGGCCCAGCCCACAATGAGTGGTGCCACCCTGGGCAGGTTGTTGTGTACCATATAAGAAGGCAGGCTGTGCATGAGCCAGGAAAGCAAGCCAGTGAACAGCATTCCTCCATGGCCTGTGCTTCAGCTCCTGCCTCCAGGTTCCTGTCCTGAGTTCCTGCCTTGGGCTCCCTAAGTGATGAACTGTGACCCAGGAGATGTAAGCTGAATAAACCCTTTCCTCCCCAAGTCGGTGTTGGTCAGAGTGTTTTGTCACAGCAATGGAAGACAAACTAGAACAGAAATTGGTACCAGAAGAGTGGGGTATTGCTGTGACAGACCTGACCTTGGTGTTTTGGGGAAGGATTGTGGAGGCATTTGGACCTTTGGGCTGGGAAGATCATTGAATGCCTAAAGATCATTGCTGTGGAGCTTGGAGCAGGTTTGCTGAAGGAGTTGTAGAAGATGGAGGCCTGGCTTGTGAAGTTTCTAGTTTCAAAGGGGAGCAGAGATCATCAGGACTGTGTAATCTGTGGGTTCTGGTCAGCTGGGGCTGAAGAATCAGCTGTAAGTAACAAGAGACCAGAACCTGAAGTGAAATCTTTGTTGTACTGGGACAATTGATGCTGGTTAGCTGGGGCTGAAAAATCAGCTGTAAGTAACAAGAGACCAGCATCACTGTGGTGAAATCTTCTGGGAAGAATTTCTTCAGGGTCAGCACACAGAAGCTGTGTTCCAGAAGGGGCCTGAGCCTCCATCTCAAGCCAGAAGCAGGACTTGGTAACATGTAAGAGTCTCCTATATGGTTCTGGTGTTGAAATTTGAGGGGGTCACAGAGAGCAGCCGAGGCTTGGCACTGTGAGAGGTCAGGAAAGACCATTGGTGGAAGTGCACCTCGGTTGCAGTGAAGACCCCAGGATTGCAGGGGTCATGGAGAGAAGCTGAGGCTTTGCACCAGGAGAGGTCAGAAGAGACCATTGGTGAAGGTGCTGCCTCAGTTTCAGTAGCGACCCCAGCTTTTTGGAGATGCCGGTACCCTGGGACGACCACCAAGAGCAGCGGTAGGTGTAGAATGGAGTCGGCCTGGGCCTGCGAGATGAGTGTGCCACGGACGGCAGAGTCGGAGAGGGGGAGCTGCCGAGACCCTTTGGAGCCCAGAAGATCGTGAGTGAATCCCAGGTGTCCAGCCTTGAGCTACTT
>VZQC01011446.1:2200080-2249721 GCA_009823505.1 Rhizomys pruinosus | reverse complement strand
CAGTTGTGGTTTTTGTCGCAACACAGCAATGGAAGGGACAACAACTAGGACACGTGGGGAACCATGATGATGAGATTTTTAACCCTCAGATTCTGAGGGAATTTTCTTTATCTGAGGAATAATCTCCTCTCCCCCACAGAGAATCCACACCTGCCGATCCCTCCTCCCCACCCTTGCCTGGGGAGGAAACTATCTATCTCACCTCCCGTGGGAGCTAATGTCCCCTCAGGGCCCCAGCCACATAAATTTTGCCCTTCTAGACCTTCATAACCCGATTGAAGGCTACTTAACAACCCCTAAATGAGTAGAGAATAGATAAAGATGTGGTCCACTGAGGAGGGTGCACTATACCACTAAAGAAATTAATGAGTTGCTGATTCATTCTGGCAGAAGCCTAAGGAATTGTGTGGGAATGGATTTTTAAGGGTGTGGGATAATGGGGGAAGGAATATAAATTGGATCAGACTGAGTCTGAGTTTATCAATATGAGCCACACTCGATTAGAATTCTAGGTTTAAAATGGAAGCTCATGTGCAGTTAAAAAAAAGGTGTTAAAAAAAAAAATAATAAAAAAATGATTGCTGACGTTAAATAAACATGGCCTACTAACAAGCGAGTTAGAAGTGCCTGATATTCACTTGGCTTAGTATTGCTAAAGGGATTGTAGAGGTCAGGCAGATGGAGCATGCTTCAAGTAGGATTCAAAGTGTAAATCCACACTCTCCACAATATGAGGATCCAGAGGACATGCCTTTCACACCGAGTTTATAGGATGGAAAGTACTGGAGAGAGACACCAGAACATTTGAAGAGATTTGTTTTTGCTCTATTTCTTATGCCAGATCTTACAGTTAGAGAAGTTGTTGCTTTCTTGCTAATAAATGTTTACAGACTGGTAACAGGACCTCAGGTAGGCGTCAGGTAGCAGCACTGAATCCCTTGAAGGCCAGACTGAGTGTAGTTATCCGTAGCTTATCATAATGGGTGGCAAAGGCAAAACAATGCCCTATAATAGCATGACCTACCATGATTCTTTGGGAACTGGTGAATTAATATGGTGTTCCCCGGAACCAAATACATAAGAAAGCCTACTAAGTTTTTATTGATCTGTATAAGCAGAAAACTCTAGAACAAATGACAGGAAGTCAACATTGGATATTCAGCAGTAGCAAATCCCCTCCAGTCAACCAGTTTCCACACTTGAGACGTTACAGACCAGAACACCTTGAATGAAGGGTGGCCGGGTTCCAATGAGGAAGGACTTGTCACAATACCAAGAGTTATGCTGTTTGCCTTCCTCCTATCCTCTCCCAGAGGGACCTGAGGCCCTTTTACTAGGTAACTGTACACTGGGGGAAAGGAAATAATCAGACTTTTCAAGGCCTATTGGATACTGGTTCTGAGTTGACAACTTGTCCAGGAGAACCTAAAAAGCATTGGGGCCCTCCAGTTTTATTATAATAGGGGGTGGGGCCTATGGAATCAGGTGATAAATGGAGTTTTGTGAAGCAATCGGGGCCCAGTGGGTCCCATAATTCATCCTGTGGTTATTTCCCACGTCCCAGAATGTATAATTGGGAATGAATATATGAATTAGAAAATTGTGCAGGATCCCCACCATTGGTTCACCTGACCTGTGGAGATGAGGGCTATTATTGTTGGAAAGGTCCCCAAATGTGAAACCATTGTGTTGCCTCTACCAGGGAAAATAGTGAACCCAACAACAGTATGGTATCCCTGAAGGACTGCAGAAATTAGTGCCACTACAAGGATTTGAAAGATGCAGGGGTGGTGATTCCTACACACTCTCCATTTACATCTTCCAATTTGCCTGTGCCAAAAGACAGATGGATTATTGGATAGAGTGAAGTTGACTATTGAAACTCACCAAGCAGTGACACCAATTGCACCACTGTCCAGATGTGGTTCCTTACTCGAGCAGATCTAATATGTCTCCTGGTACCTGGTATGCACTTTTTGATCTGGCCAATGATCTTTCTCCAATACCGGTTCATAAGGACACCAAAGAAGCAATTTGCTTTACAGATGGTAAGGCCAACAGTATACTTTACTGTTCTTATCCTCAATGGGGTATGTTAATCTCCATCCTTGTGCCATAACCTTAGTTGAAGGGACTCTTGATCCACCTGACTCTCCACCAAATATCACACTGGTCCAATCTTATTGATGATGTTATGTGATATGACCCACGTGAACAGATGGGGGAGGTAGCAAGTCCTAGTTTCGACTTGTTGTAAAGCATATGCGCATTGAGAGGCTGGGAAATAAATCCAGTTATAACATTCAAGGGCCATCTACCTCGTGAAGTTTCTAGGGGTTTCAGTGGGGTGGAGCATGCAGAGACATTCTTGCTAAGGGATAAAGAATAGTTGTTGCCACCTGGCCCGCATACCCACCAAGAAAGAAGCCAAGTTTGGTGGGCCTTTTTGGATTCTGGAGCAGCACATTCCTCATCTGGGTTGTGTTACATCGACCCCCCCATATATCAGGTGACTCGGAAGGCAGAAAACTTTGAGTGGGGCTTGAAACAGGAAAAGCTCTTCAACAGGTCCAGTGCTGCAGTGCAGGCTGCTCTGTCCCTAGGGCCCTATGATCCAGCGACCAATGGTGCTTGAGGTTACAGTGGCAGATAGAGATGCTGTCTGGAGTCTGTGGGCAGGCTCCCATAGGGGAATACACAGCAGGAGGCCCTGGGATTTTGGAGTAAGTCTTTACCTTCATCTGCAAACAACTATTCTCCTTTTGAGAGACAGTCTTAGCCTGCTATTGGGCCTTAGTGGAAACTGAACATTTGACATTGGGCCACAAAGTCACCATGCGACCTGAGCTGGCCCATCATGAGCAGTGGTTCTTATCTGACCCACCAGACCACATAATTCTGGACAGTGTGCAGCGAACAGTCCATTGTCAAATGGAAGTGGTACATATGTGAAAGGGCCCAGGAAGGCCCTGAGGGACACAAGTAAGCTACATGAAGAAGGTTGCCCAATGCCTATGGTTTTCCCACTACTGTTACAATGCCTCTATGTGCTTAAAGCATGCACCTATGGCTTCATGGGGTTTGCTCTATGATCAGTTAACTGATGAAAAGAAGACTAGGCCGTTTACTGAGGGTTCTGCATCTATGACAGGATACCACACAGAGGTGGACAGCTACAAGCATTACAGCCATATTTCTGAAACAACCCTAAAGAACACGGTTGAAGGAAAGTCTTACAGTGGGCAGAACTTCAGGCAGTGCACATGTGTGCATTTTGCTGGAAGGAGAAATGGCCAGAGGTTCGATTGTATACTGACTCATGGGCTGTAGCCAATGGTTTGACTGGCTGGTCAGGGATTGGAAGAGCATGGACTGGAAAATTGGGGAGAAAGACCTTGGGGAAATGTATGTGGCATAGAGTCTCTAAATGAGTATAAAGGATGTGAGATACTTGTGTTTCAGTAAATGATCATCAAAAGGTTGATCTCAGCAGAAGGATGAGTTATAATCAAGTAGATCGGATGAACTCATTCTGTGGATAGTCAGCCCTCTTTCTCCAGCTATCACCTGTTGTTGCTCAATGGGCCCATAAACAAAGTGGTCATGGTGGAGAGATGGTAGGTTATGGCATGGGCTCAACAGCATGGGACTCTCCACTCACCAAGGCTGATCTGGCTACAGATGCTGCCAAAGTGCCAGATTGCCAACAGCAGAGACTCAACATTGATCCCCTGATATGGTTGCTATTCCCCGGGTGACCAGGCCAGCAACCTGGTGGGCAGGTGACTACATTGGACCACTTCCAACATGGATGGGGACGGTTTGTCTTATACAGGAATAGATACTTATCTGGTTATGGATTTGCCTTTCATGCACTAATGCTTCTGCCAAATAGTACCATCCAGGGACTTATCAGAATGCCTTATCCACCATCATGGTATTCCTCACAAGCATCGCTTCTGACCACGGAACTCACTTCACAGCCATAGAAGGGATGGTGGGCCCATGGTCATGGTATCCACCGGTCTTACCATGTTCCCCACAACCCAGAACAAGCTGGCTTGATAGAATGATGGAATGGCCTTTGAAGCACCCAGTTACAGTGCCAATTAGGTAGCACTACCCTGGAGGGTCTGGGGCAAGGTTCTCCAGACGGCAGCATATGCTTTGGAATCAGTGCCACTTATGGTACTGTTTCTCATATAGCCAGAATTCATGGTCAGGAACCAAGGGTGATGTGGGAGTGATTGCACTCACTATACATCCTAGTGACCCAGTAGGAAAAAATTTGTTTCCTGTACCCACGACCTTGCATTCTGCTTGTCTAGGAGTTTTGGTCCAAATGGGGGAGTGCTTTTGCCAGGAGATACAGCAAACGTTGCTATTGAACTGGTAAGCTAAGACTTCCCCCTGGCCACTTGGGCTTCTACTGACCCTTAAGCCAACAGGCTAAGGAGGAATACAGTAGTAGGAGGAGTGCTTGATCCAGACTACCAGGGGAAATTGGACTTTTTCTCCACAATGGGGGCAAGGAAGTTTACTGTCTGGAAAGCAGGAGATATGTGTAGGTGCCTTCTGGTGTACCATGATCCTTATGATAAGGTCAATGGAAACTCCAACAACCCAAAACCAGACAGGACAATAAATTGGCCCAGACCCTTCAGGGATTGAAGGTATGGGTCACTCCCCAGGGAAAGAGCAAGGACCTGCGAGCGGTACTTGCTGATGGTGGAGGACGGAAATACAGACTAGGTCGTAGCGAGAAAGTAGTCATAAAATCATCAGCTGAGAGCCACGGGGACCATTTGCAGAAGTGGATTATAAATTATTAACTTTTGTCCTATTTTGGTTAAGAATGTGCTTGTTAATATATACGTATATTAAGCAGATACTTGCTGTGTTCCACTTTTGAAGTTCACAATAACTGTGTTAAGTGTTGTCACTATTTAAGTGATATAGATACTGAAGGACTAATTATTCCTCAAGGACATTACCACCTACTCTAAGATATAATGCTTTGCTATTGCACATGAGACACTTATAACATGTTAGGTGGAATTATGACCTTGCCATTGTTCGCAATTGACATTTAAGCATAACATAAGGAGAGGCTATTTATTGGGTGTCAAGTTGACAAGGGGTGGACTTGTGATCGTTAATCCTGGGTGTCAACCTGACTGGACTAAGGAATAAATAAGAGAAAAAGGATCTTCAGATTGGACTACCTCAACTCCGATGGCCCACCCCAAATGTGGGCATTACCTTCTGCTGGCAGGCAGTATTAAACGCCATGGCAAAGGGAGCTGGTCCCTTTTTTTCCTGCAGCTTGCTTCTCTCTCACTGGTGAGTTTGTCTTGCTGCTGCGATCAACCCTTCGGATCCCAGCGTGTACTGAGACCGGCAGATCTCCTGTAATCCATTGGGCCTTCATCACCAGATTGGGACTACTGAGACATCCAGCCTTGTGGACTGAGCAGTTCCCTGGATTCTCAGCCTCTCCAGTGTGGCACAGCTACTGTTGGACTCTTTGAACTCTGTCACGTGAGCAAATCAATAAATTGTATATAGCTATATAATCGTCCTGTTGCTTCTGTTTTTTTTTTTATTATTTCTGTATGTGTATGAATGTACTGTCTGCATGTAGTTTTGTGCGCCCGTGTCGTGCAATGCCTCAGAGGTCAGAAGAGGGACAGCTTCTGTTTCTTTAGAGAACCCTGACTAATACACCTTCTTCATGATTCATTTGACAATGAAGGATGATAAGCTAGTGACATTATTTGGTTTTGGTCATCTCTGGCTATACTGAGTAACTCCCATTTGACTTCCTTTTGGAAACAGCAAACCAGGGACTGGAAGTGTATCTGACCAGTAGAACATGTGCTCAGCATGCATGAGGCCCTGAGTTTAATTCCCAGTACTCAAGTAAGTAAACAAAATCAAACACATCTGCCTGCTACAACCTACTTTCATTGTTCTTGACACTTTTTGTATTCAACTTTGATTTTCCTTCTATCCTGATTATTGCTTTTCTTTGAAAAATATACTGATGAGTTGTCTGAGTTTGTCTGTTTAGTGTGTTTGTGTGTGGGTGCATGTGTAGCATGGTGTGCAGGTGAAGGGCAGAAGACAGCCTGCAGAAGTTGACTCTCTCCTTCCTTCTTGCAGGTCCCTGGGATGAAACTCAGATGTCAGGGTTGGTGACAAGTGCCTTTACATGCTGAGTCATCACTCATCAGACTTTAAGCTTTCAGTGCCTTAGGTTAACTTTTGTTAACTTATTTATTTCTATTTTATGTGTATGTGTGTTTTGCCTGTGTGTATGTACGTGTACCACATGCACACGGTGTCCTTGGAGGTCAGAAAAATCACGACAGATCCCTTGGAACTGGAGTTAGAGATGGCGGTCAGTTGTCATGTGGGTGTTGCAAGAGCAGCCAGTGCTCTTAACTGCTAAGCCCTGGCTCCAGCCCTCTTAGGTTCACTTTTGCCAGCTATGTACCTCACGTTCATTGTCCATGTGAACATGTGGCCTCCTCAATGACTCCCCTGCGGTACGGGCTGGCCTCCTCAATGACTCCCCTGTGTTGCCCGAGCTTTCTCTTCTCACTGTGTCAGCTTTCCATTCCTTCGCATTTGCTGACCTCAGAGTCCACCTGGGTCTGCGGTTCCCTAGTCAAGCACCTTTCCTCCCTAAGAGAATGGAGGATGGGGGATACTTTGTACAACAATAAGTGTGTGTGTGTGTGTGTGTGTATGGATGTGAGTGTATACGTATATGTATGTCTGTTTATGTATGTGTCTGTGTATGTGTAAGTATATTGCACAAAACAAGAGCAGTATACAATTTTTATTACCCCAAATATTTTTTCTATATATGAAGAATAATCCAAAGCCCTGGGCATTATATTTAAAAAAGTAGAAGACTCAGAAAAAGTTGAGAGAGGAAGGCAGTGGACAAGGGATCTTGTGGTTTGATGGATTTTCTTCTTGCCTCAAATCCTGAACTAGTGCTGGAGAAGCAGGCAAACTGGAAGAAATCCAAGAACTCCCTGCTTCTCAAGCCAGAGGCCAGGAAAAAGCAACGGGGCAATGGGGAAATTTCCTTTCCTTTCAGAAAATAACTCCTGTATTCCAGCTGAACACTGTAAGAGAAACAAAGAATGACCGGACTTCTACCCCCGCCAGCAAAGGCTGAATGGAGAGTGTAGATTCCCACATCATTGCCACACCTTCACCAGGACTCCCTTGCACCCCTTCTTCCTGCTAGGTGGTGTTGGAGGAGACCACAGGGAGCCAGGACTTTCCATCCAGGGCAGCTGACGGAGTGGATGGCACAGAGTCAAACGCAAACATATGACCAGCCATTTGCAAGGGCATCATCCTGAGTGGAAAAGGCAATCTCAAAAGGTCGAGTGCTGTCTGATTCGATTTGTGTAACATTCTAGGAATGACAAAATTATAGAGTTGGAGAACAAATTAGTAGTTTCCAGGGGTTAGAGAGAGTGAAGAGGGGGGCAATAAAAGGACAGCCCGAGGGACATCTTTGTGGAGATGAACAGTTTTGTGTCTTGATTCTGGAGGTAGTTACAGGAACCCATGTGTGGTTGTGCTGGATAGCTTTAGTGTCAACTTGACACACCTGGGTTGAGGGAGCCTCAATTGGGGAATTGGCTTCATTGGATTGGCCTGTGGCCACATCTGTGGAGTATTGTCTTGATGGTCGAGCAGTGTGGGAGGGCCCAGCCCACAAGAGTGGTGCCACCCTGGGCAGGTGGTTGTGTACTGTATAAGAAGGCGGGCTGGGCATGAGCCAAGGGAGTAAGCCAGTGAACAGCATTCCTCCATGGCCTGTGCTTCAGCTCCTGCCTCCAGGTTCCTGCCCTGAGTTCCTGCCTTGGGCTCCCTTGGTGATGAACTGTGACCCAGGAGTTGTAGGCTACATAAACCCTTTCCTCCCCAAGTTGATGTCGGTCAGAGTGTTTTGTCACAGCAATGGAAGACAGACTAGGACAGTGGTCAAATGGCACAGCTCCACACACAGTGCCAATACCCGACAGCTGGCTCTGACATGTGGTGGTTGTATGAGGCGGACTGAGCTCAGAGAGAACAAAGCCATAGCAAAAACAGAAAAAAAATTATCCGACGATACTGTGCAACGATTTTGTACACTTCTGTGTTCTTAGGTCAGTTGCTGGTATAGGCTTGCCTGGTTGTCTCTCTTTGCCCTTTTTTTTTAAGTACCCAGGGCATGTGTAAGCTAGGTATGCACTCTACCATGAAGCTATACCCTAAGCTCTTTCACGCTTTAAAAAAATTTTTTTTTTAATTTTTTATTTATTTCTGTATGTGTATGAATGTACTGTCTGCATGCAGGTCTGTGCACCCGTGTCGTGCAATGCCGCGGAGGTCAGAAGAGGGTCTCGGATTCCCCTGGAGCTGGAGTTCTCCTGGAATTGGAGTTTCAGACGGCTCTCGGCCGCCATGTGGGTGCTGGGGATCGAACCCGGGTCCTCTGTAGGAGCGGTCGGCGCTCTTAACCGCTAGGCCATCTCTCCAGCCCCCTAAAAATTTTTTATTTATTTATTTTTTATGTGTATTGAGTGTCCTGTCTGCATGTAGGTTGGTGCACCCGTGTCATGCAATGCTGCGGAGGTCAGAAGAGGGCAACAGATTCCCCTGGAACTGGAGTTAAACATGTTTCTTAGCCACCATGTGGGTGCTCGGAATCGAACCTGGGGCCTCTGCAAGAGCAGTCGGTGTTTTTAACCGCTGAGCCATCTCTCCAGCCCCAGCTCTTTCACTCTTAGGAGTGGGTCTTCATAATTTGACCAGGCTGGCCTTGAACTTGCCATCCTCTTGCCTTACTGTCATGAGTGTCTACAGTTACAGGCATAGATCACCAGGCCCAGCTTGCCAGGCCCTCTTTCACTCATCTTTGGTATTCTTCCTCACCAGTGTGTGCTTGGTATGGAATTTTGTAGAATCAATCTCTCTCCTTCCCTTTCCGCCCATCATATCAGTCAAGAACTCTTGGGCAGTTTACTCTGCTGCAGGCAGCCTTCCTGTATTACAAAATACTTAGTAAGGGGCTGGAGAGATAGCCTAGCGGTTAAGAGTGCAGACTGCTCTTGCAGAGGACCCGGGTTTGATCCCCAGCATCCACATGGTTGAGAACAGTCTGTAACTCCAATTCCAGGAGAACTCCAGTTCCAGGGGAATCCAACACCCTCTTCTGACCTCCGAGGCATTGCACTACACAGGTGCACAAACCTGCATGTAGACAGTACATTCATACACATAGAAAAAAAATACTTGGTAAAGGCAATTTATGGAAGGAAAGTTTTATCGTGGCTGTTTGATGGTACGTCCTGGAGAAGGCATGGGAGCAGGAGCACGAGGCACCTGGTAGCAGTGCTTCCACAATCAGGAAGTAGGGAGATGCTGGTGCTCCACTTAATTCTCTCCACTGATTCAGACTTCAGTCCAAAGACCAGTCCTGCTCACATTCAGCATGAGGCTTCTCACCTCAGTTAATCCACCCTGCAACCATTCTCAGATACACCCAGATGGGTATCTCCTAGGTGATTCTCAATCCTGTCAAATTTACAAGCTTAACCATCACACTCCCACATCTCTGCATTAAAACGACACATTGCATGGCTATTCTCTGGCTTCCTGGCTAGCTGGGAACAAACGCCTAGCATATCAGCATCATTCAGATAATCACCATTTGAAGGACGGTCTCTCAGAAGTGATGTGCTGAGCTAGGATTCTCTCAAAGAACACCAGCTTCAAAAGTGCTTCCTAGGATGAGGATTGCTGAGGCAATGCAGAGCAAATCAACTACTTTGTGCAGAACTAAATTTCACCAGGTCCTTCCCTATTAATCTGTTCTCTAGGGCTTCATGCATTCTGCAGAAAATTATGGAAATCATGAAGCTTCCTTTAAATTTTTTTTTAATTATTTATTTTTGTATGTGTATGAATGTATTGTTTGCATGCAGGTCTGTTCACCCGTGTCGTGCAATGCCGCGGAGGTCAGAAGAGGGTCTCAGATTCCCCTGGAACTGGAGTTCTCCTGGAATTGGAGTTACAGACGGTTCTTAGCTGCCATGTGGGTGCTGGGGATCAAACCCGGGTCCTCTGCAAGAGCGTCGGTGCTCTTAACCGCTAGGCTATCTCTCCAGCCCGAAGCTTCCTTTAAAAAGCCATCAAATCAGCTGGGTGTGGTGGCACATGCCTTTAATCCCAGCACTTGGGAGGCAGAGGCAGGCAGATCTCTGTGAGTTCGAGGCCAGCCTGGTCAACATAGTGAGTTCCAGGGAAACTCTGTCTCAAAAAAAAAAAGAGCCATCAAATAATGAAAAATAGTCTGACCCGAACCATTATCCAGCCCAAAGGCAGGGCTGCTCCTGAGGCACGATGTGTGGCAAGACTTCGGGAAATGAGTCCTGGGGCACAACAGGAACAGCAAATGACAAACGAAAGGAAACAAAACAAATACAGGGAAGGATTATGTGGGTTCCTTACTTCGGCTTCCCTGCACTGTGCCCTTTCATTGATTTATGCCCTGTTGGCAAATCTCAATCCTGCAGAGACATCTAGTTCCTTTCTGTTCTCAACCGTGCTTACCCCTTTTCTACCCTACTAATGGGTAAAATGAAGAGTCCCTTTTGAATCACTAGTCATGAGGAGACTGGGCTAAGGGGTATATGTGCTTGGACAACCAATGAAGGAAAGTACAATTTTTTGGAGGGGGTATGTTTTTTGACACAGGGTCTCTGTAGCCCCAGCCAGTCTGGAACTATATAGCCCAGGCTGGCCTTGAACTCACAGAGATCTGCCTACCTCTGCCTCTAGAGTTCTAGGATTAAAGGTGAGTGCACCATGCCTGGCATAGCACAATGTATTTTTTTTTTTTTTTTTTTGGTCTTTTCCATAAGGGTCCTCCCTGTTAGCCCACTGTCCTGGACTCACTCTGTACACAGCCTGCCTTGGAACTCACAAAGTCCGGGCCTGCCTCTGCCTCCCAC
The DNA here is from genome assembly GCA_009823505.1 of Rhizomys pruinosus. Taxonomy (NCBI): domain Eukaryota; kingdom Metazoa; phylum Chordata; class Mammalia; order Rodentia; family Spalacidae; genus Rhizomys; species Rhizomys pruinosus. The sequence goes on along the minus strand of VZQC01011446.1, from coordinate 2,238,688 downwards.
TGCTAGGTATGATTCAAGGCATGCCGCCACCACGCCTGGCAGCACAATGTATTTTTTTTTTTAATTTATTTTTGTATGTGTATGTGTGTACTGTCTGCATGCAGGTCTGACACCCATGTTGTCGCCATGCTGCGGAGGTCAGAAGCGGGTCTTAGATTCCCCTGGAACTGGAGTTTCCCTGAATTGGATTTACAGATGGTTCGCTCGTCCATGTGGGGGCTGGGATCGAACCCCAGTCCTCTGCAAAAGCAGTCGGTGCTCTTACCGCTAGGCTAACTCTCTAGCCCAGCACAAATGTTTAAAAAAATTTTTTTTTTAAATTTATTTCTGTATGTGTATGATGGCCGGCCGATGCAGCCTGTGCACCCGTGTTGTGCAATGCCGGCGGAGTCAGAAGAGGGCGTCGGATTCCCCTGAACCTGGATTCTCCTGGAATTGAGTTCAGAACGGTTCTGGCGCCATGTGGGTGCTGGGATCGAAACCCGGGTCCTGCAAGAGTGGTCAGCGCTCCCAACCGATAGGCCCATCTCTCCAGCCCCCACAATGTATTTTTTAAAGCACACAATCTTCTATTTGTTTTCAGGGATTTTTTTTTAATTGTCAAAGGTTTTGTAAACAGATATGATGGTACTATTATCTTAGGCTTGTCAGTGGTACACAGAAAAAAATATTTTTAGTGAGGCACCAAAATTCAGTTGTTTCAATTGTGTATTCAGTTATTTCTGGTAAATCTACAGAGTTGTCCACTCATTAGCATAATCTATTTTAGAAGTTTCCTATGGCCTTTGCAGTCTCTATAGGTATTCTGAGCCCCAGACCTAAGCTACAGCCAGTCACTATCTTTATGAATTTTTTACTAGATATTTCATAAAAATGGAATTCCCTGCCGGGGGTGGCGCCACGCCTTTAATCTAGCAACTGGGAGGCAGAGAAGGCGGATATCTTTGTGAGTTCAAGGCCAAGCCTGGTCTAACAAGGTGATTCCAGGACAGTCTGGGGTACAGGGGAGACCACGTCTCGAAAAGAACCAAAAAAAAAAAAACACAAAAACAAAACAAAATGGAATTCCCATATGCTCTTCTGAATAGCCTCCTCCATTTTGCTGATTATTATTTAGTTGGTGTTTTGAGACAGGGTCTCCTGTGGCCTTGAACTCTTGATCCTGTGGCCTCCATCACCCTAGTGCTGGGATTCCAGTAAGTACCACCATTGCCTACAGTTTGGGAGCACATCCATCTCTTAGGAGTACTTCACTTCTCACTGAGGAAGTCCACAGTAGAGTTAAATAATATTTTTTGACCTGTTCAGGTCATGGGCATCTAAATTGTTCCCACTTTTTGACCATTATGAATAATGTTGTCTTGAATATTTGTGTATGAAGTAGATTAATCTTTTCTCAATTTTTATGCTGGGTAGCTTTAGTTGTCAACTTGACATGTCTAGGTTGAGGGAGCTGGGGAATTGCCTCCATTGGACTGCCCTGTCTGTGGGCTACTTTCTTGATTGTTGTGTGATGTGAGAGGGCCCAGCCCACTGTGGGCAGTGCCACCCATGGGCAGGTTGTCCTGTATTGTATAAGAAAACAGGCTGAGTATAGGCCAGGGGAGCAAGCCAGTAAGCGGCGTCCCTCCATGGCCCGTGCTTCCTCCTGCCTCCAGGTTCCTGCCCTGAGTTCCTACCTTGGGCTCCCTCTGTGATGAACTGTGACCTGGGAGATGTAAGCCAAATAAACCCTGTCCTCCCCAAGTTGGTGTTGGTCAGTGTCTTGTTACAGCAATTGAAGGCAGACTAGAACAGTTCTCCTAGTATAGCAGTGTAATTGCTGCGTCATATGGTGCTTTCTTACCTTTGTAACTTAGCAAACTTTTCCAAAGTGTCTGCACTATTTTAGAGTTCCATATGTAATACTTGAGGGTTCTACTATGTTCACCCTCTCACCAACCATTCTTATCTGGGTTTGTATTTTTTAATTGCAGCCACTGTAGTGGGTGTAAAGAGCTTTCCTGTTGTGGTTTTAATTTGCATTTTCCTAAGCGACTAACGATGTTCAACACTTGTAATCATCTAAGTATCTTCTTTGGCAAAATGTGTATTCTTTCAGCCCCTTGTAATTGGATTACTAGTCTTCTTTATTGAGTTCCAAGAGTGCTTTAATACATGGTTTGGGAATCCTTTCTCCCAGGATAGGGCATATCATTCTCTTTTGGCTGCAGTATTAAAAAAAATATTTTACTTACTATTTTTATTTTATGTGTATGAATGTATTGCCTGCATGTAAGTGCACCTGTGCGTGCAGTGCCTTTGGAAGGTACAAGACGGCGTTAGAGCCCCTGGTACTGGAGTTACAGACTGTAACTGGGCCTTGTTCAAGAGCAGCAGGTCCTCTTAACTGCTGAGCCTTCTCTCCAGCCCTGGCTATCTCCCTTGAACTTTCCAGTAAGGTACTTGGAAGATTTAGACAAGTGTAAAACAAGATGGAAAAAGTACAGAGATAAAATTTGCTAATTTCTTTCTTTCTAAGGAGCCAGAACCCAGCCCAACTCAAGGCCTTGCCCTTGACAGGCAAGACCTTTACCATGGAGCTACGCCCTCAGCCTCCTGCCAATATAGACCCAAGCTGGGGCCATTTGGATTCTATAAATGATGGTATGGCATCTTGTAGCTCTTGGTTGGCGAGCAGTTAGTTACAAACCTCTCAATGAGTTCATGAAAAATTCAAAGACGGGTGCTGGGGTCTGGCGGGGCTCAGTCTCCCACCCTGCGGGGTAGCCAAACTGGGTACTGGGAATTAGTGGTGACGGGACAGTTTCTTTCCTGGTTAGTCTCGGGCGCAGCGCAGAATCCGCGGCACGTTCTATTTTTGTCCCCGAGTCCCGCGGCCTCTTCCGGCGGTGCTGGTCCGTGGCCTCCGTCCAGCCTCGGCCGGGCAGCAGCCGCACGTGCGGGGCTACCGGAGGCTCCGGGGCCGCCGAGCTGGGCCCTCGCGGCCGACCCGACTTCCTCTCCCGCCAGCTCGGCCGCGGTGCTGCGACCCGGTCCTGCGCACAGGAAGCGGCGGGCCGGAGGGGAAGCGGCGGAGGCCGGGGTGGGGGCGCTCGCCGCAGGGGAGGGGGCGGCGCATCCGGTGAGCGGCGCCCCCGTCTCCCCCGCGCAGCCGCAGCGCGCGGGAGGACAGCGCCGGGAGGACCGCGTCTGAGCGGCCTGCGCGCCGCGCTGAGACGACGCCGAGCCCGAGCGAGCGGCCGAGGGGCGGCCGGGCGCCGACGGGGGGCGGGCGCGGCGGGGGCGGGGCTCGCGCGGGCCCGCCCGCCCTCCCTACGGGGCAGCCGCCGGCAGTGGCCGAGTAGGCGGTGCGGCGGACGGCGGCCCGAGAGGAGCGCCCGCGCTGCGGCCCGCGGGACCGGCACCGCCCGGGCCGCCCGGAGAGCGCCCGCCGCGGCCAGGTGAGCGCCGGGGGCCGCGCAGGGCAGGGTGGGCCGGCCGGGGCGTCGGCGTCCTCGGGCCTTTGTGGCCGCGCCGCGGGCCCGGGTCGGGGCCGGGTGGGCGTCGGGCAGTCCTGGCCGACACGCGGGCGTCTGCCCGGCCGCGCAGAGCGCCGAGTTTCCGTCCTAGTTTGACATTGAGTTGGAAACCGTTTTTCTCTAGAAGACGGAAGTTTGTTTTATTGACAAAAATAGAGCTAAATATGGCCTCTGGGTTCGGCCGTGTGGTGATTGTAGCCGGGATACCAGGCTGACCCCGGCCGGCCCGGGGCGGCTGGGGGAGGGGAGGACCGGCCAGGGCCGGTGCTGGGGGCTTCCTGGCCGCCGCGAGCTCAGGGCTGATCGAGCTCAGGGCTGATCGAGCGCAGGTCTGTGCATGGAAGTAGCGGGCTTTAGGCAGACTGGCAGCCTGCACGGAGGAGTGAATGAATGAATGAATGAATGAATGCCACTCACCCACAGCACCGTGCGGGTGGAAAGGTTTGCCGGGAATTGGTAGAACTTGCATTGTCATTGCCTCTTACCTGGTCAGCCTTGCCGAGCGGAACCCCCTCCCCCAAATCCCTGACCTTGGCCTTGTTTCAAAGCCACTGAGCCCACCACCCAGCAGCTAAACGGGTTGGCATTTTGTGGCACGTGTGGGCACTAGGCTGAGTAGTCTTTGTGATCTTGAGTGTTTGGTGGAGGACAGAGAATGTCACCTTAACCGTACTTTAATAGTACATTCCTTTGATAATACCAAGAACTCTTGAGAAGCAGATCTTGTCCTAATTTTCATGATCGAGGCCCCAAGAAGTTAAACTTTCCAGGTCACACGCTGCAGAGTTGGGCTTTAGACTTAGACTTTTATTAATCCAGCGCGTTTTGCGTCATATCTATGTCTAGACCTGGAATATCCATAGAGGGTACTAATCACATGTGGTTACTTAAATTGAATTAAATTTCAGCCACAGTTCAAGGATTCAAGAGCCAAATGTGCTCCAGCTGAATTGAGTAGTCCTGGTCTTGACTGTACATCCATTTATGTATTTGGTAAATATTTTTTTGAGTGCCATCTGTTTAGTTTTAAATCCTGGGAATACTAGGCACAGTTTTAAGTTTTGGGTATACTTTGGTGAATATGAGAGACAAAATGTACTTGCTTTATGGAGCTTGCATTTAACAAGACAGTTTGAGGCTATTTCCAGGGAACTAGATATATAGTTTGTGGACCAGCACCCGGAGTCTGGGAGAAGTATTCAATCTTAGGCACCCATCATCAACTGAATTGGTGTACATTTTAACAGGATTCCAGGTTATTTGTGTGTAGTTTGAAGTGATAACTGGGCTCAGCAAATGTTCTAGTGGTTTATTTGGTGGCTTGTTTTAAGCATCAGACCTAAAACTTTTTTTTTTTTTGTCTTTTCGAGACAGGGTCTCCCTGTAGTCCCAGTTGTCCTGGAACTCACTCTGTAGACCAGGCTGGCCTTGAACTCACAAAGATCCGCCTGCCTTTGCCTCCCAAGTGCTAGGATTAAAGGCATGCACCATTATGCCCTGCCAGCAGACTTAAAACTTCAAAGAGTGCTCGTTTATATTTGCAAACATTGAAGTGCCTGACTTTGGCAGAATTTAAATTTCATAAGGGCAGAGACTGCAATGGCTTCCCTCTCCAGCCATGTATTCCTAGGGACTTTACAGTCTTTATTAAGTAGTAGGCACACTATGAAAGGCCTGTTGGGTGAATGAATGACCTGCTTGAATAGTTAAGATGGGTTGTCAGTCAAGTACTCTGGCACTAGGTTAGATCAGGAGATAGTTCAAATGAAGGTGGTCTATTTCACCTGAAAATCCTAGCTGCTGCCTCGATGTAGTTTTGCTCTTGCTGTGCTGACTGATCCAGTGACCTCTCTCTCCCCTCCCTTTTTTATTTTTTTTTAAATGTGTGTGAGTGTTTGCATGTATTTATGTGTACCATGTGCATACCTGGTGTGTGGAGGCCAGAGAAGGGTATCTGATTCCCTGGAACTGGAGTTAACAGATGTTTTTTAGTCATCGTTTGGGTGTTGTGAACAAAACTTAGGTCCTCAAGAGCAGTAAGTGCCCTTTACCACGGAGCCATCTCCACAGCTCCTTGAAAAGATGTTTTGTTTTTGTTGTTGCTTGAGACAAGGTTTTACTACTCTGTCTGTCACAGTGGCTGGCATCACGCATGGCAGGCCTTACTGTGTACCCCCAACTGTAAGCCTCCTGCCTTAGCCTACTGAGTGTAGAGATTTTAGGTGTGGGTCCACACCTGCCTGTCTCTCTCTAACAAGAAAATCATTAATAAGTTTAAATCTCAATCATATGTCAGTACTCATAAAGGGTTACCTAGTCACTAAGGTCCAGGCTTCATTTGGATTTTGCCAATTTTCCCATTAATGACCTTCTTTGTTCCAGGATCATCCAGGATGCATTGTACTTTAAGCAGCATGTCTCTTTGGTTTGTGACATTTTCTCAGTCTTCTTGTCATAACCTTGGTAGCCTGGAGCACTATTGCCCTCTTCTGTTTCACCTTTATTTTATGCGAATGAGTGTTTTGCATGCATTTATATATGTGTAACACCATGTACTGCCCATTCAGGCCAGAAAGAGGGTGGCAGATCCCTGGGAACTGGAGTTACAGACCTCTAGAGGGGCCATGTGAGCTGGGAACTGAACCCCAGTCCTCTGCAAGAGCAGCAGGTGCTCTTAGCCACGGAGGCATCTCTCTAGCTCTTCTTTCTTAATTTTTGTTTTTGTTTTGTTTTGTGGTGTTCTGTTGTATTTTGTTTTCTTGAGACAGGGTTTCACTATGTTGCTTGGGCTGCTTTCAACTCTTGGATTTAAGTAATCCTCCTGGCTTAGCCCTAGAATGTTGGAACTACAGGCATGTACTTCTGTGCCAGGCTTTGCATGGTGTTGCACATCAGAATCATTAATCTGATCTCCATTTGTAGAAGAAAATTTTGTCATTTAAAGAATATTTTATAGTCAGGTGTGGTAGCTCACAACTCTAAACCCAGCACTCGGGAGGCAGAGGCAGGTGGATCTCTGTGAGTTCAAGACCAGCCTGGTCTACATAGCAATTTCCAGGCCACATGGGGCTACAGAGAGACCCTGTCTCAAAAAGAACAAAACAAAAACCCAGAATTGCACAGTGAATACCTCTGAATTGACTTTTCAGCATAACTGAAGATTCACCTAGGTTGTTGCATGTAGCTCAGGCCGGCCTTGACCTCCTGATTCTCCTGACAATACTTCCCAAGTTTTTATTTGAACCCAAGTCTGCATTTCTCTGGGAGAAAATGGTAGAGTACAGTTGCTGGGTTGATTGGGTGGTATGGTAGCTGTAACATTGTGTATTCCTACAGTTGCTGGGTTGTAACATTGTGTATTTCTCACAGTGGTACATAATGATCAGCTTCTCTATATCCTTAGCACATTTGCTGTTGTCTGTTTTTTTATATTAGCTACTGGGATAGGTATGTAATTATAACTCACTGTGGTTCTAATGTGTTTTTTCCTGTTGGCTAATGGTGTTGAGTATCTTTTTGTTTTTAAATAGTCCTGGTGATAAAATTCAGGGCTTGCATGTGGTAGGCCTGCACTCTGCCACTGACTGAGCTACTTGCCCCTTCAGCATCTTGTCATCCATGTTTTTCTTCAGGGATTCTTTTTCTTAATTTCTAATTAGATTGTACAGTTGGCCAGAACTTTATATATTCTACATACTAGTCTTGTTGGAGATGTGATTGTCTCTAGGTTGGTTGTCTCTTCATTTCCTTAATAAGGTCTTTGTGGAACAAAAGTATGTAATTTTGTTGAAGTCTGGTTTCTCTATTTTATGGATCATGTTTTTGGTGTCAGATCTTCAGAACTCTTTGCCTAGACCTAGATCCTAAAGAATGTCTCCTGTGATTTTTCCTCACCTGAAAGTTACATATTTTACATGATCCGTGTTGAGTTAGCTTTCAGATATCAGACTTAGGTTGAGGTTTGTTTATCACCTGTGGATGTTCAGTTGCTTCAGTACCAGTTGTTGAAAAGGTTGCCTTTCTTTCATTCAATTGCTTTTATGTATTTGTCAAAAGCAATTAGGTATATTTGTATGTGTTTATTGCTGGATTGTTTAATGCCATTAATTATGTGTCTGCTAATACCATATAGTTTTGGTTTCTGTTAGCTATATAAGAAATAAACCGGGGCTGGAGAGATAGCCTAGCGGTTAAGAGCACCGACGCTCTTGCAGAGGACCCGGGTTCGATCCCCAGCACCCACATGGCGGCTAAGAACCGTCTGTAACTCCAATTCCAGGAGAACTCCAGTTCCAGGGGAATCCGAGACCCTCTTCTGACCTCCGCGGCATTGCACGACACGGGTGCACAGACCTGCATGCAGACAGTACATTCATACACATACAAAAAATAAATAAATAATAAAAAAAAAAATTAAAAAAAAATAAATAAATAAATAAAAAAAAGAAATAAACCAGGGAGACTGATTTTCCCTCACTGTGTTCATTTTCAGAGTTGGTAGTTTTCAAGTTTCTTAGCTGTTTCATATAAATTATAGGACAATCTATGTCTGCCAAAAGGTCTTGCTGGAGTTTTGATTGAAATTGCATTAGACTCCAATCAATTTAGATCAAATGGATATCTTTTTTTAAAAACTTTAAAATTTTTTTTTTTATGTGTATGAATGTACTGTCTACATGTAGGTTTGTGCACCCGAGTTGTGCAGTGCCACGGAGATCAGAAGAGGGTGTTGGATTCCCCTGGAACTGGAGTTAAAGATGGTTTTCAGCCACCATGTGGGTGCTGGGGATTGAACCCGGGTCCTCTGCAAGAGCAGTCGGCGCTCCCAACTGCTTAGGCCATCTCTCCAGCCTGCAAATGGATATCTTTACTGTGGTCGCCGTATGTCTGTTTGTGGAGATCTTTGTTTCATTAGTATTGTGAGGTTTGATATATAAGTACTCTATTACTATAGATGTGTTTTCTTAATTTTTTGTTGGATTTATACAAAGATAAACATTTTGCAACTGTAAATAGTACTACATTATTTTAAAAATATTTTTATTTTATGTGTATGAGTATTTTTCCTGTATGTATGTAGGTACACCGTGCGGGCATAAAAGGACCAAACCTGGGTTCTCTGGAAGCTGGCCTAGAATTCACTATGTCCACCATTCTAGCTTTAAACTGATAGGCACCCACCTGCCTCTGCCTGGGATTAAAGGTGTGTGCCACCATGCCTGGCTGGTACTGCATCTTTCATTTTGTGTGTCTGTCTGTTTATTGCCTAGAAATAAAAAAAAAAAAGTAACTAATTTGCATTTGCTGATGTTGTATTCTGTGGTGTTGCTGGACCTGCTATTAGTTATGAGTAATTTTTAGATTCCTTGGGATTTTATATATAGGTAGCCACATCATCTGAAGATGGGAATGTTTTTATTTCTTGCTTCATATTTTATGTACATTTAATGTCCTGTCCTTGATGTATACACTAAGGTTTCTCTTATGTGGAACAAGAGTGGTGAGAAAAGATATCTTTGGTTCTTAATCGAGAGGGAATGTTCAACTATAAGTTTCTTTGGTTCTTAATCGAGAAGGAATGTTCAACTGTAAGTTTCTTTGGTTCTTAATCGAGAGGGAATGTTCAACTGTAAGTTTCTTTGGTTCTTAATCGAGAGGGAATGTTCAACTATAAATTTTCCATAGGTGCTTTGTCTAGCAACTTATTATATTTGAGAGTTTTTGTTAGGATTGGATGTTTCAACTGTTTTATGTATCAACTCATAGAATTGTATGACCTTTATTTTTTATTGTTTTTATTTTATATATATGAGTGTATTGCTAACTAGATCCCATTGAAGGAACTGTGGAATTCCTTCCCTCTATCCCTTCTTCTTTTTTTTTTTTGGTGCTAGAAGTTGGACCCAGGCCTTGTACTTTCTAGGTAGGCATTGTACCAATGAGTTAAACTGTAGCTCTGTGTGTGTTTAAATATTTTTGGTTAAGTGTTTAATAGAGAGGCGTTAAAATTTCTGGTTTTGGGCTGGAGAGATGGCTCAGTGGCTAGGAGCACTGGCTGCTCTTGTAAAGAGAAATCCAAATCTGGGTTTGATTTCCAGCACCCACATGGCAGCTAGCAACTGTCCATAACTCCAGTTCCAGGGAATTCAGGCTTTGTACAACATGGGTGCCCTTAAATAATCCAGTAAATACACTCATACACAAAAAAATTAAAATAATAAAATAGTTTTTTATTTGTTTCTCTGTCAGTTTTTCCTTTGCAACCCTTGTAGTGCTCTTTTTATACTTGCATTTAGGGTACAGTGTCATGATAGATTAGCTTTTCTGTCTTTATATGATGTCCTACACTTTACCTGATAGTAACATAACTAAGCTTTTTTTTATTTGTATGATAATCTTTTATACTTTGCTTTCAGTCTTTGTGTACTGATGAATATTTGAAGTTTTCTGTAAACAGCATATAGCCATGATTTTAAATCTATTCAGGGGCTGGAGAGATGGCCTAGCGGTTAAGAGCGCCGACCGCTCTTGCAGAGGACCTGGGTTCGATCCCCAGCACCCACATGGCGGCCGAGAACCGTCTGAAACTCCAATTTCAGGAGAACTCCAGTTCCAGGGGAATCCGACACCCTCTTCTGACCTCTGCGGCATTGCACGACACGGGTGCACAAACTTGCATGCAGACAGTACATTCATACACATACAGAAATTAAAAAAAAAAAAGTCTATTCAGCCACTGCCGGGCGTGGTGGGGCATGCCTTTAATCTTAGCACTTGGGAGGCAGAGGCAGGCGGATCTTTGTGAGTTCAAGGCCAGCCTGGTCTAGAGTGAGTTCCAGGACAGCTGGGACTACAGGGAGACCCTGTCTAGAAAAGACCAAAAAATAAATAAATAAAAAGTAAAATCTATTCAGCCAGACTCTGTTTTCACTGATGTATTCAAAGCATTTATATTTAATGTAATTATTGCTATATTAGGGCATAAGTCTGCCATTTTGCTTCCTATTGGTTTCCTATTTTTTCTTTCTCTAACTTCTGGAAATTTACTTGAACATTTAAATTTTTTCTCTCTGTGATTTCTACTCTTTTTGAATGTCCTGAGTTTACTTTTAGCAATCTATCTTACCTATTCAAGTCCAGTAAAGAAACCTGTTTCTTCATGTCTCTTCCTTATGTTCCCTTATATAATTGTAATGTAGGTAGAGCCCATTAGAATTGTTCATAATGTTAGCTGATATAGCCGCATATAAATTAGAAAATCCAGGAGATTAAGAGCCGGGTTGTTTACCATAGTTTTGCACTTTTCCACTATGTTTTTTTTTTTTTTTGTAATGTTTCACTATTCCTTCCATTTCCTTTTGATTTTTAAGAATTTTTCCTTGGGGAGGAGCCAGGGAGACTAGGTCTCATGTGGGCAGGCTGGACTTGACCCTGATGATCCTCGTCCTGCCTCCTGAGTTGCTGGGTTTATAGATATACACAATCATGCCTGGCTAAGAACTTTCTTTTGTCTTTTTTTTTTTTTTTTTTTTTTTTGTCTTTTTGAGAGCTGGTCCCCTTTCGTTCCACTGTTCTGTAACTCAGGGAACTCACTTTATAGAACCAGGCTGGCCTCGGGAACTCACAGAGATTCCCAGGTGTTTCTGCCTCTGCTAGGATTAAAGGTGTGCAACCACCATGCCTGCTCTCTTCTGTCATTTTCTTATAAACATTTTTAAAATTTTTTTATTTTTTTTATGTTGTAAGTGTTGATTACCTACATGTGTAAGTGCACCCTGTGTGTGCAGTTCCTTCAAAGGTCAGAAGAATGGTATCTGATCCCCTGGACTGGAATTACAGACAGTGTTGCCACCCAGTGGGTGCTGGGAATTGAACCTGGGTCCTCTGCCAAGAGCAGCCAGTGCTCTTAACTTCTGGGCCTATCTCTCCAGCCCTTCTTTGTCATTCTTTAAGGTAGATCTGTGAAAAGTTTTTTTCCTTTGTATGAGAATTATTTCCTTATTTCTCTGGTATAGGTTTGCATGCTGGTAATTTCTTTCCCTTGTCCTACTGGCAAAGAAGGCAGGCCTCTGGGCGCTCCATTCTCTCCTGTGCCTGTTTTCATTTCTAGGTTTTTTTTGGATCTAGCTTCCATGTCTGTGGTACATGAGAAGCTAGCTCTGTTCTTGTCTCTGTGTGATTAGTCATGGTGATGCTGCCTCTCCAGTTTCTAAGTTTGTCTTCCCCCAGCCCCCCCAAATAGACATACAACAAAAAACAGCCTTCTTGGTTTGTTTTATGTGTGATATCACCATTTTTTAGTTTATCTGCCTGACCATCAGAGGCAAAGTTTTTTTTTTTTTTGTTTTTTTGAGACAGGATCTTCCTGTACCGCCCATGCCTGGCACTATTCAGTAATGACCAGGCTAGTGAGCCTCAAAGATCAGCCTCACCCTGCCTCCCAGTACTTAAAGGCATGTGCCACCGAAATTTTTGACATCTCCTTAAACATGGAGTATTGTTCTCTAACTCACACGTCCAAACATGAATTGGCAAGAAAAGAAAGCTGCATTATAAAATATTGCCTTGTTAAAAGTTTTTGATTTCATGTGTCAGTTTCCCCTGCCATGTTGCTACTCCCCTGTGCTCCTAATAAACAGGTCCTCAGTTTGTCGTATCTAGAGGACCTTCCGNGCATGTTGGGCTGTGGTGGCACACGCCTTTAATCTTAGCATTGGGAGCAGAGGCAGGCGGATCTTTGTGAGTTCCAAGGCCAGCCTGGTCTGACAAATGTGAGTTCCAGACAGCGTAAGGAAAAAAAAAAAAAAAGACCCACTAAAAGAAAAAAAAATAAAAAAAAAAAACAAAACAAGTGACCAGTGACCAGGCTATTGAAGATGGCTCAGTGTATAAGGGTACCTGGCTGCTCTAAGTCCTAACAATCTAGTTTTGATTCAGGGACCCATATTGGAAAGTAAAAAGAACTTGACCCTAAAGATTCGGATCCTCTATGACCCACTAATGTCATGTTATGCATGCTCAGCACAAATACACAATGAAAAAATATAAAATTTTAATTTCTTTTTTTTTCAAAAGGAAGAGGAACAGTACGGCAATACAGTTGAAATAAGTCCCTGACAAGCGCCCTGGTAGATCTGATCCATGGGAGGTGCTATTTATTTATTTATCTATTTATTTTTGTTTTTGTCTTTTTGAGAGATGGTCTCCCTTTAGTTCCAGCTGTTCTGTAACTCAGGAACTCACTTTATAGACCAGGCTGGCCTGAACTCACAGAGATCCAGGTGTTTCTGCCTCTGCTGGGATTAAAGGTGTGCACCACCATGCCTGTCTCTTCTGTCATTTTTTAAAACATTTTAAAAATTATTTTTATTTTATGTGCATAAGTATGTTACCTACATGTATGTAAGTGCACCTGTGTTGTGCAGTACCTTCATAGGTCAGAAGATGGTGTCTGATCCCCTGGAACTGGAATTACAGACAGTTGTTAGCCACCATGTGGGTGCTGGGAATTGAACCTGGGTCCTCTGCAAGAGCAGCCAGTGCTCTTAACTTCTGAGCTATCTCTCCAGCCCTTCTTTTGTCATTCTTTAAGGTAGATCTGTGAAAAGTTTTTTCCTTTGTATGAGAATGTTTATTTCCCCTTAAGTTTTCTCTGGGTATAGGTTTGCATGCTGGTAATTCTTTCCTTGTCCTCTGGCTAAAGAAGGCAGGCCTCTGGGGCTCCATTCTTCCTGTGCCTGTTTTCATTTCTAGGTTTTTGGCTTTATCAGCTCCATGTCTGGGGTACATGAGGCAAAAGCTAGCTCTGTTCTTGTCCTCTTGTGATAGTCCATGGCTGGCTGCTGCTCTCCAGTTCTAAGTTGTCTTCCCCAGCCCCGCCAAAAGAACAGTCAACAAAAACAGCCTTCTTAGGTTTGTTTTATGTGTGATATCACCATTTTTTAGTTTATCTGCCTGACCATCAGAGGCAAAGTTTTTTTTTTTTTTGGAGACAGGATCTTCCTGTAGCCTCAGCTGGCCTAGAATTCAGTACATAGACCAGGCTGGCCTCAATCTGCCTGCCTCTGCCTCCCCAGTACTTAAAGGCATGTGCCACCAATTTTTGACATTTCTCCTTAACATGGAGTACTTGTTCTTACTACACGTCAAACATGAATTGCAAGAAAAAGAAAGCTGCATTATATAAAATTGCCTTGTTAAAAGTTGTTTGATTTCATAGTGTCAGTTTCCCCTGCCATGTTGCTCTCACCCTGTGCCTCCTAATAAACAGGTCTCAGTTTGTCATCTAGAGGACCTTCCGACCCTCCCATGGATCAGCTACCAGGCTGTTGTCTAGGGACTTTATTTCAACTGGTATTGCCTACTGTTACCTCCTCCTTTTGAAAAAAGAAATTAAAAATTTTTATTTTTCTTCATGTGTATGTGCATGCATGCACAGCACACTGTGGAGTCAGAGATCAACTTGTGGGGTAGTTCTTTCTTTCCACCATATGGGTCCCCTGATCAAACTCAGATTGTTAGGCTTAGAGGCAGGTACCTTATACACTGAGCCATCTTACTGGTCCACTTGTTTTTTTTTTTTTTTTTTTTTTTTTTTTTTTTTTGCTGTCCTGGAACTCACATTTGTAGACCAGGCTGGCCCTTGGAACTCACATAAGATCCGCCTGCCTCTGCCTCCCAAGTGCTAAGATTAAAGGCGTGTGCCACCACGCCCAGCAGTCCACTTGTTTCTAAAATTATAAACCAGTGATTAGCCATCCATTGTAACTCTCCACTGATGTTTTGTCTTTTTTTTTTTTTTTTTTAAATCCCTTTCAAATCTCCCCTCCAAGATTATCTTAAAGCCAAATACTTAGGGGTTCCAAGAATACAAAGTTTCATCATTTTTTAAAAATTTTTATTTCTGTATGTATATGAATGTACTGTCTGCATGTAGGTTTGTGCACCCATGTCGAGCAATGCCGCGGAGGTCAGAAGAGGGCGTCGGATTCCCCTGGAACTGGAGTTCTCCTGGAATTGGAGTTTCAGACAGTTCTAGGCCGTCATGTGGGTGCTGGGGATCGAACCCGGGTCCTCTGTAAGAGCGGTCAGCGCTCTTAACCGCTAGGCCATCTCTTTAGCCCAGTTTTGTCTTTTTATAGGGACGTCTTTAATATAAAACAATTTTTAGTTTTTAGGGAAAGAAATGTTTGTTGGTTTTGTTTTGTTTTGTTTTGTTTTTAGCCCAGTTTTGTCTTTTTATAGGGACGTCTTTAATATAAAACAATTTTTAGTTTTTAGGGAAAGAAATGTTTGTTGGTTTTGTTTTGTTTTGTTTTGTTTTGTTTTGTTTTGTTTTGTTTTTGAGTCAGGGTCTCGTGTAGCCCTGGCTGGCCTGGTCTACACAGTGATTTCCAGGCCAGCTGGGGCTATAGGGAAACCCTGTCTTAAAGACAAAAAATAAGAAATTACAAATTGGTAATTGGCCTGTGGAAGTGGCTGAGTAGGTTTAGGCATTTGCATTTAAGCCTGGTGACTTGAGTTTGATCCACTGGATGTACATAGTGGAAAGAGAGAACTGACTGCCGAAAGTTATTCTCTTATCTCCATACGTATAACAAACAAACAAATAAATAATGACTCCCCTCCCCAAACAAATAAATAAATAAATATGATTTTAAATTGTGAAATGACTTTAAAATTTTTTTATTTTATGCGTCTGAGTATTTTGCCTGCATGTGTGTAAGCACCTGTGTGTGCTGTGCTGTGAATGCCAGAAGAGAGCATCGAATTCCCTGGAACTGGAGTTGGGTAAGCGGAGATGACTGAGCTTGGGTCCTCTGCAAGAGCAGCCAGTGCTCTCAACCACGAGCCATCTCCGAAGCCCCTCAAATAATGCTTTGATAGGAAGCCTTTTCTTTTCTTTTTTTTTTGTCTTTTTGAGACAGGGTCTCCCTGCAGCCCCAGCTGTCCTGGAACTCTCTATGTAAACCAGGCTGGCCTTGAACTCACAGAGATCTGCCTGCCTCTGCCTCCCAAGTGCTGATATTAAAAAGCGTGTGCCACCACACCCAGCAGGAGAGTTGGTTTTTTATTTTTTTTTCCCTTGTTATTCGTGACTTCATTGAGAACATGACTGCATTTGGTTCTGTAAAGATCTCTAGGCATAGTGTTATGGACTGAACCTGAAATGTCCTCCACAGGCTCATTCCTGAATGCTGGGCCTCCATCTTGTGCTATTTTGAAGGCTGTAGCACCTTCTTTTTTGTTTGATCTTTCTGAGACAGGGTCTCCCTGTAGCCCAGCTGTGCAGGAACTCATTACGTAGATCAGGCTGTTCTTGAACTCAGATGCCATGTGCACTGCCAACACACCCAGCTGCACCTTCTCTTAAAAGAAGAGACAGACTGGCTGGTAGAAGTAGGTCAGTAGAGGCAAGGCTTTAGAAATTCTGCCTGTTCCCAGTTCTGTCTTTGCCTTTGCTTCGTGAGGAGTCCGCTGTGGTGGAGGGGCCTTCCCACACGCTCTCCCTGCCGTGGACTCTGCCATATCTTGCTGGTTATTCTGGATTGCAATTTCTGTTCAAACACTATCAGATCCAGGATCAGACCTTTCTAGGGATCTGTGAAATTTTTTGCAGACTGTTCCTTAGGTTTAGATGTCTTAGTTCTTGATAGATTTTTGTGTGTTTAGCAGTTTATCACTTTTTTTGGTATTGTGAGATAGATAGGGTTTCCCTGTAGCCCCACCTGGCCTGGAACTTATGTAGACCAGGCTAGCCTGGATCCCACAGAAATCCGACTACCACTGCCTCCTGACTACTGGACTTAAAGGCCTGTGTCACCAAGCATGGCAGTTCTTTTCCATTAAAAAAAAAAGGAAAAAAGAACAACAACAAAAAAACCCAGCTACTGCATTTACAGAAAGGAGTGTTGTGTGCTGACTGGGGAGCCACATCCATATTAATTTACTGGATTGTTTTGAAATTATACATTATGTTTGATAATTTATTGTTTTGAAGAGTGGATAAAAATTTTGGTGAGTACTGAATTTATCGTTTTACCATCCCTAGGAGTCACCAGCCATCAGTCAGCATTACTGATGTTCTGTTCTGTGCAGACCAGATAGAAAGGCAGCACTCCTACAGTGCTGGAGCCTAGCTGCTTGGAGGTTAAAGTCCATATTCTCGTCCTGGTAGGACTGGAGAACTAATTTTAATTATTTTAAGTGTTTCTATGTAAAGGGAATACAATATGAAATAAGACAGCTGTGGGGAAAGTAGTCACTTTATCCAGATTAGGAGCCTAAGAGAACTAACAGAGCTTCGCCACTGGGAATGGAAAATGTGACATGGTGGTCTCAGATCTACAACTTGGGAGGAGAAAGAGAAGGTGGCGGCAGGGGGGCGGGGTGGTGTTGGAGATTGAGAGTCTCTGAACAGGGCTGGAAATGCTTTTATGAGTAACCTTTGGGTCATTTCAGAGCATGAGATGTGTAGATGTTGGTAGAGAGGAAACTTCTGTGGCAGAAGCATTTGATGGAAAATGCACTAGTAAAATTCGGGTTACACACCTGCCTGCTTATCAGCTGGTCCTGTACCTCGGGGTGGACTGCAGCCTCTGAAGGGAAAGGTTAGGAGAATGCAGGTTATTGATCATTGAAACTGGGGTTGTAAAACAGTGATTGTTTTTTTTTTTTTTTTAATTGATGCTTTGTGTGTTTCATACATCATTTTCCAATTCAGTTCAGGCATATTTCCCTTTCCCTTCCCCCCCATCCCACCCCACCCCATCCCAGATCATGCATTCTGCCATAACTGTCCTGCATCTTTCTCTCAGTTTTTTTTTTTTCATTTTTTAGCAATAAGTGATAATTTATGAGTACAAGCATCCCTCATGTAAAACCAATTTGCAGGCTGTTGTGCCCAAACCCCCACAGCCCCACCATCCGGGGGGGGGGGCCTTATATGTTCAATCAACACATCTTACTGCAAAGGTACATGCACAGCTATGATTATTGCAGCTCTGTTCACAATAGCAAAAACCTGGAACCAGCCCAGGTGCCCCTCAACTGACGAGTGGATAGAGAAAATGTGGTACATGTATACAGTGGAGTTCTATGCAGCGGTAAAGAGGGACAACATCATGAAATTTGCAGGTAAATGGATGGAGCTAGAAGTGTATTGGTTTTGTGCCATGCATTGTTGTAAGTCTATTTACACTACTGTGCTTGAGCTTTGTAATAAGATTAAATGACCTGGATAGGTTAAGTGGTGAAACTAACTTGTGTGTTTCTCCTTGTCTGCATTTAACTCGTCAGTCTGGCTCTAGAGTTTATTGAATTAACCACAAAAGTTAACTGCCTTGCTAGGGTAGCCTGGATTGAAAGAGACTTTTTGAGGGGCTTGGTGTGGGAAGGAGACTTGAAATAGGGACCGATGTAGCCCAGGCTGTCCAGGACTTGCTATGTACCTTGAACTCTTAGTCCTCCCGCCTCTACCTCCCAAGCGCTGGGGTGTGTGGTACCACACTGGGTTTGAGAGAGGCTTTATATACTAAGTAGAAGTGTATACATGTTTGGAAAGCTAGAAAGAGATATTGAAGAGATTGATTAAGATATTGAATGACATCTAAATTCAGCTCGAATATACATGTAGGTGAATATATAATTGTTATTTTAAAAGATTGTAGTTAAGTGAGACTGCAGCAGTTTAGATGCTATATATAGGAATGTACAGGTGTGTTTGCAGAGATAGAATCAGGCATTATGAATGGGTAAAGGAGAGGGAATTCAGTCACTTGACCTTGGAGAGGGTGCCACCATTTACAGCAATAGGGAAAAATGGGAGTTTGGGGACAGTTGACGAGTATGGTGATCTTTTTTTCTTCCAGTGCTGGAGTTTGAACCCAGAGCCTCATGCTAGGCAAGCACTCTTGTCACTAAACTTCCATCCTGTCCCTCTGTAAGTGTCTTGAGATGTCCAGTTGCAGGTACCAAAGAGGGACTCCTGGCAGACCTAATTGTAGAAGCACTGGGCCTTGAGGGGAGAGGTGAGGTCCAAAGTTTCAAATCAGGATCATCAGTCTAGAGATTATGAAAAGAGGGAGTGATTGAGAGGGCTGAGGAATAGAGGGAATGCTAGTAGCTGGGCCTGTGGGCCAGCTGCTGTGAATTCAGTGGACCATCTTGGCTGGCCATCCATATGGAATCTACAGAATTAGAAACAAGTTAAGTAGCAGAGAAATGGCATTGCAGTGGAGACCCAGAGGTCAAAGATTTTAATGTAGAAAGTAGTTGCAGGAAAATCCACACTTAATCAATGCAAAGGCCGTGCAGCAGAAGAGGGGCCTCCTGTGTAGGGAACTGAAAGGTCAGCGTGGCCTCTGGGGCAAAGGGGATGAATGAGATGAAGGTGGAAATTTGTTGTGGGACAGCTGGTGCAGGACCTTGCTCTCAGGGTTGTTCAGAGCTTTTGAATAGGAAAGAGCATGGCTCCAGTATGTGGCTCAAGTACGTATGCTCATTACAGTGGAGGATTTGGTTTGCCAGGATGGGAGTCAGAGTTTTGCTTTGTAGTTCAGGCTGGCCTTGAATTTGTGATCTTCCTATCTCAGCCTGTGAGTGCAGGGATTATAGGTTTGTGGCTCAGAAATCTTGATTTTTTTCAAGTGAAATGCTGTTGTATTTTGTTTTTGTGTTGTTGATTTTTGGATCTTTTTAAGACAGGATCTCCTTGTAGCCCCAGCTGGCCTGGAACTTGCTTATAGACCAGGCTGGTTTTGATCTCACAAAGATCTGCTTGCCCCTGCCTCCTGAGTGCTGGGACAAAAGGCATGCACCACCACAACTGGCTGAAATACTATTTTTTTTTTTTTTTTTTGAGACAGGATCTCCCTATAGCCCCAGCTGCCCTGGAACTCACTCTGTAGACCAGGCTGGCCTTGAACTCACAGAGATCCATCTGCTTCTGCCTCTGGAGTGCTGGGATTAAAGGCGTGCACCACCACTCCCGAATACTCCTATTTTTAAACATTTACAGTTCAGCTTTAAAAATCTATTTTGAGAGGCTGGAGAGATGGTTCAGTGGTTAAGTGCACCGGCTGCTCTTGTAGAGGACCCAGGTTTGGTTCTACATGGCAGCTAACAACTACCTGTAACTCCAGCATCCAGTGCCCTCTTCTGACCTCCATGGACATTGACTAACATAGGTGCACTTACATACATATAGGCAATACACTCATACACATAAAAATATTTTAAAGTTTACTTTGAGAAGGAGAGACAGTATAAAACTTTGATTGTGTGTGTGTGTGTGTGTGTGTGTGTGTGTGTGTGTGCACGGATTAGCAGCCTGAGACTTGCCCCCAAAGAAAGAGCTTGGCCAAGTCAATTGATGAGTATGAAGAAAAATGGTAATTTGAAGAACTAGGAACAGAAAGGAATTTAAGTGTATTCTTGAAAAGGATGAGGGAGGACCCAAAGGAGGGGAGTGGGTGAAGGAGGCAGAGAAAGAGAACTTGAGTCAGGGAAGAATGAGGGGGAGAAACTTGTGTTTGATAAGGTGGGCTTTCCCTGCTCCCAGAGTCAAGGACTATGTTGGGGACATAGCCCTGTGTGAGGTGTGCATAAGTGAAGGGAGCTGAAAATGGGAAGGGCTCTATCTGGCCAGTGCTGTTTCCAACTTTCCATGTTATGTTGGTATCCAGGAGGCTGGAGTGAAAAGTGTGACTGGAAGGGAGGTGAAAAGTCCAGTGAAGTGAGGAACTTTGTGTGTCAAAGGACGGTAATTACAAAGTTTGTATGGATTCTAGGTTGGTAGCTAAACATGGAAAATGAGAAGCCTGGTCAGGTAGGAGAACAGATGATGTGAAAGCAGGTGGAAAAGAGGTAGTATGGCAGGGGTGAGGGAATCTTGAACACTAGATGTTCAGGAGACCGTATTTTATGTCTAGGCTTAGTTTTGGTTGAAATTAAGTTTAAGGTGTAGACAGGCAAGTTGGTATTGGGCCCTGAGACATTGGTCCCAGCATTGAGACCACTGAGGACCACAGTCCTAGAAGTCCAGTGTGGGACAGGGCTGGACCTGGCAAGAAAGATGCCAAAACTAGTGCTGGAATCAATCCACTGGGGAAGGTTAGATGGAACCTAAAACCCAGTGTGTGAGTGAATATTTTGCAGAGTGGGTCCTAAATGAAATAGCAGAGATACTAACCATTAATTCAGATTTAGCTATTACAGGATGTTAATTACAATCACAGAAAATATCCTTCGTAGGGGCTGGAGAGATGGCCTAGCGGTTAAGAGCGCCGACCACTCTTACAGAGGACCCGGGTTCGATCCCCAGCACCCACATGGCAGCCGAGAACCGTCTGAAACTCCAATTCCAGGAGAACTCCAGTTCCAGGGGAATCCGACACCCTCTTCTGACCTCCGCGCCATTGTACAACACGGGTGCACAGACCTGCATGCAGACAGTACATTCATACACATACAGAAATAAATAAAGTTTTTTAAAAAAGAAAATATCCTATGTAAACTGTAGTGAAAAAAGTAATAAAATAGTGTGGAAGAAGATTTGGACTCATCTGTCTTTCTGAGGACAAAGAGAATTGGGTCTACCTTCTCCACCCCGCACAGATACTTGCTTGCTGGCCCTAGCTGGTTTAGTTCCTGGCAGTGACTAACAACAGTTATGCCATCACCTGGCAACCTAAAAAAAAATGTGTAGGACCACTTTCTGAAGAGGGCTTGCCCAAAGATGTTCAGATTGTTTTCTCAGCAGTGGAAGAACATTGGCTGTTTAGTGACTGGGCCATTATGACAGCTGACTGTGGAACAAGCCACTGTCCCCATCCTATGAATAACACTCAACAAAACCAAAGGAAAGCTTTCTTTTTCTGTTTGAGGTGACTTTGTTTCTGCATGAAAGAAAAATCACTGGGAGAGTAGAAGAATGTAATTTTTCACATTATTAAAAATAAGAGGTTTTTTTTTTTTGGGAGACAGGGTCTCGCTGTAACCCCAGCTGGCCTGGAACTTGCTTTGTAGACCAGGCTGGCCTTGAACTCACAGAGATCCGCCTGCCTCTGCCTCCCAAGTGCTACAATTAAAGGTGAGTGCCACTGTGGTGGTTTGGATGAGTGTCCCCCATAGGCTCTAGGTATTCATACATTTGTCTCCAGTTGGTGGCGCTGGTTTTGGAGGTCTTGGAGGGTGTGGCCGTGCTAGAGGAAGTGCGTTGCTAGGGGCAGGCTTAGTGAGTTTAACAAGCCTCGTGGTCTACAGTTGCTTCCTCTTTGCTTCCTGTGCTCTTTGCGAGATGTGACCCTCGGTTTGCTGCTCCAGATCCAGCCACCATGCCTTCCGCCACAATGGACTAATTCCCTGGAACCGCCAATCGTAAGCTCAAATAAACTCTTCCTTTTATAAGTTCCTTGGTCTGGTGTTTTATCACAGCAACAGAAAACTGACTAATACAGCCACCATGCCCCACTTAAAGACGATTCTTAGCCACCTTGTGGATGCTGGGAATTGAACCCAGGTCCTCTGCAAGATCAGTCAGTGCTCTTAACTGCTGACCCATCTCTCTAGCCCAAGAGATTCCTTTTTGAGGCAAGGTCTCCATGTAGACCAAACTGGCCTTGAAGTCACAGAGATCCACTTGCCTCTACCTCTTGAATGCTGGGATTAAAGACATGTGCCGGGCTGGAGAAATAGCCTAGCAGTTGGGCTGGAGAGATAGCCTAGCGGTTAAGAGCACCGACGCTCTTGCAGAGGACCCGGGTTCGATCCCCAGCACCCACATGGCGGATGAGAACCGTCTGTAACTCCAATTCCAGGAGAACTCCAGTTCCAGGGGAATCAGACACCCTCTTCTGACCTCCGCGGCATTGCACGACACGGGTGCACAAACCTACATGCAGACAGTACATTCATACACATATAGAAATAAATAAAATTAATAAAAAAAAAAGAAATAGCCTAGCAGTTAAGAGCACCTACTGCTCTTGCAGAGGACCCGGGTTCGATCCCCAGCATCCACATGGCGGCTAAGAACCGTCTGTAACTCCAATTTTAGGAGAACTCCAGTTCCAGGGAAATCCGAGACCCTTTTCTGACCTCCGCAGCATTGCACGACACGGGTGCACAGATCTACACGCAGACAGTACATTCATACACATACAAAAAAAATGAAAAAAAAAGTTGTTTAAAGACATGTGCCACCATACCTGTCTGAGAAATTCTTTTTGAGTAGAAAAAAAGTAACCTGATATATAAAATATCCAGATGGTTATCAAAAACTGTGCAGTGAAAAGCAGTGGTTTCACCATGTTTTTCCTTAACACCATAAATATAAGTTCTGTCTTTCTGGGTCAGAGGAATATAATCTCAAGTGTTTTGTTATTTCACAAATGAGAAGCATTAAAAAGCTTTCAAACTCAGGAAAGTTTTGTGTTCTCCAGAGACCCAAATGGGAGTCCAAAATGGTAGCTTAATTCTGATTATGCAGGATGGTGGAAATAGGTAAAACAAGCCAGAATAGGCTGGATCTAGTCCTATAGACTAAGGTGGCAAGACGCAAAATTCCTGGAAAAAAATTGAGAACAAAGTCAACTGGGTGACTTTTATACTGTTCTCTCACTTGTGGATACTCTTTTTTTTTTTTAATGTGTATGAGTATACTGTCTGCATGTAGGAGTTCACGTGTGTTATGCAGTGCTGTGGATGTTAGAAGAGGGTGTCAGATTCCCCTGGAACTGGAGTTAAAGACGGTTCTTAGCCGCCATGTGGGTGCTGGGAATCAAACCCAGGTCCTCTACAAGAGCAGTTGGTGCTCTTAACTGCCGAACCATCATCTCTCCAGCCCCATGGATATTATTTACCCTGAAATACCATCAAGAATTTTTTTGTTGTTGTTGTTTGTTTGTTTGTTTATTTTAATAAACTTGAATCATCTCCATGAAGAAGTGTGTTGATCTAGAGTAAAGGGATTTCTACCAGAGGAACAAGTGAAAAGAAGAGGTCTTCTAGACTTGGTTCTGTGTGAAAAGCTTCCCTCTTTTTTTCTTTTTATTTTTTTGGACAGGGTCTCCCTGTTAGCCATAGTTGGCCTGGAGCTTGTTCTGTAGACCAGCCTAGCCTTGATCTCACAGAGATACACCTGCCTCTACCAAACCCTTAGTGCCTTGAGGCTAAGCACAATGAGCAACAAAATAAGGCTTATTGTAATGCTTAGATGTGAAGAATTGTCCCCAGAAAAGCAGAACTGCAGTGTGAGACGATACCAGATGCATAAGAGGAAGAGAGTCTATACACTCTGAAACCTGGTGCCTAGTGAAATTAAGGGCAAGGATTTTTATGAATTTCCTTTCAAAGAGCTGTGGGATGGAGGGAGGGAGGGAGGGAGGAAGGAAGGAAGGAAGGAAGGAAGGAAGGAAGGAAGGAAGGAAGGAAGGAAGGAAATAATAGAAATATATTTGCACAATAGGAAGGGGGAGGCTGCCGGGTTTGATACAAAAACAGATGTAGATTAAGTATCTTTTATCCAAAATGCTTGGGATTCAGACTGTTAGGTGTCAGGGCTTTTTGGTTATAGTGTGGTAAGTGGAATAGTGAAAATCTTTAGTAAAGGTAGATAGTTTGCCCTGTAGGAGGACAGAAGGAAAAACAGCTGACTCTGTCTTTGATGTCTTTCCTTTCAGGACATACGAAATGAGGATTCATCTGCATTGTCTGAGGGCTAGGCTAGTGGGGCATTGTGAGTTCAAATGAAAATGGTCCTTCTCAAACTTTCCAGTGAACAGAGCAAAAATTAGCTGTCTAAAGGCAACAAAAGCCCAGTGCACACCCATAATCTCAGCACTTGGCAGGTGGAGACAAGAGAATCAGAATTCATAGTCATCTTTTGCTCCATAGGAGTTCAAGGCCTTTATTATTTGATTTATAGTCAATATATATTTAACTCTTTGATAAAGTTAGAAAATAGTTCTATTATTCTGAAACTAATGGAAATCACGTCACTTTGGTTTTGTTGGCTTTTAAAATTGCCATTGTGCCTGGAACCCTGTAGGTATATTTTGTTGAATCACAGTGTTTGAAATTTTTTTTTTAATTTTATTTATTTATGTATGTGTATGAGTGTACTGTCTGCATGTAGGTTTGTGCACAGTGTTTGGATGCCAAGGACTAGTACTAGCTATATAATTTGTGAGTCCAGAGTGAAATGAAAAATGAGGCTCCTTAATAAAAAAATCTATTAAAAACTTCAAGACAATAACAGCAGATCATTAAACAAAATGTAGAACCCTTTTACATGAGGCCCTGTGTGACTGCATATTTTATGGGCCCATAAAGTCTTATTTTGAAAATCATTCTATCAGGAGGAACCTCCTTTTATGGAAGAGGATGCATGGTATTATATACAACTAGAGGTTGATAGTCACTACTGTTCAGTGGGGCTAACACATTAAAGTATGCTTTTTAATGTTTTGCAGTTTTTAATGTATATGTAACAATGCATTTTTAATGTATATGTGATATATGTGCATGTGTGTTGTGTGGGTATGTATGTGTTCACATAGTTGTGGAAGCTAGAGGTTGAAGTCGGGGGTTTTCCTCCAGTCCTCTCCACTTTATTCATTGAGGCACAGTCTCTCAACTGAGCCTAGAGCTTGCCTAGAAGATAAGCCTACCAACCAGTTTGCTCTGGGAATCTCCTTCTCAGCCTTTTCAGAGCTGGAATTACAATTGAGCCACCATACCCATCCAGCATTTATGTGGGTGCTGGAGACACAAATTCCCATCCTCACACTTGGGTGGTGAGTGCTTTATAGAGTGAGCCATCTCTCCAGCCCAGAGACCATACAATTTAAAATTACTATTTTTCACAATGGGCATGAAAATGATCACAAGTAGGTAAAATGATTCGAAGGAAATTATACTAAGGCAATTCTTAGTTCTCATTCCAAGATTTGTAAAAACTTTGTCACATGGACTGGAGAATGGAGTAGTAGAGCATGGGGTGCAAGGTTGTGGGTTCTGTGCTTAGCACCAAAAATAATTATCTTTGCCATAGTGACTGTCCTGCTGTAAAATTTGGAAATTCTTGAACTCATTTTGTAGAACTATCTGTTCAGTTCACTGTCTGAGCTTCACAGAATGAAGAGAAGCAAAGGGCCTTTGTAATAGTGTAGAAGCTGAGGGTGGTGCCTGTGTATGAATGTCCTTTACCCTGTTGTTTGTGGGACACATGTAGCAAGCATATATGCTGTTGAACACCTGCTGTGTACATACATCAACTCAGGTTTGTTTTTGTTAAACTAATTTTAGCAGTAATTTTTTTATTTTGCTTAAACAGGCAAAACTATTTATGACATCTATCGAAACAAATTGAGTTTGCTGATTAAACATGATTCATAATTCAATCACTTTAAAGTGTGAATCAACATTCTAATAGTTACTTTGGGTATTCAGTTTTGTTTTGTTAGTTGTGCTCATGCGTAGACAATATATTGCAAATTAAACTTTTTTCTTCCAGCATTGCAGGCTCAGCTGAATACGTTGGGTAAACGGCTGAGAATATATAGAAAAGTATATGAAACTGAGTGTGATGGTACGCACTCTTCATTCCACCCTGCATTTGGGAGGTAGAGGCAGGTGGATCTCTGTGAGTTCAAGGCCAACTTGGTCTAGAAAACAAGTTCCAGGGCTGTCAGGGCTACATAGTGAGACCTTGTCTCCAAAACTTTGTGTGTGTGTGTGTGTGTGTGTGTGTGTGTGTGTGTGTGTGTGTAAACAAACTATTTCATATGTGAACATAAGGACACATGAGGGTAAGGAAGTTTATGGCATCAATACTTCCTTTCTAAGAGAGCTGCTCACACCACCATAATCAGCTTTCTACATTAGAACAGGAAGCAGTGTCTTTCTAAGTTAAGGAACCTGGGGGTCTGTAGACAGTCCCCCAGGCCTGCTGGGGAATTTCGTGGTCCAATGGTGACCGAAAGGGGGTGAGAGGCACAAAGTCAAGACTTAGACCCTGGGAATCGGGTGAACTCAGGCAGAGGGTGAGCTGCCACGGACTCGTTTATTGGGGGCAAGGTTAGGGTTTATGTACTGTTCACATTCCGCTCTCCTCTTAGTGCAGTCGGCATGTCAGCTTGTGATTGGCCCAGGTCTGCAACTCAGCTGCTTGTATGGTCTCTCCTGCCTAGGGCAGGTAAGGTTGATGAGGGACAAGCTCTGCGCAGGCACACTGAGTAATTCTCAGCATACTGGCTACTACATTTCCACCCTTTGTATTTAATTTTGCATGAGGAGTGGTCCAGTGGGAGTTCAGGTGCTATGTCCAAACCTTGTTGACCCCCCACCTCTGGCATTCTGACATTTGACTGCATCTGTCTTAGGTTGCCCTGGTTGTGCAGGGTCTTACCCATCTTTGACTGGCCAGCCACCGAAGGAAGAGGCCAGGAGCGGCACCACGGAGGGGAGAGACAAGCTCATTCCCGTGAATTGTGGATGGATGAGAGCCAGATGCGAATCACCTCATTGGGAGGGGTGCATGCAGAGTCCCTGTTGACCATTGCTGAGAGGACCTGGGCCGTTGTTTTGTTGACCTGGCATTGGCTGCGGGCAAAGTGAAACAGACACCTGAAGAGAAAAAGGGCAGAGCAGGGCCAGGAGGCAGCGGATGCCCAGGGGACCAGGGTAGCAGGGTCAGAAATGGACGTTAGCTTAGACCACACCTGAGATCAAAGCTAGTATCAAAGGCTATGACCTCGGGGGAGGTGGAGTTAAGGGAGATAATTTGAGAACCAAGGGTCAAGGTGTAGCTAATAAACTGTGGTGACCAGGGGCCTTTAATAATATCACCAAGTTCATGATGTAGATATGTAATATTGAGGACTTGGTAGGGGGTCAGGCAGAATGAGGAAAACCTGCGGTCGCAACTCATTTCTCCCTCTCATTATGTGGCCTTCAAATCCTTGAAGGAAATTCACAAGAGTTAACCACGGTTGGTGTTTCCAAGATGGAATGATCTCTGCTAAGGGGAATTGTATTTGGTCCTTAGGACCATGATTTTAATGGAATTTACCTGCTGGTCAATAAATCTGACAAGTGAGTTAAGGATGCGTGAGCCACATGTCAGAGCAACCAGTATAAGTCCACTGGCAGATCCAGGAGGTCCTCAGCTCTCAGCTGAGAAAGAAATTGGCTCTTTTGGGGGCTCTTCACCCTGAACTGCCTAGCCAATTTTTAGCTCCTACTTTAATTACATTACCCTCTGAGGAGGATACCCCAATTGCCAAGAGGGAATCAGGGTGCCAACCGCTTTGACGTCTTCCATGCTGAAAAGGGGCATAGGAGGTGGCAACTGGGGTATCTGCTCAGTGGATCTATCTAAAAGACCCCAAAAAGTATAGTTACAGAGAGAATAAAATCATTGACTAGTGCCTGCGAAGGCGAGAGTAGCTAGGTACATTTTCTAGGCAGGGAACCAAAAGAGGAACAGGGTGAATTAAATGTCCAACTTGAAAGTCCATTAGAATTGGCCTTCTCCTTTTGTTTATTTGTCCATGGTGTCTGGACTCAGCATCTGCTTTCCAGGAAATTTCGATAGTCAAGGTGTGAGTTTTCCCTTAAGTAGTTGCTTAGAGAGAAAAAACTTTATTATTTGGTAACAACAGATCTTACATGACTTTAAATGACTTAAAATCTAGTGTTTTGGAGGCACAATCTCTCAGACTTTAAAGGAAATATAATGATTACTTATCTTTTGGTTATACTTTCCTTTTGGGTATTTAAGTCTATACAGTTAGCCCAGATCAACCAACTTTTGTTTTTGGCCAAATTGGTATGGGCATTATGTATGGTGGTTATCCGTCCGTAAAGGCTGAGTTACACCAGTGTAGTACTTTTATTTTTTTTTATTTATTTTTTTTAAATTTATTTCCGTATGTGTATGAATGTATTGTTTGCATGCAAGTCTGTGCACCCGTGACGTGCAATGCCGCGGAGGTCAGAAGAGGGCGTCGGACTCCCCTGGAACTGGAGTTCTCCTAGAATTGGAGTTTCAGACGGCTCTCGGCCGCCATGTGGGTGCTGGGGATCGAACCCGGGTCCTCTGCAAGAGCGGTCGGCGCTCTTAACCGCTAGGCCATCGCTCCAGCCCCAGTGTAGTACTTTTAATTACTGTATAATATTCTAGATAAGGCTTGGACAAAAGTTCAAGCAGCTTTGTATAATACTGACTGGAGGGGGGACTTAACACCATACTTGTTAAGCAGGCATTACCCCCAAGATCCAATTAAACAATTTCAGGCTTATTTTAAATGTAAACTGTTCACTACAATTACTACAAATGGGAACCATCTTTTTCTTTCTCAGACCCTTTATCCTGATTTATAGTTTACCCAGAAAGACAGGAGTTGTAAGACATACCAGAAGACAGGAAATAAACTGATAAGGATTACCAAGCTCTTCTAAACTGTCTTCTTTTGGACTGCATGCAAGTGGTTCAGGGAGAAAGAACCTAGCCTTTTGAGCCAAATTATCTGGTTAGGTCAAAGGAAATATCAAAAGCAACTCTTGCATAAAGTACATTTTCAGTAGCCATAGGTAACCCACTGTTTGTCTGTGTCCATTTAATACAAACCTGTAACAGGGAGTCAGGTTCAAGCCAGGAGTGGACTGAAAATTAACTCTGTATATTCACAATCCTATTCAGGCCACTAGTAAACTAGCTTGAGTGTTTATACCAATTTAATTTAATACAGGTATTGTGCTGGATAGCTTTAGTGTCAACTTGACACACCTGAGTTGAGGGAGCCTCAATTGGGGAATTGGCTCCATTGGATTGGCCTGTGGCCACATCTGTGGAGTATTGTCTGATTGTCGAGCAGTGTGGGAGGGCCCAGCCCACAAGAGTGGTGCCACCCGGCCAGGTTGTTGTGTACTGTATAAGAAGGCAGGCTGGGCATGAGCCAAGGGAGCAAGCCAGTGAACAGCATTCCTCCATGGTCTGTGCTTCAGCTCCTGCCTCCAGGTTCCTGCCCTGAGTTCCTGCCGTGGGCTCCCTAAGTGATGAACTGTGACCCAGGAGATGTAAGCTGAATAAACCCTTTCCTCCCCAAGTTGGTGTCGGTCAGAGTGTTTTGTCACAGCAATGGAAGACAAACTAGAACAGGTATCTTATCATTTTACTATATCTTGAAGTGCCATGTGATATGCATATAAAGGTTGGACAAAAACTGAACACTCATTTTTTTGGTCTTTTTGAGACAGGGTCTCCTTGGAGCCCCAGCTGTCCTGGAATTCGCTCTGTAGACCGGGCTGGCCTTGAACTCACAAAGATCCGCCTGCCTCTGCCTCCCAAGTGCTAGGATTAAAGGCGTGCACCACCACGCCCGGCTAAAAACTGAACACTCTTAAACAAACCTTGACTAGATACACATTTTGATTTTTAAACTAGTTGACTGAACCTTAGAAATTTAAGCTTATTTATATAGTGTCCAAACCTCCTCAGACTTTTATCACTTGCATAGACTTTCTCCCAAATGAATCCAAGTCCTAGGATTTCACTTTAAGGCCACGGCTCTGGAGGAGAGCCTTTAGGGCAGCTGTCTATGGCTCCCAAATGTGGGGAGGAATATTATCCATGAGGGCAGAAAATGGTAAGGGAGGAGAGGTCTGTGTGTGTGGGGGGGGGGGCGCTCACCCTAGCGCACGGCCAAAAGAACAAAGAACACAAAAGGGGGCCTACCCACTGATCAAGGAAGGGGGTGCCTCGACAGCACTGGGGATTGGAAAACCACGTTGGGCGCCAGATGTAGACAATCCCCCAGGCCTGCTGGGGAATTTCGTGGTCCGACTGTGAACAAAAGGGGGTGAGAGGTTCAGAGTCAAGACTCAGACCCTGGGAATCCGGTGAACTCAGGCAGAGGGTAAGCTGCCGCGGACTCGTTTATTGGGGGCAAGGTTAGGGTCTATGTTCTGTTCGCATTCCCCTCTCAGTTCAGTTGTCGTGTTGGCTTGTGGTTGTCCCAGGTCTGCAGCTCAGCTGCTTGTATGGTCTCGCCTGCCTAGGACAGGTTAGGTTGATGAGGGACAAGCTCTGCTCAGGCGCACTGAATAATTCTCAGCATACTGGCTACTGTAGGGGTCATCTCCTTCTGTACTTGCCCTGTGTAGTCACCAGCTGGAATGCTGAGTCCAGCTTGGAATTCTGGCTAGCATTAGTAATTTGCAGGTCTAGCAAGGAGACTCTGCTTCCTTTAAATACTGACCTGGGGAACTAAGACTGTTGATGTGGGGACCTGTCATGTCTTCATTTCTAAAGTAGTCACAGAACTGGAAGTATTCCTAGTTCTACTGCTCTTTACAAAGTGGCTTTGAAAATTATGAAGTACTTTACAGATTAAAGTTATTTGATAATCTGACAACCATTTATGGAGCATCCATCATCTATAAGTGTTAGACTCACTGGGTGGTCAAAAGATGAATAAAACCTAATTTTTACCTATAAAAGATTAGACACAAGAATAGCTATAATTAGTATAAAATACATGATTCTGTTGCCTTAGTCATTTGTCTCATAGTGATTAAGCACCTACTGCCTTAAACCAGACACTGTGGTTGGGCAAATTAAAAAATGCCTTCTAGGAATCACAGTCTTATGAGTAAACCTGACATGTAGAAATATAGCTGCATGGTGGGTGATATTAATTAAACTCCCAAAACTTCCATAGAAAGGTGAGTATTAAGGTGAGTATGTCACCTGCCCTAGCCCTGTACATACTCTGCCTTCAGAGACCTATCACCTGGGTCTTGCAAGTTTGGCTGAAGGATAAGTCAGAGGCTCTTTCAGACAGGAAATAGCAGATGTGAAGACCTAGCAGCAAGAAAAAGTATGAAATACTTGGTCAGCAGAAGCAGTTAGGTGTCAGCCAAGAGCAGGGTAGTCTCAGAGGCCTTGGGGGAGAGACCTTCTTCCGCAGGGTCTTCTCATTTCCCATCTTCCCAGAGAAGCCTTTCCTGTGCACCCAGTAAAATACATGCATTTGCCGACATGCCAACTTTTAGCAGTATTTATGAAATGTTCCTTCTTAGCTGTCATTTTTTATTTGTTTCTCGACATTTGACTACAGTTTCACAAGACTAGAATCTTGTCTGTCCTCTTTATTGCCTGTGAACTGAGGGGTGGGGAAAATGGAATGGTCCCTGGAGTCATTCCTTTCTCTTTTTTATTTCATTTCCTAAACTGTCCAAGGAATTGATAACTTGCAGAATAGGAATATTGTGTGAGAGTCTGTGAGGCAGTTGAGCATACTGCTGGATTCTGTACTGTACCATACTTTACTATAGTGTTGATTTAATGGATTTTTAGAGTACCAGAGCTCACTGACATTCTCTACTTTGGTTGAAATATAGGTGTTAATGTTTTCTCAAGGCTATCTTCCTTTAAATAGTGATCATTGGTTTGTTTCACAGGAAAGAAGATCTTATAGCTAAATATGTTAATTTGATTCTGAGGTTTACTTTTCCAATTTTGTATGTTGGTAAGAAATTTTAGGTCTGGAGAGATGGCCTAGCGGTTAAGAGTGCCGACCGCTCTTACAGAGGACCCGGGTTCGATCCCCAGCACCCACATGGCGGCCAAGAACCGTCTGAAACTCCAATTCCAGGAGAACTCCAGTTCCAGGGGAATCTGACACCCTCTTCTGACCTCCGCGGCATTGCATGACACGGGTGCACAAACCTACATGCAGACAGTACATTCATACACATAAAAATAAATAAAATTTAAAAAAAGAAAAGAAATTTTAAAAAATGTAAAAAAATAAATTTACCCCACCGCAGAGATACATGCACGGCCAAGTTTATTTCAGCTCTCTTCACAATAGCAAGGAGCTGGAACCAACCCAAATGCCCCTCAACTGATGAGTGGATAGAGAAAATATGGTACATCTACACAATGGAGTTCTATGCAGCAGTAAAGAAAGATGACATCATGAGCTTTGCAGGAAAATGGCTGGAGCTAGAGGACATCATGCTGAGTGAAGTAACACAGTCCCAGAAAAACAAANAGCATGTGGGAGGGCCCAGCCCACAAGAGTGGTGCAACCGGCCAGGTTGTGGTATGTATTAAAAGGCCTCTGGGCATGATCCAAGGGAGCAAGCCAGTGAACAGCCTTCCTCCATGGGTCTGTGCTTCAGGCTCCTGCCTTCCAGGTTCCTGCACTGAGTTCCTGCCCTGCCGGCACCCTGAGTGATCAACTGTGACCCCGGAGATGTAAGCTGAATAAACCTTTCCTCCCCAAGTTTTTTTTTTTTTCAGAGTGTTTTGTCACAGGTAAGGAAGACAAACTAGAACAGGTATCCTTATCATTTTACTATATCTTGAAGTGCCATGTGATATGCATATAAGGTTTGGACAAAAACTGAACACTCATTTTTTTGGTCTTTTTGAGACAGGTCTCCTTGGAGCCCCAGCGTCCTGGAATTCGCTCTGTAGGACCGGGCTGGCCTTGAACTCACAAAGTCCGCCTGCCCTGCCTCCACGCGCTAGGATAAAGGCGTGCACTACCCCGCCCGGCTAAAAAAACTGAACCCACTCTAAAATCAAACCTTGACTAGAATACACATTTTGATTTTCCATAGTGACTGAACCTTATGAAATTTAAGCTTATTTATATAGTTCCAAACCTCCTCAGGACTTTTCTCACTTGCAAGACTTTCTCCCAAGTGAATCCAAGTCCTAGGATTTCACTTTAAGGCCAAGGGTCTGGAGAAAAGCCTTTAGGGCAACTGTCCATAGTTTCTGATTGTGGGGAGGAATATTATCTATGAAGGCAGGAAATGGTAAAGGAGGAGAGGTTGTGCGTTGCTGGGGGGGGGGCGCTCACCCAGCGCACGGCAAACGAACAATGAACACAAAAGGGGGCCTACCCACTGATCAAGGAAGGGGGTGCCTCGACAGCACTGGGGATTGGAAAACCACGTTGGGCGCCAGATGTAGACAATCCCCAGGCCTGTTGGGGAATTTCGTGGTCCGACTGTGAACAAAAGGGGGTGAGAGGTACAGAGTAAAGACTCCACCCAGACCCTGGGAATCCGGTGAATGCAGACAGAGGACAAGCTGTCACAGAATCATTTACTGGGGCCAGGGTTAGGGTTTATGTTCTGTTCACATTCCCGCTCTCAGTTCAGTTTTCGTGTGTTGTGATTGGCCCAGGTTTGCAACTCAGCTGCTTGTTGGTCTCACCTGCCCAGGGCAGGTTTTGATGAGGGACAAGCTCTGGGAGGTGCACTGAATAATTCTCAGCATACTGGCCACTGAGGGGTCATCTCCTTCTGTACTTGCCCTGTGTAGTCACCAGCTGGAATGCTGAGTCCAGCTTGGAATTCTGGCTAGCATTAGTAATTTGCAGGTCTAGCAAGGAGACTCTGCTTCCTTTAAATACTGACCTGGGGAACTAAGACTGTTGATGTGGGGACCTGTCATGTCTTCATTTCTAAAGTAGTCACAGAACTGGAAGTATTCCTAGTTCTACTGCTCTTACAACGTGGCTTGAAAATTATGAAATTACTTTACAGATTTTTTTTTAAAGGATTTGATAATCTGCACACACCATTTATGGAGCATCCCATCACTACAAGGTTAGATTCACTGGGTGGTACAAAAGCTGAATAAAATAATTTTACCTATAAAAGCATCGACACAAGAATAGCTATAATTAGTATAAAATACATGATTCTGTTGCCTTAGTCATTTGTCTCATAGTGATTAAGCACCTACTGCCTTAAACCAGACTGTGGGGGCACCTTAAAAAATGCCTTCTAGGGAATCCACAGTTTATGAGTAAAAACACTACATGTAGACAATATCGCTGCATGGGGGTGCTATTATTAAACTCCCAAAACTTCCATAGAAAGGTGAGTATTAAGGTGAGTATGTCACCTGCCCTAGCCCTGTACATACTCTGCCTTCAGAGACCTATCACCTGGGTCTTGCAAGTTTGGCTGAAGGATAAGTCAGAGGCTCTTTCAGACAGGAAATAGCAGATGTGAAGACCAGCAGCAAGAGAAAAAAAGTATGAAAATACTTGGGTCAGAAAGCAGTTAGGCGTCAGCCAAGAGCAGCCGGTAGTATTCGAGGCCTTGGGGGAGAGAGAGAGAGACCTTCTTCCGCCGGGTCTCTCATTTCCCCTCTTCCAGAGAAGCCTTTCTGTGCCCCAGTACAAACATAGCATTGCCGAGACATCGCCAAACTTTTATTAGCAGTATTTATGGAAATGTTCCTTCTTAGCTGTCATTTTTTATTTGTTTCTCGACATTTGACTACAGTTTCACAAGACTAGAATCTTGTCTGTCCTCTTTATTGCCTGTGAACTGAGGGGTGGGGAAAATGGAATGGTCCCTGGAGTCATTCCTTTCTCTTTTTTATTTCATTTCCTAAACTGTCCAAGGAATTGATAACTTGCAGAATAGGAATATTGTGTGAGAGTCTGTGAGGCAGTTGAGCATACTGCTGGATTCTGTACTGTACCATACTTTACTATAGTGTTGATTTAATGGATTTTTAGAGTACCAGAGCTCACTGACATTCTCTACTTTGGTTGAAATATAGGTGTTAATGTTTTCTCAAGGCTATCTTCCTTTAAATAGTGATCATTGGTTTGTTTCACAGGAAAGAAGATCTTATAGCTAAATATGTTAATTTGATTCTGAGGTTTACTTTTCCAATTTTGTATGTTGGTAAGAAATTTTAGGTCTGGAGAGATGGGTCCTCCTAGCGGTTAAGAGTGCCGACCCGCTCTTACAGAGGACCCGGGTTCGCTCCACAGCACCACATGGCGGCCAAGGAACCCGTCTGAACTCCAATTCCAGGAGAACTCTCAGTTCCAGGGGACTCTGACACCCTCTTCTGCCTCCGCTGCATTGCATGACACGGGTGCCCAAACCTACATGCCGACAGTACATCATACACATACAGAAAAATAAATTATAAATAAAAAAAAAAAAAAGGCGTGCACCATCACGACCGGCAAAGCCACCATTATTAAAAAAAAAAAAAGAACTTTTTTTTTTTTTTTTTTTTTTTTATTCATTTTTTATTAATAATTAATAAATAAAGATTTTTTTAAAAAGACAACTCCCCTTCTCTGTAGAATATATGAGAATCTATGAAAGCAAGGAAATGCAGGAACTCAAACTTTAGACCTGGGAAGTCAGTCTGATCACACATCCCAGGAAGAACGCTCATGCTCTGGCGAATGGAGGAGGAGAGTGGCAGCTGGCAGAGGAAGACTAGAATTTGGAAGGGTCTTAAGTCCTGCTATCACCACTGATTTCGGTATAGCATGCGTTGTATTAGGATGCTAATCTCTCTGCCTTAGTTCCCTGTCAACTTGGTCTATTTTATTTCTGTGTGAGTGTTTCTGGTACTGGTTTTGCATTTTTTAATTTTTTTTAATTTTCTTTATTTCTGATTGTGTATGAATGTACTGTCTGCATGCAAGTTTGTGCACCCGTGTCGTGCAATGCCGCGGAGGTCAGAAGAGGGTGTCAGATTCCCCTGGAACTGGAGTTCTCCTGGAATTGGAGTTTCAGACGGTTCTTGGCCTCCATGTGGGTGCTGGGGATCGAACCCGGGTCCTCTGTAAGAGCAGTAGGCGCTCTTAACTGCTAGGCCATCTCTCCAGCCCCTCTGGTACTGGTTTTGAAAAGAAGATCATAGCAAGAGTGTCCTGTAAAATTTTACAAGAAAATCCTAAGTGTTTTAGGTTCTATCCTTTAGAAGTTTTATCTGACAGGCAACTTAAAGTGTCATCATTTATTACTTTGTGTCGTTAGAAAAGTGTTAATGTGTTAAGTCTAGTTTTATTATCTCATTTTAAGAGAAAGAAGCAACAACTAAAAAGATAAAAGAGAAAAGCACTAAAGCTAGAGGCTGCAAAATACTGTCTTGGGTTTGGAGTTCATTTTTAAAGATTTAATTTAGTAGTTTCATATCTGATTCCTATACAGAGAGGAAAAAAAATCCAATTTTAAAGAGT
This sequence comes from Rhizomys pruinosus, assembly GCA_009823505.1. Taxonomy (NCBI): domain Eukaryota; kingdom Metazoa; phylum Chordata; class Mammalia; order Rodentia; family Spalacidae; genus Rhizomys; species Rhizomys pruinosus. Next base: position 2,202,132 of record VZQC01011446.1, on the reverse strand, counting down.
CAGTAAAGCATATCCTCATAAAAATATAGTGAGCTCATGGGACAAGTTGCCTTCTAAGATCAGGATTAACATTCAAAAGAACTGACTAAAGATGACCCAGTCAAATTCTAATTCTCTTTAGAAGTATATCTCTGTTTGTTTAACCAGTGTAGTTTAATCTTGTATATATTTTATAATGTTTGTTTTATTTTTATAATATTTATTTTAAAATTTCATTTATTTTAATCTAAAGTTTTGAATAGGGTGCATCATAACTTTCTGAACACCATCTCCAAATACTTTAATGATTATTTAATTTTAAGGCGTACCTCAGTGTCTCTGAAGTGGATGGAGTCCTGCAATATTAGCATATCTGCATGCTGCCATCCCTTCTACCTCACACTAAGAAGAAAGTACTCATAGTTCCTTATAAACTTATGTTTAATGAAAATTAATTCATAGTATGTTATAGAGAAGTGTTTTAATAGTAGCTCATTTGTTTAGGAACACAAGTCCCAAACTTCCAGTTATGTGTGGGTGTGCATGCACTGCTGGAAATTGAACCAAGAGGCTCACACATGGCATGCAGGCCCTCTGTCACTGAGCCCCTAGCCTCAGTACAAACACCTTAGATCTTTTTCTTGCCTGATGACTTTCTTTCTATTGCTCTTACTATGTCCAGTAATATAGTCCAATAATAATAATATAGTCCAGTTTCATTGTGCTTATTGCTTGCTGTCTGCTTTTCTGCAGAGTAGATATTTTGAATATATTGATTTTTATTTAGTTTGCTGGTGTGCTATAAGTGCCTAGAACAGTGTTTGGTATATACTTGTTAATCTGGTTCATCAAATTAATCCATTTTCCTTTGGCTTTAAGTAATAGAGATACATTTCTTTTGGAAGTAAATAGTGAGCTAGTTATTCATTTTTTTAAACTTCTGTTTTTGGCAGGGTGGTGAATTTGAGATTAAAACCTTTTTATTTTGTCAATTAATAATTACTGGTTTGGAGACTGGGTATCACTGTGTAGCCCTGGCTGGCCTGGAACTCGTTACAGACTTGTTATATAGACTCACAAAGATTCCCCTTGCTTTTGCTTCCTGAATGCTGGGATTAAAGGCATGTGCCATCACCCCTGGTGAGATTCCAAAAAAAATTTTTTAATTAATTTATATTTTTTTTATCAGATCTAGACCCGTGTCCCCCCCATCCCCCCACCCCACTAGAGCTCATGCATTCTGCCAAACATGCTTGTCATCTCTTTCTCGGTCTTTCTCAATATTCTCCATGTGGAAGTTGACTGTTTTGAGCAGAAGTTCACTGTTTCAGTCAGTTCTTTGATGCAGTCCTTTCTGTTCTTGTTGTTGATTCCAATATGCATCACTCCCAACTGCTTTGGACAAAAGCTCAAGGGGCCGTGCACAAAAAATACTTACAACTAGGTAATTGGCACTAGCATCCACAGATGAGGGATACCATTCGTTGTTTGTTTTTTCTGGGACTGTGTTACTTCACTCAGCATGATGTCCTCTAGCTCCAGCCATTTTCCTGCAAAGCTCATGATGTCATCTTTCTTTACTGCTGCATAGAACTCCATTGTGTAGATGTACCATATTTTCTCTATCCACTCATCAGTTGAGGGGCATTTAGGTTGGTTCCAGCTCCTTGCTATTGTGAAGAGAGCTGCAATAAACATGGCCGTGCATGTATCTCTGTGGTGGCGTAAGTCTTGAGGGTACATGCCCAGGAGTGGTATGGCTGGGTCGGGTGGCAAGTTCATTCCAAGTCTTCCAAGGGTTCTCCACACTGCTTTCCATAGTGGCTGTACGAGTTTACATTCCCACCAGCAGTGGATGAGTGTTCCCCTTTCCCCACAACCTCTCCAGCACTTGGTATCATTTGTTTTCTTGATCCTAGCCAGTCTTATTGGAGTAAGATGATATCTTAAAGTGGTTTTCATTTGCATTTCCTTAATGATTAGTGATGTTGAACAGTTCTTGAGGTGTTTCTCAGACATCTCTAATTCCTCACTTGTGAAGTCTCTGTTCAGTTCTTTGCTCCATCTATTGAG
>VZQC01011446.1:2097271-2198502 GCA_009823505.1 Rhizomys pruinosus | reverse complement strand
TTTTGGTCTTTTCAAGACATGGTCTCCCTGTAGCCCCAGCTGTCCTGGAACTCACTCCATAGACCAGGCTGGCCTTGAACTCACAAAGATCCTCCTGCCTCTGCATCCCAAGTGCTAGGATTAAAGGCGTGCACTACCATGCCTGGCTTTACTTTTTTTTTTTTAAGTGACAAACTGTTTTGTTAGAAACTGACAGCTTCTATTACAGTGACACCCCACCCCCCACCCCCAAGCTGGAAGGCCTCAAGAATTAACTTTTATATAGTAGAAATTATCTTTTTTTGTGCCTTGCATCTCATTTAATATAGTTCCCCTTTCAAGGACTGACATCTCAGTCTCTGCCTTTTGGTTGTTCTCTAGTGCCTGCAAATGGCTATTTTTCTAGTTTATCCAAAGATCCTAATTGTTGATCAGTCTAGCATAAGCTGTCCTACTTTTTTGTACTTTTTATAGTAATGCAGTGGACTCTGCCTCTGGTGATTGTCTCATAAAGGCTCATGCTAAACACACACTCCTTCAGTGAATTCTATACCTAACACAAGAACCATAAAGTTTTTTTAATTTTCTCAAATTATTGTTTTCTAATAGTTTTATTCTTGTCATGTCTTGTGTGTACCATGCTAGAAGTTGGTAATAATACAACAGTACGTTAAATACATGCTGTGTTTTATAAATATATAAATAGATGGTACAACAGTGGAAAGTAGAGTACTAGAAAGGCTAAGCACTGGGGAGGAGATGCTGTGTTGTAGAGAGGTTTCTATGGTCCTCAGACATTTTGTAGCATTAGACATTCTTAGGGCACAGTTCCCATACTTGAGAAGCTTGTATTCTAGGCAGAATCCCACAAGGATGAAGATGTAGAACATCAATCAGCTCAGGCAGGCAAAGCTGTGTAGCTGAGGAATTCCTTAAAGAGGGAATGCTGGTAGCATCAAGGCTCTGTTTAGGGCAGAGGGGGAGCCAGTGAAAGACTGAAGAACAGTCAGAAAAGTAGGGGAGTGCGGAGATGATTCTGGAAACTAGGAGAAGGGGCTTTTTTTTATTTTTAGCTGCCTATTAAATCTTTAAATATACTAATGTTTAATTTAATTTTATTTATGTATTTATTTTGTCTTTTTGAGACAGGGTCTCCCTGTAGCCCCAGTTGTCCTCTGTAGACCAGGCTGGTCTTGAACTCATGAAGATCCACCTGCCTCTGCCTCCCGAGTGCTAGAATTAAAGGCCACCACGCCCGGCTTCAATAATGTTTAATTTAAAGTGGCAAAAACAATTACAGTGTGGCTGAAAAACATACTGATGGTGTTGGAAGGATGTTAGAGTGATTCGGTTGAGAAACAGTTTCTAGACTACTTGCATAGAGGTGAAAAGAGGTGAGAATGATAATTTGAGGGGAATAAGGCAGAATTATGGGATTTGGCTAAGCTAGTGCAGCAGAAATACAGAGGGAAACCTCGGAATTCTTGGGGATTCCATGACCAGAAAATAGTGTAGGCCCCTGGTCTGGGGAACTTCCTGCTAGATCCTTTATTTTCCAGAGACTACTCCCCCAAATAATGATTTTTTTTAAATGGAATTATTTTCTTACAATCCTATTTTTTCTTTCTTTTTAAAGTCTTTTTGAGACAGGGTCTCCCTATACCCCCAGCTGCCCTGGAACTCGCTATGTAGATCAGACTGGCCTTGAATTCACAGAGATCCACCTGCCTCCCAGGTGCTGGGATTAAAGGCATGCACCACCACAGCAGGCCACAATCCTATTCTTTTTTTTAAAAAAAGTTTTTGTTTATGCTTGTGTGTTAGCCTACATGAGTTTATATGCACCCCATGCATGCAGGAGCCTATAGAGATCAGAAGAGGGTGTCAGATCCCTTGGAATTGGAGTTGCAAGCAATTGTGAGCTACCATGTGGGTGCTGGGAACTGAAACCAGTCCTATGGAAGAGCAATAAGCACTCTTTTTTTTTTTTTTTTTTTTTTTTTTTTTTTTGGTCTTTTTGAGACAGGGCTCCCTGTAGTCACCCAGCTTGTTCTGGAACTCACTCTGTAGACCAGGCTGGGCCTTAACTCCACAAAATCCGCCTGCCTCGTGCCTCCCGAGTGCTAGGAATTAAAGGCGTGCGCCACCACGCCCGGCGCAATAAGCACTTCTACACGAGCCTCCACTTCTTCATTAGCCTCCAAGAATGATGATTGTGTGATGTTTCCTAGTGTCTTAGGCCTGTGATTAAGGGGATATATATCTGAAACCTCACACATTGTTCTTTAGTAATGCTTAGGCATTTGTATTAAAGAGATAAAAGCAAACCAGTGACTTATCCTGTTTAGTGCATCTTCCTGCTTCTGTGTTTTAGCTCAGTTTATGTAAATATCCTTTTACCTTTTCCTATCATGAAACAAATTAGTTTTTCTCCCAGCCAATTTATTTCATTTATATACCATGACCTCCTATATTTTTGGAACCATGTGCAAAGATGTAAAAGCACTTCGTGATTTGTGAAGTGCTACCCATTCTTAACTTGTCAAAATACCAGATTTGCTGAGGGTAGGAGCTATCAGTCCATTATATGTTGCTACCACACAGTTCTTGAAAATGAATCATAAATAAAAAGGAATTTATTTTTTACAGTCTAAGGCCGGGAAGTCCAGTGTTGGGGGTTAGCACTGATGAGGATTTTCTTGCTGTATGTGGTGGAGGGGCATCACATGGCAAAGCCGGAAAGCTTTCCTTGCCTTTTTTCTTTCTTTAAAGACACTAATTCAATCATAGGAAACCCCCATTCTCATGACTTTATATAACCCTTTTACCTCTTTAGGGCCTCATCTTCAATAATATCAATATAGAAATTTGGCTGTAAGTCTCTGACAGATTAAGGAACACATTCAGACTACCAAGACTGAACTTTTTTTATGTTCTTGTGCTTCAGACCAGTTCGCATAGTGTTTCCTGTATAGTTGACAGATTTGAGCATATTAGGGATGTGTGATCTGTGATCAATTAGATAGAGCCACACACTGCATAACAGGATTTCAAGTGAAGATGGACCAACCATACAATGATGTAACCATATAATGTAGATATATAGCAGGCTTTGCTACTACGTTTACATTAGTGGTACTTTTGTGATGTTCAGACAGGAAGGAAATCACCTCCTGGCACAATTCTCAGAATGCACTGCTCATAGAAAGTGGCACATAACTACAATGAAACTTCTAAGATGGACATGTCATGTACCAAGTTCTAGTGTATAACTATTAAATTTATATTGAAATTCTTCTGCTAGACAGTCTTTTTCACAGTAGATTTCTGCTGGACTGGTGGTGTAGGCCTGTGCTCTCAGGTGTTTGGGAAGCTGAAGCGGAGGATCATAAATTCAAAGCCTGCTTGGGCTACAGAGTGAGTCTGCCTGGAAAGATCAGCCTGGAAACTTTGTGAGATCTGTTTGCAAGATGAAAAAGTAAAAAGAGGCTTGGGGATAAAGCTTACTAGCAGGTTGCTTGCCTGGCATGCCCAGAGTATTAGGTTCAATCCTAGTACACAGCAAACAAATCCACCTTAATTTAGGTTCTCAACTGTTTACAGATACATTCCAGTCTGCACCAGTAATTAATTGTATGTTACAGAATGGTATGTTAGGAAGTTTTTGACTTATAGAAGCAGACTACCTCTTCACTCATGCTCTGTCATCCACCTAGAGCTTCATACATAAGCTTCAGGGTTGGTCCCATTGCTTTGCACTTGTCATTTTCAGCATAATGATGGGTTCCTCATAGCCTTAAGATGGCTGCAGGACTTTTGTGTGTTGATGCAAACCGAAGCCAAAGCTAGAAAGGTACAGTTTTTCTTTTACTATCTTTTTTCCTAAAGAGATAACTTTTCCCAAATACTTTCCATTGGATTTCTCTATAGGTCACATGGATCCATTTCATTTTGTGTGCTGAAAAGATAAATACAATGGCCATGGTTGGCATGGGTTGGCCAGGAATAGGCGTTCTAGCAGAGAATGATCACTTACTTGAATTCAGTTGGAGGCCCAGTGCAGTGAAAATTTTGGGTATGAAATGAGGAGTAATTTTGTGTCGGTCACAGGTGTTAAGTAGGTGTCTTTGGCCTTTTCACCTGAAAACATCTCATAGTTTTCTAATAGGAGAAAGAAAAGACTATTCTTATTATTTCCACAATATTTGGTGTGGGTAATATTTTATCAGTTGACTCATTCATGTAATAGGTGTTAACTCAGTACCTGCATGCCAGGTACTGTACTTAGCATGGGGAATAGCTGAATAACAGCTTTAGGTGGGCAGCTGGCCTATAGTCCAGTGTACTGGATGGCGGATGTAAGGGAGGGGGTAGAATTACTCTGAAATAAACTGATTTTAGGACATTTATTTTTCAGCAGGAAATGTGGGACATGTGGATTTGTGATTGGAGTTCATTTGAAAAACCACTTTGGGTAAGTTGAAAATTGGGAGTGAGTGACTTCAAGATTATACCTCTCCATGGACTCCAAAACTTTACATCTGTGGATTTTATGCCTTATGTACACATATTAGAAGATTTTGTACCAAATTCACACTTGAATAAATTTCAGAACTGTAACCATATAGTCCTGGCAGTAATATATTAGTATATTTAGATCTCATTAGCAGGTCAGTTTGAAGACTAAATGGCTCAGGAAAGAACTCTTACCTAGAGCTTAACCTGATTGAGCCTCCTGTCATCTTGCCCTGTGATACGGAAATCATTCACAGAGTCAGTATTGAGGACACAGGAGTCAACTGTGTTTTGGGGTTCTCTCTACAGTACTCCAGATGACTGCTGTAATAGTCATTGCACCAGTGTGATATATGTGAAAGAATCCTGATTGTTTTATCTAAGAAAGTACCTTTAGAAATATCATTACATATTTACCAAGCACGTGAGTATGTTAGATATTCCCTCAGTTTATTGCAGCAGGACTATGGGATTGTTATGTTTTTCTTCTGCACGCCTTTAATCCTAGCACTTGGGGAGGGCAGAGGCAGGCGGATCTTTGTGAGTTCAAGGCCCACCTGGGTCTACAGAGTGAGTTCCAGGGACACCTGGGCTACAGGGAGACCCTGTTCTCAAAAGACAAAAAAAAAAGAAAACATTTTTTTTGGGTGGGGGGGGGTGTTTTTTTTGCACAACATATAAATTAACCTTGCTAAAGCTTACATAACTCGTAAAATGTTGGAACTGACATTTGAACTTGAGCCTTTGGCTTAGTAAGCATTCTCTTCTGTTTTAATACAGTAATCATTTGGGGGGTTCTTAGGGCTACCCCAGATTTTGTGATGGGTCTGGAGGACTCAGGCTTTGATACATGGTCATACTAACAGCTGAGACACACTATAACAAAAGGGTACAAAGCAGTGCTAGCAAAAGGGCAAAGGACATGGGACAAGCAGACAGCAGGCTGCTAGTGCTGTCCCTGCTGCATGTAATGCAAGGCATGTGCAGTCTCTGATAACCACATATGAAATGTGACAGTTTACCAAGGAAGGAGGCAGAAGCAGGTGGATCGCTAGGACTTTGAGGCAGGCCTGATCTACATAGCAAGTTCTAGGCCAGCCAGGGGTACTTAGTGAGACCTTGTCTGGAAACAAACAATAATCTAAATGTGACTTGCAACAAAATTGTGAGATTTATTGAACTCTATTAACACAGAAACCTAAGTAAATGAAGGGACTTTTGTAGATCGAAGACTCATTATAAAGACAACTATTTCTCCAATGAATTATAGATTGTCATTTTAATTAGAGGTACAGTAGCTTTTAGGGATAGAGCTAAAAAGTCAATCTAGAATTTTTGAGGAAACCCAGTGGGAAACAGCAGCCAAGAATCTAAGAAACAGTGAGGGGCTGGCGAGATGGCTGAGGCACTTGCTTCCAAGCCTCATGACTTTATTGAACTCTTTCAATACCTAGGTCCTCACAGAAAACCTTTCTTTTCTGAACTTAGAACCTTTCCACATAATGTCCCCTTCTCCCCACCCCTCTTCACATACACACAACATATTACACACTATGGCCCGTATGATCCTACACAAGCTTGGCTTATGACAGAGTGAATATCGCATACATTTAAGGAAAGGATAAATTGGTATAACTAATTCTGGGACAATTATGTATCCATATTGGAGATATGGCATTCATATGAAGCAGAAGTTTTTAAAAGTTTGACATTAAAACACAAAAAACATTTAAAAATATTTTATTGTTCTTATTTTATGTGTATGAGTGTCTTTGCCTGCATGTATGTAAGCGCACCACGTGTTTCATGCAATGCAAGAGGTCAGAAGAAGGGAATCCAGACCTGGAACTGGAGTTACAGAAGTTGTTAGTTATCATGTGGTGCTGGGAAACAAACCTAAATGGGCTCTGAAAAACAGCCAGTGTTCTTAAGTCCTGAGCCATCCTCTAGGCTCAACAGGAAAATGCTTCCAGGCCTGAGACTGAAAAATCTCAAGAGTGAAGGTTTCTGGGTTTGGCCTTGTAGGTCATTTGACTTTTCCTGTGGCCAGGAGTCAGATCTCTATCAGAAGGGGACTGGGAGGACATAGAACTATAATCCTGAGCCTGGAAGCTGCCCCAGTTTGCAGCTGTTGTTATGTTCTATTATTTATTTATTTATTTTTGGTATAAAACATCATTCTGCATTTTTACATAAGTTTATAGATATTGGGGCTATTTTGAGTGAGCATTAAGGCATTGTGACACAGTATTCAGTGCTTATGGTCGGAACAGTGGTTACAGGTATCTGCTGGGCCGTAATTATTTGTTAAAAAAATAAAAACTAGGCTTGATCATGAAGGTCTTGAGTGCTGCCACTTTATAGTTGTGCCCATTTCTTCCATCTCCCGTGGGAATAAGCACATTTAAGATATTAAACCATTTCGGTCAAAATGGATCTGACAGGGTCTGGAGAGATGGCTCAGTAGTTCAGAGTACTTTACACCCTTTGCAGAGTACTCAGCTTCAATTCCAGAACCCATATAGTGGCTAACACCTTCCTTAAATCCAGTTCCCTAGGGGTTCCAGTGCCCTCTCGCCCTCTTGAGGGCACCAGGCACACACTGAGTACACTTAATTTACATGCAGGCAAAACATTCATACAGTATAAAAATTTTTTAAGAAAGGTTATGGCAACTTGTTATTAAATCACAGCATGGCTGTCTTTTCCAAATGGCTAAAAGGACACTTAACTACAAGAACAGATTTTAAACTACAATGTGGATTATATGTAGCTTTGAATCTTTTCCTTTACTTTTGTTGCCTAGTTCTTTACATTGATCATGTATTACTTTATAATAGGAAAAAAATATATTTTTAATATATATTATATAATTTTTAAAATTATTTTTGTATGTGGTATGAATGCATGTAGGTTTGTGCACCCGTGTCTTGCAATGCCGCGGAGTCAGAAGAGTGGCGTCGGATTCCCCTGGAACTGGAGTCAAAGGACGGTTCTCAGCCTGCCTTGTGGTGCTGGGGATCGAACCCGGGTCCTCTGCAAGAGCGGTAGCGCTCTTAACCGACAGGCCATCTCTCCAGCCCCAGGAAAAAATATTTTAAGTATTGCTAGACTATAAATCAATTTATCACCTTAGAAACTAATATACTGTCTGCAGTATCCAACAATGCATGCCCTAAATAGAAATACTTGAACCAGTAAGCTGTTAAGAGATGTTTCCCCCAAATGATGTTTGTTCTTCTGACCTCTAAACTTGTGGTAATAACTTAGGGAAATAAAGTGGTCAGTATCAAAAATGATTTTTTAAACTTTCTGAGTTGTGGTTTTTGTATATGTGTACAGGTAGCATGTACACCCTTAATTAGAAATCTAAATTTTCTGAAATCTGAAACTTTCAGTGCAGATGAAGCACTCTACAGATATTTGATGGTAGAATTTTATCCAATTAAGCCTGAAAATATAGCAAAATCTGAAAAATTTCCAAATCAGGAGCAGTTCTTATCCCAAGCATTGTTTATAAAGATGCCAAAAAGTTTGCACACAGTTCCTTGTGTAGACATGTCTTCCTTTCTTCTTAGGGATCTGAATATGAAAACAGATTCGTTAGGTATAAATGAACTGACTATAATTTGTATTAGTAAAGCAGTCATTAGATTTTAAAGACCAGCATTGGGGGTGTAGTGGAGTTGACAGACTGCTTGTCTAGGGTGCATGAGCTCCTCTGTTTGATCTTGAGTGCTGCATAAACTGACTGTTTTGCTTACCTCTAATCCTAGTACCGGAGAGGGAAGGCAGAAGTTCAAGGTCATCCTTGGCGACATAGCCTGGTCTACATGAGACTGTGTCTCTCAAAAAGAAGCTCATTGCCTTAGCAGTCAGGTTGTTAGATAGCCTTTCATGTGAAGTAGCAAAAAATAACTTAATGTATCTACCCTCTGTCATGAGAGCTGTTCTGTGGCATTGTGCTCTGTCTGTAATCCTTTTACTTGTTCCTGTAGCTATTAGCAACTGCTCACTGCATGTGACAGTCAAATGTCATATGGAATAAGCATGATTTTGAGGCAAGAACCTGTCAGTAGCATTATTGTTCACACCTTCATCTAGAGAATGTTAGTCTGATGGAAGATACAGGTGAGAGATGATATCCCCATAGACGTGAACAGAAACATTCCTTTATGCTTACAAGTATCACTTCTCAGATGAGTGTCAGGCTGCTGTCTTACAACCCTGTAAAGAGCTGTTGTAAATATTTCATAGAAGTGCCTGCTGCTTTGTGTCCTGATTTACTTTTCAGATAAATCTATCTCTGCTAGCCACTGATGAAGTTGATAAATTGCCTATCATCTGGTTCTCAGAACATGGGACACATGTAAAAATGGTGTTTCTTCTCCTTTATTAGAACACAGTTGGTTGTTTCTCTCCTCGTCAGTAGTGACTCAGCCTTTGAGCCTTCATATCAGCTACCCAGTGAAATGATCCTCAGTGCTCCAGACCCCTTAAGAGAAACTTATTAGTCAGAAATAATTCGCGTTAAAGTATCCCAATCGATTTTTCATATTTGCAGATAAGTTCTTCCTGTGATATGACACTATCTTGGGAGGTGGGAGAGTAGGAAATAAGAACTGAAAATTAAGGAAATCAGAGCCAACACTATTTCTTAGATCTTTTAATTTCTTTTCTGTCCTGCTTTCTATGAATGTTTTCTGAATGGTTAGTGACTATTGAGTTTTGTAGATGGGATTTAGTAGGGAAAGGACAGATTTGGCCTGATAAGCTGTGTAGTATAGACTCTAGGGAGAACTGTAATGTGGATAGTCAGAATAGGCTGGGGTCACTGATTGCTTAAGCTCCTATGCCACTTAAAGCTTTGGTTTGTCATTTACTATAGAAGTTGAATAGAAAGGGAGTTAAAATGCTTGTGTTTGATGGGACTGAAATAGCTTGTTGTTTTGATTTACATGTCCAGTTATAGGGAGTTAGGCACGTCTTTATACATTTATTGGCTATTTAGATTTCTGTACAGTGGCTGTTTACATCCTTTACCCATTTTTCTATTGGGTATTGCTTTGTAAAAGTTAGTTGTGTTAGCATGGAATTTCTTGTTAATGAAATTAATTCCTATCTATTAATATTCATGTTAAATTAATCATATGATTATCTTCTAGGCTATGAATTTAAGACAGTCTTTCCCTCTTTTCCTTATAGGGTATGAACGTGACTTCTGATGAAAGCAGATTGCATAATTTTCATGATATTTGTATATTTATATATATATATTTTTAAAATTTTACATTTGACTTAGAGTGCCATGAGAAAATCTGCATATTGCAAGGTGGTTCTAGCCACCTCCTTGGTCTGGGTTCTCTTGGATATGTTCCTGCTGCTCTACTTCAGCGAGTGCAACAAATGTGATGAGAAAAAGGAGAGAGACTTCCTGCTTGGGGACGGTGCAGTGATGTTATACTACAACTGTTTTTATATGTCACTCCATTCTATTAATAGTGAGTGAGAATTAAGTTTTCTAGATTATAATAATTCCTAACTTCTAGTTAGGTACACATTTTCTTTTCCTTTTTTTTGGTCTTGTTGTGACAGGGTCTCCCTTTAGTCCCAGCTGGCCTGGAGCTTGCCTATTATAGACCAGGCTGGTCTTGAACTCACAGAGATCCGCCTGCCTCTGCCTCTCAAGTGCTGGGATAAGTGCGTGCGCCACCAATGTCCGGCTCTGGCGATCATATTTCTAATCTAACAGTGTTGTGGTTGGTTTTCTGCTAACAATTTGATTGAGTACAGTGTCATTGAATTTCTCGATTTAGTGTTTTTATTTAATAGTAAATATAATTTTCTATAAATTGTTACTAAATAGTGTAGGGAATCTCATAATTAGAGCTACAAAATTGTACAGATTATTCTAAGTGCCATAATACAGAGTAAAGCATTAAAACTGAATTATTGCTGGGTGTGGTGTGTGCACACCTGTAATCTCCAGCACTCAGGAGGCAGAGGCAGGCAGATCTCTTGACTTCAAAACCAGCCTGGTCTACATAAGTGAGCTCCAGGCCAGCTGGACTAAAGGGAGACCCTTGTCTCAAAAAAGACAAAAAAAACAAAAAAAAAACAAACCCCAAAAATGAATTATCAGACATCTCCTGTGTTGCTGTCTCATACTATAGGGAAAGGAGTTCTTCCTGTTAATGCTGTAGATAGCTCCAGTTAGTACTATGATGGGCTGGAGGATAGGGCCTGCAGTAAGATCACAGCGAAGGAAAGTGAAGGGCCTGGGTGGGTTTGGGGCAGGGAGTATGAAGCTTCAGTTTTAAGCTGCTTTCATTCAGACCAGCAAATATATACTTTCTTACCCTTTCCCCCTTATGAGCCATAACAAAAATGACCCTATCAGAATCACAAAGGGTTATTCTTTAAGTATCTAAGATATAAAGTTTTAAAGAAACCAACTGCTATTAAGATTTCAAAGAAAAAGATTAGTAATAGTCTATGAGTGAATGTCAGTGTTTTGAGATTCTGAACTTTCTGTGTGTGGTTAAATAAGAAATACATGGCTATGTAGCACTTTACTATTTGGGGTTTTGCTTGTTTCTTTTTTTAGTTTTTTTTTTTTTGGTATTTTTGAGGAGGATCTCCCTTTTAGTACCAGCTGTCCTGTGGAGCTCACTCTGTAGACCAGTTTGCCTGAAACTCACAGAGGATTCCACCCACCTCTACCCTCCCGAGGTGCTGGGATATTAAAAGGCATGTCCACCCTCCCTGACATGCACATTTACTATTTTACTAAATTCTGTCCTTGGTTACTCTTCCAAACATAAATTTTGAGTAAAATAGTCACAGTTAGTATTTTTAATATGAGGAACAGGTTACTTGGCCTCCCCCCCCCCCCATTTTTTTTTTTTGTATTATCTTTTTATATGTATTTGTCTTACTTTTTTATCTTCTATTTTATTTTATGTTTTATCTTTATTCTTTTTATTAGTTTTTGGTGCTTTTTCGAGACAGGTCCCCTTAGCCCCAGCCTGTCTGGAACTCACTCCTGGTAGACCCCAGGCTGGCCTTGAACTCACAAAAGATCCACCTGCCCCTGCCCCCCATAGTCTCTAGAATTAAAGGCAGTGCTGCCACCCACGCATCGGGCATTGCTACTTTTTATATGGCCTTTTGTTTTGACAACAGTTCTGTATTATTTTTTATATTTATTTATTTATTTATTTTTTGTGAGACAGATGTCTCCCTTGTATCCCACTGAACCTGGAACTCAAATGTAGACCATGTTGGCCTGGAACTCATAAAGATTCACCAGCTTGCTGCTGAGTGTATTTTAAAGTTGTGGGGTACCCCACACCTAGCTGTTTATTTCTCTTTGCTAAATTTGACTACTTAAGCCATAAATTTAAAACGTAAAAGATAAAATTTTAAAAAAATACTTTTATATCAGTTATTTTTTAATTTGATAAAATCATTTGCTTTATAGTCTTGTTGTTTTGTAACATTGCTAGGTGACAAAAACTGCCTTTTTAACTATTGTTAGAGCTACATGTACTCCTCTATCTTTTAATCAGAGGGCAAATATTACCACTCGCTAGTAAGAAACTGGGGTGTTTTTTCTCCAACAAAATGGATTACCTTTCTCCTCACCCTGTTTTAATCCTTTGCCATTTATGGTGGGAGCTTATGGCATTCTATTTTAAATGTAAAGGTTTAGAAGCGAGGAAGAGTAAAATTGGTGCCACATGAAGATTCACTTGAAGAACTATTTTTAAAGCTTTGATAGGTGCTGGCAAGGTAATAGGTAGTAGTAATACACTGCTGAACAAGAAGAAAAAATGAGCAAAATTCTCATTCAAAAAGTAGAATAAATTCTTGGGATTAGTACTGCACCCTGTAGTCCAAAGCACTTCTAATGGCTGATATGGGATCCTGTCTGATGCTGAGGACTTTGGATTCACCCTGCAGGCAGTGGCACCTCTTGCGGGCTGTAGACTGAGTGGTAAGTCACACTAATTGTGTTGTGTGCCAGGAAGAGTGTGACATAAATAAGAGACAGGTAATAGAAACTTGTTGAGGGCTGTTGTGAAAGTTTGGAAAAGTACCCAGGGCTCATACTAAAATGACACTGGAGGTGAAGAGAAGGTGAATATACTATACATACCATTAACGTGTGTGTGTTGTATGTGTGTGTGTTGTGTGTGTGTGTGTCTTGTGTCTGTTGTCTGCTGTATACTAGTTATTTGTTTTTGTGTTCGTTGTTTTTTTGTATTTTGTGTTGCTGATGATAGCTTGTGTGTAATATGTGGGTGGGATTTGCCTCAACATTTGGGAAGCTGTTATCTCAGTGAGTTCAATGCCAACCTGAGCTACAGAGCAAGATCCTGGCTCATCAAACCAAAGCAGTATCCACAGAAAAATGAAATTAACCTAACTATGAAAGCTATTGAATATTTTGAGAGTTCAAAAGAAAGAAAAGTAAAGAACGTTGACCTTTAGGTGTCCTGGCTTATATAGGTCTCTAGAGAGGGAGCAGCTTCTATGAGACTTGATCCTAGAAGCCCAGGAACAAGGTTTGTACAAATTTTGTTGAAGATACAGTCCTCTCTCTTGTTCTCTTTCACTCAACCCTCTCTGTCCTCTCCCTCCTTCTTACCTTTCCATATCTCCCCCCTTGTCTGACCGTGTAAGCCAGGCTGGCTTGAACCCATAGTCCTCCTTTCTCGGCCTCAAGTGCTGGGACAGGTGTGCAACACCATATCTGGCAAGACAGCTGCTTCTGATGTTTGGTAGTGAGGCCTCTGATGACCCTCACAGGGTTGTTTCAGAAAATGTGAGTGTGGAGGCGAGTGCGGGGATGCACTGGTGAAGAAGCAGACAAGCAGCTTCTTTAGGGAACTAGAGAAGGAAAGAATTAGGGTGTGTGGTGGGGGATCACAAAAGATCAAATGAGCCAAAGTCTTGTTCTCGTTAACTTGTTATGTAACATGGAAAGATTGATATTGGGAAAAAAGGTAAAGATAATCTTGGTATCAGATTCACAAGCAAAGATATTCATGAAGAAGATCTAAGATTTGGGAAACCAACTACTGGTATAGACTCAAAGAAAAAAAGGACAAAAAAAAAGTAGAGATAGTTTGAAATAACACTGGAACTAGGCAATAATATGATAATATCTCCTCTGGAGAAAAGACAATGCAAAATTCTCCCGGAAAAGATAATAAGGTTAGTGGGCTCTGGGGGAAGGCTGGGTTTAAATGAAACTTTAGATGAGGACAGACAGTGAAGCTTTATCATCGTTCTGGGTATCTGGTGTTCAACTGAGAAGGACATCTACAGTGGGAGAGGAAGAGAGCAGAGCCTGAGCCAGAGGCGATTAGATGGCTGAGATGGCCTTGAAGGTACAGTGTTCTGATGGTGCTTTGGAGTGGTTATTTGTAGACTGTTTGTGTAGCATTAAAGGGTTATGGGAAAGGAAGAGAAACAACTAGAGAAAGAAGGACAGTTGATATTATTAAGCCAAAAGTGAAGAATCTGCCCTGATGAAGTTTCAGGGTAGTGCTTGTTGAGAGGTCTCAAGTTGTGTCAGAGGCCTAATGTTCATTGTTCAGGTTCCAATAGTGTCAAGTATAATATAGTGGCCTTTAAAAGAGCTGCTTCTTACGAATGGGTGGGGGGAGGAAGGGAGAAGGGTGGCACCTAGGATATGGTAAGGTCTTTTTTTTTTTTTTTTTTTTTTTGGTCTCTTTTTAAGACAGCGTCTCCGGTAGCCTTAGCGTGTCCTGAATCATTTCTGTGGACCAGGCTGCCATTGAACTCACAAAGATCCACCTGGCCTCTGCCTCCAAGTGGCTAGGATTAAAGGCGGTGGCCACCACGCCGCAGGTATGGCTTTTGTAGTAGAACTGTGTGTACGTTCTGTGACCTAGAAGTCTCTCTTGATAGTGGCATCTGAAGGCCAGAAAGAAAACAATCCAAACAGTGAATGAGCAGATGTCTCTAAAGCAATTGTATGGATAGTGTAAGGATCTTCTTTCAGAACATTAAACTCTACGCTGATTGGGTGAAATTTACCCATGTACTTTTTCATGCTGTAAGTGAAGGTGTCCCAGGTTTAAATAGAATTACTTAGAATTGGTTTTATGACAATGTTTAAGGTCTCTTAGAAGACTGTCCTTGACATTCTCAACAGTTTTCTAGGAGACTTACCTTTACTTGATACTTGCCTAACTTAAGTAATAAAGGAGCTGGCTTTCCTGAGAAGTTCCCTTGTAATTTCACACTTGTTTATACTACAAATAACTTGAAAACAGTAAAATTCTTCTGTGGCTAGAGAGTTAGATCGGAGTGCCTTGCAGTTACAAAGTTAGTGTGGATTATAACTTGAAATTATTTTTATTAGTCTTCTGATTTCCAGAATTAGAATATTTATTCACTTTCTGGGTTTGGTTGTTACATAAAATCTTCAGTGCTTTCACAGATATGTTTTGTAGGTGCTCCGGGTGTTTCATGCTAGCGCTGTCCTTCACTTTCCGATTAATGATTCGGTTTTCCTGTGTTAGGATTATTTCAACATCCTACATTAGAAAACCTTGAAAACACGGTTTACAGAAAAAAATTCTAGTGATTAACAGATTAAAATATTGTTATTAAAGGCTTTTAGAAATGCTTTGGATTTTTTAATGTTTAGCATTTTCTATTACATTGAATGTGAGATTGGAACAGACTTAAAATTGGCAAGGATATTGAAGTAATAGAACGTTAGCAGGAAATGTAGTTATAAATCAAATTCTGATATTTAAAAACAAGGTATGCATAACATTTCATTTTGTCTTCCATTTATAGAAACTTATTTTACACAAGCATCATGCAAGATTTTGATTATTGTAAGCCACATTCCTACTTCAGGGTCATTAAGATATGAAAAAAGGATTGGGAGTAGGTGAGCATGACACATGAAAACGATAATTGTGTAGTAAGATAAAAGATAGTTAGATGGAACCATTTGTTCTAGTTTGCTCTCAAATGCTGTGACAAAACACACCCTGACCGTTACCAACTTGAGAGGCGAAGGGTTTTAGCCCACAAGGGGATTACTGCCCCACCCGCTACTAAGTGCATAGTAGGTCCACCAGTCCTCCAAGCCTACACAAGGGTAAAGTGGTCTCCACGTCAGCCTCCTCTGAGACCTGAAGGGAGAGGAAGCCCCAGCCACAAGAGCCCTCCTAAAGAGAGGCCTCGGGCACACGCGAGACGTGCCATGACACAACAGGGGCGACAATGGGGCCCACGCACCACACGCTCTGGAGCCTCTCCTCTTATGCACGCGGAAAGAGGCCCCACGGCCCCCAACAGAGCCTCCTAAGCAAAGAGCGGAACGAGTTCCCCAGGGGTGGCACTGCCCAAGTAGGGCTGGGCCTCCCATATCACCAACAATCAAGAAAAATGCCCCATAGACATGGCCCAAGGCCAATCCAATGGAGATAACTTCTCAGTTGAGGTTCCCTCAACCAAGGTATGTCAAGTTGACACTAAAGCTACCAGCACACCATTTTTGTCTGTTGTTAGTATTTTCCCAAAACAGGGCCATTACTTTCCTTTTTCCATGAGAAAAAGAGAAATTTGAAAGATTTCCTAAAGTGCTGACAGTAATATGTAATGCTTGTTAGTTTTACTTTCAGATGAAAGTGAGATTTTTTTTTTGACAATTCATATTTTGACCTAAAATAAGATACTTCTACATTGTTAGTAAGTGCAGCTCAGGTGAGGTATATAATAAAATACTGTTTTGAAACAACACTCTTAGTGTTCATCACTGACAAAGGTATCAAAGATAAACTACTGTTGCTTCTAGGCTCATGGCAAGGCCACTGCCCCAGGGTGCAAAGGAAGAAGAACTGGGGACAGGAGCCCAGTGAGCCTTCCTGGCACATCCCTGTGAAGGTTTTGTCAGTAATATTCGAGGAGCTAACTTGTTTGGCAGACAGTAGGCAGGATTTGTTTTTAGAAACTACATTACTTGGGAAATTGTTTTTAGAATGATAGGAAATTCAATATTTTAATGACCTTCCTACAATCAGCACGAATAGGAGAAACATGTATATCATTTTTTCTTAGTAGATCTGCTCTTGAGAGAGCTGTTGAACACACTGAATGCCTTCACATCTTGCAGCTGTGTTCTTACCATAGCTTGCTCTGGTCTCCATGGCTCCTTAGTTTGGTTTTGTTTTTCGGTTTTGTCCCCCCCCCCCTCCCCCCCCCAGTTCTTTTTGAGACAGGTTCCTCCTGTAACCCCAGCTGTCTGAAACTCACTATGTTAGACCAGACTGGCCTTTCAACTCAGAGAGAATCCGCCTGCTTCTGCCTCCTGAGTGCTGGATTACAGAGCGTTGTACCAATATACCTGGCTTGGCTCTTCAATTCTTAATGATATTTGTTGAAAGAATTTAGACAGTATACACAGAGTAGTGTAAACACTTTGTTACAGAGTTAACTGGGATGAGAGTGAGCAGTGGTCAAAGGGACTGTTGCAGAGCAGGACACTCTTGGGGTGAGTGTGGGCAGATAGCTCTCCTTGAGGGTGTTCTCTTCTGGTGATGATTGACAGATCCATCTTTCTATTAGACATCCTTGATTTGTTAGGCCTCAACAAACCCCTGCTACCTCTCTTTCTTTCATCTAACCTGTAACTAATTTGTTTGTGTATTTATTTACATTTTATACATGGGATGTGCTCGTGCGTGTGCGTTGTTGGGTGCACAGCATGCATAACAGTCTCGTGAGTACAACTTTTTAGGAGTTGACTTTTTTGCCTTCCCTTGCGCTTGAGGCAAGGCTTCATCTTTTTGCTGGTGCTTTCGTCTTTGTTGAGATTGGCGTTTGTATTTCTCTATTTTCTTCTTAAATGTCTCTGGAGCTCCTAAATTGCATGATAGCTGCACCGTTGCATTCCAGGGGAGTCCAGAAAGTTTTCCAGATTCATAATATGGTTGTAATGATCTGAGTGTTGTATTACTTACTTTTTCTGTTCTGGTAATAAACACCATGTCCAAGGCAACTTACAGAAGAAGAGTTTATTTGTGGCTTTGCAGTTCCATAGGGAGTAGAGTCCGTCATGGTAGGATTGCATCTGTTGGATGCGAAGCCAGGGTAGACATCCCAAGAATGCAACCCTAACATTTTTTTCAACAGGTACTAGGCTGCAGATATGGGGCTATGGCTAGAGATAAATATCATAATCGCCTCCAAAAGCTCCGCCTGTCCCAGTGACATGGCTATCCGTCTGCAAGTAGGCCGACCTCCCAGGATCCTCAACTCCCTGATATACGAGAGCGCACCCGCCTCGACCAATCAGTGTTTCAAATCACTTAGGGGATACCTCATTCAAACCACCACATGTAGCAAGCACTTCTAACTGTTGAGCTACCTTCCCACCCCTGTAGCTGTCCTTTCAATGGTACTTCAATGAGGGAGCATTGCAGAGACTTCTTCTTTCACACAGTATTTTAATGTGTATATGTGGAGTGTGTGAATACGGTGTGTATATGTCATATTGTGTGTGATTGTCTGCGCACAACTGATGGGCCAATTGTAGAGTCTGGTGTACTTCTCCTATTTGTGCCTGTTTTTTTGAGACAGGGGTCTCTTAACCTAAAGCTGATCCATTCAACAAGCCCAGTTTAGGGTTCAGCAAAGGCCAGTTTTCTGTTCTCTCCCTCCCCCAAGCACTGGGGTGACATGCCACCCTGTGACCCTTGCTCATCACTTTTGTTGCAAGGCACTTTATGTTCAGGGTGAGGGAGATGCAGCTAGTTCGCTGACTCCTCTTTCCATTCCATTTTTCTCTCACTGTTTTTCTTTCTTTTTTTTTTTTTTTTTCTGGTCTTTTTAGAGCAGGGTCTCCCTGGAGCTTCCGCTGTTGCCTGAACTCACTCTGTGTAGACCAGCTGCCTTGAACTCACAAGAGTCCTTCTGCCTCTTTTGCGTCTCTGCCTGAGTGCTCAGGCTATTAAATATCGCCGTCCAGCCTCCACCTCTACGCTCGGCACTGTTTGTTCCGATTTTCAAAGTCATTAACATTGGAGATGGGATCACAAAGTTCCTATTTGTACTACAATATTTGTAATGAAGTTAAAAACCAAATGTTCTACATATCTTGATAGTTATGTGAAACAAAACTCCTATCATAACACAGGATATGTTCAATCTATTCTCTAAATGCACGGTCCACGCTGTGCACACCAAAGACCCTGAGATAATTTCCCAACGTTCAGATGCGATGGAGTTTTTGAAAACTTCATGCTCCTTCATTTCTGTTTTCTTAGGTCAATGAGACGATGTCGGTTGGGTGTAAGACCTGTACAGGATCTCCAATAACTAACATGAGTTTAATCGTTTGTTGTTGAGTTGGGCACCATGTCCCCGTTAGTGCCACATTGAGTGCAGAAGAACCTTGGATTCTATTTTTCTGCTTTTCTGTGAATATTATGGTCCCTCTCACACCTCTAACCTTGTGCGAGTAATGATGACTACAAGGTGTGAGGGCGTGAAATGCTGAGGGCTGGGGGAGGACTACCTAGCAGGGAATAGGGTTGGAAAGATAAATTCCATGAAAGGAAGTTAAACTTGGAGGCGCTTTGGGAGTAACCATGAAGGCTATGCGCTAGGAAGGTTGTGGCAATAATACTTGATGTGTCAGTACAAAGTGTGCAGCATTTTAGATGAATGGAACTAGNTTTTGAGACAGGGTCTCCCTGTAGCCCCAGCTGTCCTGGAACTCACTCTGTAGACCAGGCTGGCCTTGAACTCACAAAGATCCGCCTGCCTCTGCCTCCCGAGTGCTAGGATTAAAGGCGTGCGCCACCACGCCCGGCTGCAATAAGCACTCTTAACACTGAGCCATCTCTTCAGCCTCCAAGAATGATGATGTGTGATGTTTCCTAGTGTCTTAGGCCTGTGATTAAGGGGATATATATCTGAAACCTCACACATTGTTCTTTAGTAATGCTTAGGCATTTGTATTAAAGAGATAAAAGCAAACCAGTGACTTATCCTGTTTAGTGCATCTTCCTGCTTCTGTGTTTTAGCTCAGTTTATGTAAATATCCTTTTACCTTTTCCTATCATGAAACAAATTAGTTTTTCTCCCAGCCAATTTATTTCATTTATATACCATGACCTCCTATATTTTTGGAACCATGTGCAAAGATGTAAAAGCACTTCGTGATTTGTGAAGTGCTACCCATTCTTAACTTGTCAAAATACCAGATTTGCTGAGGGTAGGAGCTATCAGTCCATTATATGTTGCTACCACACAGTTCTTGAAAATGAATCATAAATAAAAAGGAATTTATTTTTTACAGTCTAAGGCCGGGAAGTCCAGTGTTGGGGGTTAGCATCTGATGAGGATTTTCTTGCTGTATGTGGTGGAGGGGCATCACATGGTCAAAGCCGGAAAGCTTATCCTCTGTGGCCTTTTTCTTTCTTTAAAGACACTAATTCAATCATAGGAAACCCCCATTCTCATGACTTTATATAACCCTTTTACCTCTTTAGGGCCTCATCTTCAATAATATCAATATAGAAATTTGGCTGTAAGTCTCTGACAGATTAAGGAACACATTCAGACTACCAAGACTGAACTTTTTTTATGTTCTTGTGCTTCAGACCAGTTCGCATAGTGTTTCCTGTATAGTTGACAGATTTGAGCATATTAGGGATGTGTGATCTGTGATCAATTAGATAGAGCCACACACTGCATAACAGGATTTCAAGTGAAGATGGACCAACCATACAATGATGTAACCATATAATGTAGATATATAGCAGGCTTTGCTACTACGTTTACATTAGTGGTACTTTTGTGATGTTCAGACAGGAAGGAAATCACCTCCTGGCACAATTCTCAGAATGCACTGCTCATAGAAAGTGGCACATAACTACAATGAAACTTCTAAGATGGACATGTCATGTACCAAGTTCTAGTGTATAACTATTAAATTTATATTGAAATTCTTCTGCTAGACAGTCTTTTTCACAGTAGATTTCTGCTGGACTGGTGGTGTAGGCCTGTGCTCTCAGGTGTTTGGGAAGCTGAAGCAGGAGGATCATAAATTCAAAGCCTGCTTGGGCTACAGAGTGAGGTCTGCCTGGAAAGATCAGCCTGGAAACTTTGTGAGATCTGTTTGCAAGATGAAAAAGTAAAAAGAGGCTTGGGGATAAAGCTTACTAGCAGGTTGCTTGCCTGGCATGCCCAGAGTATTAGGTTCAATCCTAGTACAAGCAAACAAATCCACCTTAATTTAGGTTCTCAACTGTTTACAGATACATTCCAGTCTGCACCAGTAATTAATTGTATGTTACAGAATGGTATGTTAGGAAGTTTTTGACTTATAGAAGCAGACTACCTCTTCACTCATGCTCTGTCATCCACCTAGAGCTTCATACATAAGCTTCAGGGTTGGTCCCATTGCTTTGCACTTGTCATTTTCAGCATAATGATGGGTTCCTCATAGCCTTAAGATGGCTGCAGGACTTTTGTGTGTTGATGCAAACCGAAGCCAAAGCTAGAAAGGTACAGTTTTTCTTTTACTATCTTTTTTCCTAAAGAGATAACTTTTCCCAAATACTTTCCATTGGATTTCTCTATAGGTCACATGGATCCATTTCATTTTGTGTGCTGAAAAGATAAATACAATGGCCATGGTTGGCATGGGTTGGCCAGGAATAGGCGTTCTAGCAGAGAATGATCACTTACTTGAATTCAGTTGGAGGCCCAGTGCAGTGAAAATTTTGGGTATGAAATGAGGAGTAATTTTGTGTCGGTCACAGGTGTTAAGTAGGTGTCTTTGGCCTTTTCACCTGAAAACATCTCATAGTTTTCTAATAGGAGAAAGAAAAGACTATTCTTATTATTTCCACAATATTTGGTGTGGGTAATATTTTATCAGTTGACTCATTCATGTAATAGGTGTTAACTCAGTACCTGCATGCCAGGTACTGTACTTAGCATGGGGAATAGCTGAATAACAGCTTTAGGTGGGCAGCTGGCCTATAGTCCAGTGTACTGGATGGCGGATGTAAGGGAGGGGGTAGAATTACTCTGAAATAAACTGATTTTAGGACATTTATTTTTCAGCAGGAAATGTGGGACATGTGGATTTGTGATTGGAGTTCATTTGAAAAACCACTTTGGGGTAAGTTGAAAATTGGGAGTGAGTGACTTCAAGATTATACCTCTCCATGGACTCCAAAACTTTACATCTGTTGGATTTTATGCCTTATGTACACATATTAGAAGATTTTGTACCAAATTCACACTTGAATAAATTTCAGAACTGTAACCATATAGTCCTGGCAGTAATATATTAGTATATTTAGATCTCATTAGCAGGTCAGTTTGAAGACTAAATGGCTCAGGAAAGAACTCTTACCTAGAGCTTAACCTGATTGAGCCTCCTGTCATCTTGCCCTGTGATACGGAAATCATTCACAGAGTCAGTATTGAGGACACAGGAGTCAACTGTGTTTTGGGGTTCTCTCTACAGTACTCCAGATGACTGCTGTAATAGTCATTGCACCAGTGTGATATATGTGAAAGAATCCTGATTGTTTTATCTAAGAAAGTACCTTTAGAAATATCATTACATATTTACCAAGCACGTGAGTATGTTAGATATTCCCTCAGTTTATTGCAGCAGGACTATGGGATTGTTATGTTTTTCTTCTGCACGCCTTTAATCCTAGCACTTGGGAGGCAGAGGCAGGCGGATCTTTGTGAGTTCAAGGCCAGCCTGGTCTACAGAGTGAGTTCCAGGACACCTGGGGCTACAGGGAGACCCTGTCTCAAAAAGACAAAAAAAAAGAAACCAGCAAGCTTGGTTGAGGTCTGGGATGGGGGGGGGGTTGTTTTGTTTTGCAAACATAGTAAATTAACCTTGCTAAAGCTTACATAACTCGTAAAATGTTGGAACTGACATTTGAACTTGAGCCTTTGGCTTAGTAAGCATTCTCTTCTGTTTTAATACAGTAATCATTTGGGGGGTTCTTAGGGCTACCCCAGATTTTGTGATGGGTCTGGAGGACTCAGGCTTTGATACATGGTCATACTAACAGCTGAGACACACTATAACAAAAGGGTACAAAGCAGTGCTAGCAAAAGGGCAAAGGACATGGGACAAGCAGAAGCAGGCTGCTAGTGCTGTCCCTGTGCAGTAATGCAAGGCATGTGCAGTCTCCTGATAACACATATGAAATGTGACAGTTTACCAAGGAAGGGAGGCAGAAGCAGGTGGATCGCTAGGACTTTGAGGCAGGCCTGATCTACATAGCAAGTTCTAGGCCAGCCAGGGGTACTTAGTGAGACCTTGTCTGGAAACAAACAATAATCTAAATGTGACTTGCAACAAAATTGTGAGATTTATTGAACTCTATTAACACAGAAACCTAAGTAAATGAAGGGACTTTTGTAGATCGAAGACTCATTATAAAGACAACTATTTCTCCAATGAATTATAGATTGTCATTTTAATTAGAGGTACAGTAGCTTTTAGGGATAGAGCTAAAAAGTCAATCTAGAATTTTTGAGGAAACCCAGTGGGAAACAGCAGCCAAGAATCTAAGAAACAGTGAGGGGCTGGCGAGATGGCTGAGGCACTTGCTTCCAAGCCTCATGACTTTATTGAACTCTTTCAATACCTAGGTCCTCACAGAAAACCTTTCTTTTCTGAACTTAGAACCTTTCCACATAATGTCCCCTTCTCCCCCACCCCTCTTCACATACACACAACATATACACACTATGGCCCGTATGATCCTACACAAGCTTGGCTTATGACAGAGTGAATATCGCATACATTTAAGGAAAGGATAAATTGGTATAACTAATTCTGGGACAATTATGTATCCATATTGGAGATATGGCATTCATATGAAGCAGAAGTTTTTAAAAGTTTGACATTAAAACACAAAAACATTTAAAAAATATTTTATTGTTCTTATTTTATGTGTATGAGTGTCTTGCCTGCATGTATGTAAGCGCACCACGTGCATGCAGTCCCCACAGAGTTCAGAAGAGGGTGCTGGATCCTGTGGAACTGGAGTTACAGACAGTTGTTAGTTATCATGTGGGTGCTGGGAATCAAACATGGGGCCTCTAGAAAAACAGCAAGTGTTCTTAAGTCCTGAGCCATCCTCTAGGCTCAACAGGAAAAGCTTCCAGGCCTGAGACTGAAAAATCTCAAGAGTGAGGTTCTGTGGTTGGCCTTAGTAGGTCATTTGACTTTCCTGTGGCCCAGGAGTCAGATCTCTATCAGAAGGGGACTAGGGAGGGACATAGACTATAATCCTGAGCCTGGAAGCTGCCCCAGTTTGCAGCTGTTGTTATGTTTATTTATTTATTTATTTATTTTTGGTATAAAACATCATTCTGCATTTTTACATAAGTTTATAGATATTGGGGCTATTTTGAGTGAGCATTAAGGCATTGTGACACAGTATTCAGTGCTTATGGTCGGAACAGTGGTTACAGGTATCTGCTGGGCCGTAATTATTTGTTAAAAAAAATAAAACTAGAGCTTGATCATGAAGGTCTTGAGTGCTGCCACTTTATAGTTGTGCCCATTTCTTCCATCTCCCGTGGGAATAAGCACATTTAAGATATTAAACCATTTCGGTCAAAATGGATCTGACAGGGTCTGGAGAGATGGCTCAGTAGTTCAGAGTACTTTACACCCTTTGCAGAGTACTCAGCTTCAATTTCCAGAACCCATATAGTGGCTAACACCCTTCCTTAAATCCAGTTCCCTAGGGTCCAGTGCCCTCTTCTGCCCTCTGAGGGCACCAGGCACACACTGAGTACACTTAATTTACATGCAGGCAAAACATTCATACAGATAAAATTTTTAAGAAAGGTATGGCAACTTGTATTAAATCACAGCATGGCTGTCTTTTCCAAATGGCTAAAAGGACACTTAACTACAAGAACAGATTTTAACTACAATGTCGGATTATATGTAGCTTTGAATCTTTTCCTTTACTTTTGTTGCCTAGTTCTTTACATTGATCATGTATTACTTTATAAATAGGAAAAAAATATATTTTTAATATATATTTAATATAATTTTTAAAATTTATTTTTGTATGTGTATGAATGCATGTAGGCTTGTGCACCTGTGTCGTGCAATGCCGCGGAGGTCAGAAGAAGGCGTCGGATTCCCCTGGAACTGGAGTCAAAGACGGTTCTCAGCTGCCTTGTGGGTGCTGGGGATCGAACCCGGGTCCTCTGCAAGAGCGGTTAGCGCTCTTAACCACCAGGCCATCTCTCCAGCCCCAGGAAAAATATTTTAAGGTATTGCTAGACTATAAATCAATTTATCACCTTAGAAACTAATATACTGTCTGCAGTATCCAACAATGCATGCCCTAAATAGAAATACTTGAACCAGTAAGCTGTTAAGAGATGTTTCCCCCAAATGATGTTTGTTCTTCTGACCTCTAAACTTGTGGTAATAACTTAGGGAAATAAAGTGGTCAGTATCAAAAATGATTTTTTAAACTTTCTGAGTTGTGGTTTTTGTATATGTGTACAGGTAGCATGTACACCCTTAATTAGAAATCTAAATTTTCTGAAATCTGAAACTTTCAGTGCAGATGAAGCACTCTACAGATATTTGATGGTAGAATTTTATCCAATTAAGCCTGAAAATATAGCAAAATCTGAAAAATTTCCAAATCAGGAGCAGTTCTTATCCCAAGCATTGTTTATAAAGATGCCAAAAAGTTTGCACACAGTTCCTTGTGTAGACATGTCTTCCTTTCTTCTTAGGGATCTGAATATGAAAACAGATTCGTTAGGTATAAATGAACTGACTATAATTTGTATTAGTAAAGCAGTCATTAGATTTTAAAGACCAGCATTGGGGGTGTAGTGGAGTTGACAGACTGCTTGTCTAGGGTGCATGAGCTCCTCTGTTTGATCTTGAGTGCTGCATAAACTGACTGTTTTGCTTACCTCTAATCCTAGTACCGGAGAGGGAAAGGCAGAAGTTCAAGGTCATCCTTGGCGACATAGCCTGGTCTACATGAGACTGTGTCTCTCAAAAAGAAGCTCATTGCCTTAGCAGTCAGGTTGTTAGATAGCCTTTCATGTGAAGTAGCAAAAAATAACTTAATGTATCTACCCTCTGTCATGAGAGCTGTTCTGTGGCATTGTGCTCTGTCTGTAATCCTTTTACTTGTTCCTGTAGCTATTAGCAACTGCTCACTGCATGTGACAGTCAAATGTCATATGGAATAAGCATGATTTTGAGGCAAGAACCTGTCAGTAGCATTATTGTTCACACCTTCATCTAGAGAATGTTAGTCTGATGGAAGATACAGGTGAGAGATGATATCCCCATAGACGTGAACAGAAACATTCCTTTATGCTTACAAGTATCACTTCTCAGATGAGTGTCAGGCTGCTGTCTTACAACCCTGTAAAGAGCTGTTGTAAATATTTCATAGAAGTGCCTGCTGCTTTGTGTCCTGATTTACTTTTCAGATAAATCTATCTCTGCTAGCCACTGATGAAGTTGATAAATTGCCTATCATCTGGTTCTTCAGAACATGGGACACATGTAAAAAGTGGTGTTTCTTCTCCTTTATTAGAACACAGTTGGTGTGTTTCTCTCCTCGTCAGTAGTGACTCAGCCTTTGAGCCTTCATATCAGCTACCCAGTGAAATGATCCTCAGTGCTCCAGAGCCCCTTAAGAGAAACTTATTAGTCAGAAATAATTCGCGTTAAAGTATCCCAATCGATTTTTCATATTTGCAGATAAGTTCTTCCTGTGATATGACACTATCTTGGGAGGTGGGAGAGTAGGAAATAAGAACTGAAAATTAAGGAAATCAGAGCCAACACTATTTCTTAGATCTTTTAATTTCTTTTCTGTCCTGCTTTCTATGAATGTTTTCTGAATGGTTAGTGACTATTGAGTTTTGTAGATGGGATTTAGTAGGGAAAGGACAGATTTGGCCTGATAAGCTGTGTAGTATAGACTCTAGGGAGAACTGTAATGTGGATAGTCAGAATAGGCTGGGGTCACTGATTGCTTAAGCTCCTATGCCACTTAAAGCTTTGGTTTGTCATTTACTATAGAAGTTGAATAGAAAGGGAGTTAAAATGCTTGTGTTTGATGGGACTGAAATAGCTTGTTGTTTTGATTTACATGTCCAGTTATAGGGAGTTAGGCACGTCTTTATACATTTATTGGCTATTTAGATTTCTGTACAGTGGCTGTTTACATCCTTTACCCATTTTTCTATTGGGTATTGCTTTGTAAAAGTTAGTTGTGTTAGCATGGAATTTCTTGTTAATGAAATTAATTCCTATCTATTTAATATTCATGTTAAATTAATCATATGATTATCTTCTAGGCTATGAATTTAAGACAGTCTTTCCCTCTTTTTCCTTATAGGGTATGAACGTGACTTCTGATGAAAGCAGATTGGCATAATTTTCATGATATTTGTATATTTATATATATATATTTTAAAATTTTACATTTGACTTAGAGTGCCATGAGAAAATCTGCATATTGCAAGGTGGTTCTAGCCACCTCCTTGGTCTGGGTTCTCTTGGATATGTTCCTGCTGCTCTACTTCAGCGAGTGCAACAAATGTGATGAGAAAAAGGAGAGAGGACTTCCTGCTGGGGACGGTGAGTGATGTTTATACTACAACTGTTTTTATATGTCACTCATTTCTATTAATAGGAGTGATGAAATTATAGTTTTCTAAGATTAATAATAATTCCTAACTTCCTGTATACTTGGTGAGCACATTTTTCTTTTCCTTTTTTTTGGTCTTGTTGTGACAGGGTCTCCCTTTAGTCCCAGCTGGCCTGGAGCTTGCTATATAGACCAGGCTGGTCTTGAACTCACAGAGATCCGCCTGCCTCTGCCTCTCAAGTGCTGGGATTAAAGGCGTGCGCCACCATGTCCGGCTCTGGCGATCATATTTCTAATCTAACAGTGTTGTGGTTGGTTCTGCTAACAATTGATTAGTACAGTGTCATTGAATTTCTCGATTTAGTGTTTTTATTTAATAGTAAATATAATTTTCTATAAATTGTTACTAAATAGTGTAGGGAATCTCATAATTAGAGCTACAAAATTGTACAGATTATTCTAAGTGCCATAATACAGAGTAAAGCATTAAAACTGAATTATTGCTGGGTGTGGTGGTGCACACCTGTAATCCCAGCACTCAGGAGGCAGAGGCAGGCAGATCTCTGTGAGTTCAAAACCAGCCTGGTCTACATAGTGAGCTCCAGGCCAGCTGGGACTAAAGGGAGACCCTGTCTCAAAAAGACAAAAAAACAAAAAAAAACAAACCCCAAAAAACTGAATTATCAGACATCTCCTGTGTTGCTGTCTCATACTATAGGGAAAGGAGTTCTTCCTGTTAATGCTGTAGATAGCTCCAGTTAGTACTATGATGGGCTGGAGGATAGGGCCTGCAGTAAGATCACAGCGAAGGAAAGTGAAGGGCCTGGGTGGGTTTGGGGCAGGGAGTATGAAGCTTCAGTTTTAAGCTGCTTTCATTCAGACCAGCAAATATATACTTTCTTACCCTTTCCCCCTTATGAGCCATAACAAAAATGACCCTATCAGAATCACAAAGGGTTATTCTTAAAGATCCTAAGATTAATAGTTTTAAGAACCACTGCTATTATAGATTTCAAAGAAAAAGATTAGTAATCCAGAGTTAATAGTCCAAGTGTTTTGGATTCTGAACTTTCTGTGTGTGGTTAAATAAGAAATACATGGCTATGTAGCACTTTACTATTTGGGGTTTTTGTTTGTTTTTCTTTTTTAGTTTTTTTCCCTTTTTTTGGTATTTTTGAGGCAGGATCTCCCTTTTAGTACCAGCTGTCCTGGAGCTCACTCTGTAGACCAGTTTGGCCTTGAACTCACAGAGATCCACCCACCTCTACCTCCCGAGTGCTGGGATTAAAGGCATGTGCCACCACTCCTGACTGCACTTTACTATTTGTATAAATTCTGTCTGGTTACTCTTCCAACATAAATTTTGAGTAAATAGTCACAGTTAGTATTTTTATAATGAGGAAGGTACTTGCCTCCCCCCACCCCCATTTGTGATCTAAAAGTTATGTATATAGTAATTGTGTCTACTATTTTATTTTATTTTATTTTATTTTTTATTTTATTTTTTATTAGTTTTTTGGTCTTTTCGAGACAGGGTCTCCCTGTAGCCCCAGCTGTCCTGGAACTCACTCTGTAGACCAGGCTGGCCTTGAACTCACAAAGATCCACCTGCCTCTGCCTCCCAAGTTCTAGGATTAAAGGCGTGCGCCACCACGCTCGGGCATGGCTACTTATTTTTTATGGCTTGGTTTTGACAACCAGTTCTGTTTATTTTTTATTATTTATTTATTTATTTATTTATTTTTGAGACAGAGTCTCCCTGTATCTCCAGCTGGCCTGGAACTCAAATGTAGACCATGTTGGCCTGGAACTCATAAAGATTCACCTGCTTCTGCTGAGATTAAAAGTGGGTACCACCACACCTAGCTGTTTATTTCTCTTGATAAATTTGTGTTAGTCATAAGTTTTACTTTGGCCATAAATTTTAATAAAATACTTTTTATTCAGTCTATTTTTTAATTTGTAAAATATTTGCTTTATAGTCTTGTTGTTTTGTAACATTGCTAGGTGACAAAAACTGCCTTTTTAACTATTGTTAGAGCTACATGTACTCCTCTATCTTTTAATCAGAGGGCAAATATTACCACTCGCTAGTAAGAAACTGGGGTGTTTTTTCTCCAACAAAATGGATTACCTTTCTCCTCACCCTGTTTTAATCCTTTGCCATTTATGGTGGGAGCTTATGGCATTCTATTTTAAATGTAAAGGTTTAGAAGCGAGGAAGAGTAAAATTGGTGCCACATGAAGATTCACTTGAAGAACTATTTTTAAAGCTTTGATAGGTGCTGGCAAGGTAATAGGTAGTAGTAATACACTGCTGAACAAGAAGAAAAAATGGCAAAATTCTCCATTCAAAAGTAGATAAATTGAGGATTATGATGCATGCCTGTAGTCCAAGCATTTAAGTGGCTGATATGGGATCCTGTGGTATGCTGAGGACTTTGGATTCACCCTGCAGGCAGTGGCACACTCTTGCAGGGCTGTAGACTGGAGTGGTAAGTCACACTAATTGGTGGTTGTGTAGCCAGAAGAGTGTGGACTAGAATAGAGACAGGTAATAGAAACTTGTTGAGGGCTGTTGTGAAAGTTTGGAAAAGTACCCAGGGCTCATACTAAAATGACACTGGAGGTGAAGAGAAGGTGAATATATATACATACATACGTGTGTGTGTGTGTGTGTGTGTGTGTGTGTGTGTGTATGTGTGTGTCTGTGTCTGTGTTTGTGTGTGTGTGTCTGTGTCTGTGTCTTGTGTGCATGTGTCTGTGTCTGTGTGTGAAATATGTGGGTGGGATTTGCCTCAACATTTGGGAAGCTGTTATCTCAGTGAGTTCAAGGCCAACCTGAGCTACAGAGCAAGATCCTGGCTCATCAAACCAAAGCAGTATCCACAGAAAAATGAAATTAACCTAACTATGAAAGCTATTGAATATTGAGAGTCAAAGAAAGAAAAGTAAAAGAAGTTGACCTTTAGGTGTCCTGGCTTATATAGGTCTCTAGAGAGGGAGCAGCTTCTATGAGACTTGATCCTAGAAGCCCAGGAACAAGGTTTGTACAAATTTTGTTGAAGATACAGTCCTCTCTCTTGTTCTCTTTCACTCAACCCTCTCTGTCCTCTCCCTCCTTCTTACCTTTCCATATCTCCCCCCTTGTCTGACCGTGTAGCCCAGGCTGGCTTGAACCCATAGTCCTCCTTTCTCGGCCTCAAGTGCTGGGACAGGTGTGCAACACCATATCTGGCAAGACAGCTGCTTCTGATGTTTGGTAGTGAGGCCTCTGATGACCCTCACAGGGTTGTTTCAGAAAATGTGAGTGTGGAGGCGAGTGCGGGGATGCACTGGTGAAGAAGCAGACAAGCAGCTTCTTTAGGGAACTAGAGAAGGAATTAGGGGTGTGTGGGGGGGTATACAAAAGATAAATGGAGCCAAAGTTTGTTCTCTGTGTACTTGTTTATGTACATTGAAAGAGTGATATTTTGGGAAAAAAGGTAAGATAATCTGGTATCAGAATCACAAGCAAAGGATTATTCTTGAAGAAGATCCTAAGATTTGGGAACCACTACTGGTATAGACTTCAAAGAAAAAAGGAAAAAAAAAAGTAGAGATAAGTTGGAAATAACACTGGAACTAGGCAATAATATGATAATATCTCCTCTGGAGAAAAGACAATGCAAAATTCTCCCGGAAAAGATAATAAGGTTAGTGGGCTCTGGGGGAAGGCTGGGTTTAAATGAAACTTTAGATGAGGACAGACAGTGAAGCTTTATCATCGTTCTGGGTATCTGGTGTTCAACTGAGAAGGACATCTACAGTGGGAGAGGAAGAGAGCAGAGCCTGAGCCAGAGGCGATTAGATGGCTGAGATGGCCTTGAAGGTACAGTGTTCTGATGGTGCTTTGGAGTGGTTATTTGTAGACTGTTTGTGTAGCATTAAAGGGTTATGGGAAAGGAAGAGAAACAACTAGAGAAAGAAGGACAGTTGATATTATTAAGCCAAAAGTGAAGAATCTGCCCTGATGAAGTTTCAGGGTAGTGCTTGTTGAGAGGTCTCAAGTTGTGTCAGAGGCCTAATGTTCATTGTTCAGGTTCCAATAGTGTCAAGTATATATAGTGCCTTTAAAGAGCTCTCTTACAATGGTTGGGGGGGAGGAAGGGAGAAGGGTGGCACCTAGGATATGGTATAGGCTTTTTTTTTTTTTTTTTTTTGGTTTTTTTTAGACAGGGTCTCCCTGTAGCCTGGGCATGGCTACTTATTTTTTATGGCTTGGTTTTGACAACCAGTTCTGTTTATTTTTTTATTTATTTATTTATTTCCTCCCTGGAACTCATTCTGTAGACCAGGCTGGCCTTGAACTCACAAAGATCCACCTGCCTCTGCCTCCCAAGTGCTAGGATTAAAGGCGTGGCCACCACGCCCGGCAGGTATAGGCTTTTGTAGTAGAACTAGTGTGTACGTTCTGTGACCTAGAAGTCTCTCTTGATAGTGGCATCTGAAGGCCAGAAAGAAAACAATCCAAACAGTGAATGAGCAGATGTCTCTAAAGCAATTGTATGGATAGTGTAAGGATCTTCTTTCAGAACATTAAACTCTACGCTGATTGGGTGAAATTTACCCATGTACTTTTTCATGCTGTAAGTGAAGGTGTCCCAGGTTTAAATAGAATTACTTAGAATTGGTTTTATGACAATGTTTAAGGTCTCTTAGAAGACTGTCCTTGACATTCTCAACAGTTTTCTAGGAGACTTACCTTTACTTGATACTTGCCTAACTTAAGTAATAAAGGAGCTGGCTTTCCTGAGAAGTTCCCTTGTAATTTCACACTTGTTTATACTACAAATAACTTGAAAACAGTAAAATTCTTCTGTGGCTAGAGAGTTAGATCGGAGTGCCTTGCAGTTACAAAGTTAGTGTGGATTATAACTTGAAATTATTTTTATTAGTCTTCTGATTTCCAGAATTAGAATATTTATTCACTTTCTGGGTTTGGTTGTTACATAAAATCTTCAGTGCTTTCACAGATATGTTTTGTAGGTGCTCCGGGTGTTTCATGCTAGCGCTGTCCTTCACTTTCCGATTAATGATTCGGTTTTCCTGTGTTAGGATTATTTCAACATCCTACATTAGAAAACCTTGAAAACACGGTTTACAGAAAAAAATTCTAGTGATTAACAGATTAAAATATTGTTATTAAAGGCTTTTAGAAATGCTTTGGGATTTTTTTAGATGTTTAGCATTTTATAAATTGAATGTGAGATTGGAACAGACTTAAAATTGGCAAGGATATTGAAGTAATAGAACGTTAGCAGGAAATGTAGTTATAAATCAAATTCTGATATTTAAAAACAAGGTATGCATAACATTTCATTTTGTCTTCCATTTATAGAAACTTATTTTACACAAGCATCATGCAAGATTTTGATTATTGTAAGCCACATTCCTACTTCAGGGTCATTAAGATATGAAAAAAGGATTGGGAGTAGGTGAGCATGACACATGAAAACGATAATTGTGTAGTAAGATAAAAGATAGTTTAGATGGAACCATTTGTCCTAGTTTGCTTCTCCATTGCTATGACAAAACACTCTGACCAGTACCAACTTGGAGAGGGAAGGGTTTATTCATCTTACATCTCCCAGGTCATAGTTCATCACTGAGGGAGCCCCCCCCAGGGGTAGGAACCTGGAGGCAGGAGCTGGAGCACAGGCCATGGAGGAACGCTTGCTCCCCTTGCCCACGCTCAGCAACCTTCCCAGGGGTGGCACTGCCCAGAGTGGGCTGGGCCCTCCCATATCACTCAACAATCAAGAAAATGCCCCATAGACATGGCCACAAGGCCACGCCAGTGGAGGAAATTTCCCCGTTGAGCTATGTCAAGCTGACACTAAAGCTATCCAGCACACCATTTTTGTCTGTTGTTAGTATTTTCCCAAAACAGGGCCATTACTTTCCTTTTTCCATGAGAAAAAGAGAAATTTGAAAGATTTCCTAAAGTGCTGACAGTAATATGTAATGCTTGTTAGTTTTACTTTCAGATGAAAGTGAGATTTTTTTTTTGAAATTTGTTGACTAAAATATGATACTTCTACATTGTTAGTAAGTGCAGCTCAGGTGAGGTATATAATAAAATACTGTTTTGAAACAACACTCTTAGTGTTCATCACTGACAAAGGTATCAAAGATAAACTACTGTTGCTTCTAGGCTCATGGCAAGGCCACTGCCCCAGGGTGCAAAGGAAGAAGAACTGGGGACAGGAGCCCAGTGAGCCTTCCTGGCACATCCCTGTGAAGGTTTTGTCAGTAATATTCGAGGAGCTAACTTGTTTGGCAGACAGTAGGCAGGATTTGTTTTTAGAAACTACATTACTTGGGAAATTGTTTTTAGAATGATAGGAAATTCAATATTTTAATGACCTTCCTACAATCAGCACGAATAGGAGAAACATGTATATCATTTTTTCTTAGTAGATCTGCTCTTGAGAGAGCTGTTGAACACACTGAATGCCTTCACATCTTGCAGCTGTGTTCTTACCATAGCTTGCTCTGGTCTCCATGGCTCCTTAGTTTTGGTTTTGTTTTCGGTTTTGTCCCCCCCCCCCCCCCCAGTCTTTTTGAGACAGGGTCTCCCTGTAATCCCAGCTGTCTGGAACTCACTATGTAGACCAGACTGGCCTTCAACTCAGAGAGATCCGCCTGCTTCTGCCTCCCTGAGTGCTGGGATTACAGGCGTGTACCAATATACCTGGCTTGGCTCTTCAATTCTTAATGATATTTGTTGAAAGAATTTAGACAGTATACACAGAGTAGTGTAAACACTTTGTTACAGAGTTAACTGGGATGAGAGTGAGCAGTGGTCAAAGGGACTGTTGCAGAGCAGGACACTCTTGGGGTGAGTGTGGGCAGATAGCTCTCCTTGAGGGTGTTCTCTTCTGGTGATGATTGACAGATCCATCTTTCTATTAGACATCCTTGATTTGTTAGGCCTCAACAAACCCCTGCTACCTCTCTTTCTTTCATCTAACCTGTAACTAATTTGTTTGTGTATTTATTTCTTAATTATTTACATGGATGTGCGCTGACGTGTGCTGTGGTGCACAGAGCAAAGTCAGTACAACTTTTAGGAGTTGCTTTTTGCCTTCCCTTGCTTGAGGCAAGGCTCTGCTTTTGCTGTGCTTTCGTCTTTTGAGATTCTGGGTGATTCTTGTTTCTTCTATTTCTCCATGGGACTCCTAGAATTGCAGATGTGCACCGTTGCATCCAGGGATCCAGAGTTTCCAGATTCAAATATGGGTTGTAAGACTAGTGTAGTTATTTTTCTGTTGTTGTAATAAACACCATGACCAAGGCAACTTACAGAAGAGAGAGTTTATTTGGCTTGCAGTTCCATAGGGAGTAGAGTCCGTCATGGTAGGAAGGCATGTTGGGATGCAGCCAGGGTAGAAAACCGAGCACTCACATTTTCAACAGGCATAGGCTGCAGGAATGGGGCATGGCTATGAACGCTCAAAGCCTGCCTGTCCCCAGTGACATGCTTCCGTCTGCAAGGCCACACTCCCAGGGATTCCTCAACCTCCCTGAAACAGAGCCACCCGCTGACCAAGTGTTCAAATACTTAGGGATACCTCATTCAAACCACCACATGTAGCAAGCACTTCTAACTGTTGAGCTACCTTCCCACCCCTGTAGCTGTCCTTTCAATGGTACTTCAATGAGGGAGCATTGCAGAGACTTCTTCTTTCACACAGTATTTTAATGTGTATATGTGGAGGTGTGTGAATACGTGTGTATATGTTCATATTCGTGTGTGCATGTGTGCGCACACTGAGGCCCAAGGTAGATGTCTGGTGTCTTCTCCTATTTCTGCCTTATTTTTTTGAGACAGGGGTCTCTTAACCTAAAGCTGATCCATTCAACAAGCCCAGCTGGTCAGCAAGCCCAGGTGTTCTGTCTCTCCCTCCCAGCACTGGGGTTACAGCCACCTGTGACCCTGTCTCACTTTGTGGCAAGCACTTTATTTCAGGGTGAGGGAGAGGCAGCATGCTTGCTGCTCCTCTTTCCATCACTGCTTTTTCTCTCACTGTTTTTCTTTCTTTTTTTTTTTTTTTTTCTGGTCTTTTTGAGACAGGGTCTCCCTGGAGCTCCGGCTGTCCTGGAACTCACTCTGTAGACCAGGCTGGCCTTGAACTCACAAAGATCCGCCTGCCTCTGCCTCCCGAGTGCTAGGATTAAAGGCGTGCGCCACCACGCTCGGCACTGTTTTTCATTTTCAAAGTCATTTAACATGGAGTGGGATCCAAAGCCTATTTTCTACAAAAAGATGAAGTAAAACCTTTGTTCTACATATCTGATAGTTAGGAACAAAACTCCATCAAACACAGGATCTTCCATCTATTGTCCTAAATGCACGCACGCGTGCACACAAAGACCCTGAGACATTTTCCCAAGTTCAGACATGAGTAAAACTTCATCTCCTTCATTCTGTTTCTGGGCAGAGACAGTGGGTGGTAAGACCTTCAGGACCTAATAACAATG
Source organism: Rhizomys pruinosus (assembly GCA_009823505.1). NCBI lineage: Eukaryota > Metazoa > Chordata > Mammalia > Rodentia > Spalacidae > Rhizomys > Rhizomys pruinosus. The sequence goes on along the minus strand of VZQC01011446.1, from coordinate 2,162,776 downwards.
AAGTTTAATCTGTGTTGAGTGTGGGCACATGTCCCTTGTGCACATTGGAGGTCAGAAGAAACCTGTGTGAATAGGTTAGGTCCTTCCACCCAAGCTGCTGAGTATGAGGACTAAAGGAGGAAATGCTGAGGGCTGGGGGAGGACTACCTAGCAGGGAATAGGGTTGGAAAGATAAATTCCATGAAAGGAAGTTAAACTTGGAGGCGCTTTGGGAGTAACCATGAAGGCTATGCGCTAGGAAGGTTGTGGCAATAATACTTGATGTGTCAGTACAAAGTGTGCAGCATTTTAGATGAATGGAACTAGGTAAGGAGGTCACTTCATCAATGACACCGCCCCTGAAAGGCATTAGCAGACTGGGAGGGCTGGACCTAGAAGTGGCTCTGCTTGTTGAGGCCACAGTTCTAACTTGAATGTTATGCAAAAATCAACTCTTATGGAATTAATGTTAATTAAGCTTCCTCTTTCTTCTTAGTTCTAGAGCTAGTGCAGAAGCCTCATGAAGGTCCCGGAGAAATGGGGAAACCAGTGGTCATTCCTAAGGAGGATCAAGAAAAGATGAAAGAGATGTTTAAAATCAATCAGTTCAATTTAATGGCAAGTGAGATGATTGCACTCAACAGATCTTTGCCAGATGTTAGGTTAGAAGGGTAAGTATATAGTGTGTCCTGATAGCATCTGAATGAAAAGTATGTGCATTCCCAATAAACCGCACTTTAGGGCTGGCTGTTCTTGAAGTATTATGTCACAGTTACTCCTTAATGGTACTTAAAGCTTAATGCTAATAGAGTAATAGCCCATGATATTACTCTCTAATGACCCTGTTTCTTAGGAATTTGGAAAATAATTACTTTATGGATTCTTGGGGAGTTCTAAACATTCTTAGCAAAATATTCCTATATTTAACTTTGGGAGGGGAAATAGGGTCTCACCATGTAGCCCTGGTTAACCTGGAACTTGCTGTGTAGACCAGGCTGGCCTCTGCTACCACACCCAGCTATGTTCAGATTTTTACAAAAAGATTTGATTTATGTGAAACTTGAGGCAGTGAAGTGCATAGTCCTGCATGTGTAGCTCACTGATTTTTTTTTTTTAACATATGTACATACCTGTGTACAATCATCGAAACCAAGATATAACCCCTGATTTTCCTTCGCAGTTATCGGTCCCACCACCAGAAGCAACTGTTGTTTGGACTCTTAACCGTAGGTGATACACTTTCTCAGATAGGCAAGATAAGAGGTTCTAAGCTTCTAGTTAGTGTACAACATTGTGCCTATAGACAGCAACACCGGATTGCATACCTAAAAACTTTTTTTTTTTTTGTCTTTTCGAGACAGGGTCTCCCTGTAGTCCCAGCTGTCCTGGAACTTACTCTGTAGACCAGGCTGGCCTTGAACTCACAAAGATCCGCCTGCCTCTGCCTCCCAAGTGCTAGGATTAAAGGCGTTTGCCACCACGCCTGGCTTAAAACTTTTTAAGGAGAGGCTGGAAAAGTGACTCAGCATTTAAGAGCGTGTACTGCTCTTGCAGATGACTGAGTTCAGTTCCCAGCATCCAGGATGGTCTGACACCCTCTTCCAGCTTCTGAGGGCACTGCACTCAGGTGCACATTATCCTCCCCATACATATACATAATTAAAAATAAATCTTAAGTCTTTTTTTTTAATCTTAAGTCTTTAAGAAAGCAAACGTCATATGCTTTTCTACAAAGAAAGATTATAAGTAGAAAAAAAATTATGTCATTTAAAATTTTAGATCAAGGGGCTGAAAAATTGACTCAGCTGTTAAGAATACTGGTTGCTCTTGTAGAGGACCCAGGTTCAATTCCCAGCATCCACATGGTAGCTAACAACATTCTATAACTCCAGTTTCAAGGGGATCCAGTGCTTTCTTCAGATCTCCATGGGCATTGCACAACACAGGTACACTTACATATATGCAGGCAATACACTCATGAAATAAAAATAACAAAATATTTATAATTTTTAGATCAAATTATTAGTACATATGAAAATATGACACCAGAAACTATAAAGTACTATAAACTATTAAACAAGTAAACTGTTTAAAACCTTTATGCACAGAGAAATAATAATCTTCTGGTCATATACAGCTTTGTCATTGAATTATATTTTATGTATATTTAAGGAAGAAGCAAAGCCAATTTAATACAAATACTCCTAGATACTAGGAAATGAAGTACTCCACCAATGTGTCTCATGAAATCAGCATGATCACAATGTGAAAATAAGATAAGGACCTTACAGAAAGGAATATTAAGAGTTTAGCCTTGTTGAATACAGTTGTAGATGCAGGCTTATAAATGAAAAAGTCATTGAATCCAGCAATATGTAAATTTCAGACATTCAACTGGAATTCATATATTCCAGACACAAGGGGCTGGTTTAGTTCTTTTAAGGTTGTTGAAATTTACCACATTAACAGAAAAAAAGAATACGTTGATGTGATTAGATGCAGAGAAAATACTTGATACAATTTGTCACTGTCATTGCAACATGCCATAGGAACTTAGGAGTAGAAGGGGACTCCTTTCATCTGATAAAATGAAAACCTTCAAAGCAAATACCCATGATGAATAGTCATTTTGAAAGCTGTAGAACACAGCACGGATGCTCATTTTCACTGCTTCTATTCAGTGTTATACAGAGGTCTTAACCAGGCAAGGTGGAAGGTAAGAAAAATAAGTAATAGTTGGAAAGAGTTGAAGGATAGCATTAAAACTTATTATTTAAGCCAAGTGTGGTAGACACCTGTTATCCTAGAACTCAGGAGGCTGAGGCAGGAGGAATGTACATTTGAGGATACCCCAGGGCTACAAAGGCCCTGTCTCAACCCCCTTTGTCCAAAAAAATCTAAAATGGATTATTGACAGAATTATAATCAGTAAGTGTTTAGCAAGGTTGATGGTTTTTCTAAGGAAAAGATGATATTACTTATCAATTATTTTCAAACAAAAGCTAGAAAATATCTTTAAGATACCATTTTAGATACTGTTAGAAAATAGCAAATATGGGGGGGGGGTGGCGGAATCATTTCTTTGAAAGAAATTTTAAAGTCTTACTGAGAGACATAAAATACCTAAATACTCTATGGTCATGCGTTGTACTGCTCAATATTATAAAGATTTGATTCTCTCGAATTTATTCAGTTTAATCCCAGTAATGGTTTGTGTGTGTGTTTGTATGACAGAGAGTCTGGGCCGGGGGGGGGGTTTGATTAGTTGATTATTATGTCACTGGAAATGCAAAGAACTGAAAGAACCAGACATTTTTGTAGAATGATCAAAATTTCTTTAAAACTGTAGTAATCAAGATTTTGTGATATTCTTATAAAAGAATAAGATACTTGAGTGGAACACGATAGGGAGTTCCTAACTCATCCCTACTGAAACACTTAGTTGAGAGCTAAGACGACACTGCAAAGCCCTTGAAGGATCATCTTTTAAATAGTAAATGCCATTGCACAAACTCAGTGTGATTAAGGCCAAAACAGAAATTGTACCTTTCCTTCCACCAGAGTTTTCTTATGTTCTGTGTATCACAGATATAAATATGAAGGCAACACCCTAATGAGTATCCAGAAGAATATCTCTTTTTGAACTTGGAAAAGATTTCTTAAACAAGTCATAAAAAGCACACTAAAAATAAATTAAAGAGGGAGGAAAAGTTTGATAAATAGGGATTTCAGAGACTTTTTCATGCTAGGCCAAGGGCTCTACCATTGATATATACAACCAACCCCCCATTAAAGACTTTCTGTTCATTAAATAAATAAGAGTGTAGAAACATATATTGAGTCAATTACCAAAGACAAGATATGACATTTATAACCAGCAAATCCAGAAGTCTAATTCCCAGTAGAAAAATCTAACCCAGTAGAAAAATGAGAGACTTGCTTATTATTTAACAGACAAGCTTATCCAAGTGACCATGAAAATACTCCAGTTCATTCATAAAGCACACACACTGGCATATCACTTCATGCTCTCATCCACTGTTAGAGTGTCATTGGTGCAGTCATATTGAAAAACATGTCAGTACATGCCAAAATCAGCATTTATGTATCCTGGCCTGACAGTTCACTCCTGGTATGTCAGATATGCATATGTGTATGCAACAGGAGCAGAGGCAAAGTGTTTGTGTAGTAAATCTGTATTGGTTCCAAAATGAAAACTATCTAAACATCTATCAATAGTAATAGTGGATAGAATGGAATACTTTTATAATGCAGTGGAAATGAACTAAAGATACATGCCATTCCATGGATTAATCTCAAGAACACTACAATGAGCAAAATAATTACCTAAGAATATATACGGAATGAAACTGTGCAAGGTCAAAATAGAGCAGAACTCAAGTGTTAGGATGGTGATTGGTCACCTTTAGGGAAGAAAGATTACCTGCAACGGGGTAGTTCATGAGATGCTTGTGGTACTCTGCCCTCACTGAGCCATAGTTACTTGGGCTAATGCATTCAGCTCAGATTTGTTGAGTGTGTGTGTGTGTGTGTGTGTGTGTGTGTGTGTGTGTGTGTATGTGGTTGTTTTTGCAGTGTTGGGAATTGAGCCCAGCAAATTGGCTTTGTGCACTCTGTGTTTGTTCTACTTCATAATAAATTCAACCAGGAAAAGTGAGCTGTGAAGCACTTAGAACAGTACATCTTGAATGAGGTTGCTACAGTAAGAGGGATCCCATAAAGGCACTCCTGCAATCAGGAGATGATGTTCCCTGTTCCTGTGATGGTGGATGGTGTTAGCACATCTGTGGGAATGATCCAGTTGAAAGGGAAGTTTTTCCAAAAGAATGTTAAACATTAAACAGAAGTAGGTTAGGCTGGGTATAGACAAGAGCAGACCATTCAAGCATTGTGTAGAGGAAGAAGCATATAGTGTTTATGATCCATATACGTAAAGGATCATGCAGTGCTGATGGGATTGTGGAAGTTGATTTGTGGTGACCTTTCTTTAGTGAATTGGAGCAGGGTTCTAATTATAAGTAGGAGAGTGAGAGTAGCTTGGAACACACTGGTGTGGACCAGTGTGAAGGTCGATCAGGAAGGAGAGGCAGTGCTGTAGAGTTGTAGTTCTAGAGTTGTAGGATTATAGCTCTCCTTTAAAAATGAGACTACTCAGCCAGGTGGTGTGTTCTTGAGCCATATAGAGCAACCTGAACACAGATGCACAAGCAGTGCAAAGTTGAATAAATGGTGTTTTCTGTTTAATATCCTTTCCAATTTTTGCCTCCTTTCCTGTTTTGTTTATGGGTACAATTTCAACTAGTAAACAGATTCAACTTCCAACTTTTGATTTGGAACCTATACATTCTATTTTTATTCTTAGTGTAGCACCTGGGTGTGTTACAATTGACAAGGTGTGGATTTACTTATCTACATGCTTATCTGTCAGGTACTATTGATCTGAGAGTTGGTAGTTTTCTTCAGTGTTGGGGCATTTCTCAAATAGGGCAGCTTCACCATTGCCTCCCATCTATTCTATTCTAGAACCTCTCACTCTGTACTGGGGTGAATTGGCATCTTGACAGTAGCAAAGTCCCAAGCCTGGCTCTGTAATATGCTTTTGGGCTTTGTGATTACTCTGTATCTCAGATTCCTTTTTCATAAAACAAGGAAGTTAATGTGTGATTGTGAGGATTTACCATGTGGTATGATAATTCTTGGCACCTAGAATGTAGACATAGTGGTGGATTAAGAGTCAACTCTGGGGCTGGAGAGATAGCCTGGCGGTTAAGATCACCAACTGCTCTTGCAGAGGACCCAGGTTCGATCCCCAGCACCCACATGGAGGCTAAGAACCGTCTGTAACTCCAATTCCAGGAGAACTCCAGTTCCAGGGGAATCCGATGCCCTCTTCTGACCTCCGTAGCATTGCACAACATGGGTGCACAAACCCACATGCAGACAGTACATTCATACATGTACAAAAATAAAATTAAAAAAAAAAGTCAGCTCTGTCCAGTGTGGATTCTTGTATAAAACTGACTGCAAATGGCCTTTTCTACTTTCACTCTCACAGTGTGCTACTCACAGCTTGACTTCCACCGTAGATTCACAATGAAATTATTAAGTCACAAATACAGGTTAGCATTAATTCATCTTTACACCAAGCTAGTCAGAGCTTGGCCACATGTCCTGTTGAGACCAGTTTCCCAGGTAGAAAGATAGAGTAGAACAGTCCCTAGCCTGTGACTTACTCACCATACTTTGAATTTAGAAAACTCCTGCTTCTAAAGCATTGGCCTAAGTGGTCCATATCATCCTGTGTCTGCCTGGAATCTTCACTGCCTTATGGGTGCCAAGGTCTTATTTCCTGAAGGACACTCGAGGAAAGAGTGGCGTTGCCTTAGTGGTAAGAAAATAGGAGAAGACGGGACTGGAGAGATGGCCTAGCGGTTAAGAGCGCCGACCGCTCTTGCAGAGGACCCGGGTTCGATCCCCAGCACCCACATGGCGGCCGAGAACCGTCTGAAACTCCAATTCCAGGAGAACTCCAGTTCCGGGGGAATCCGACACCCTCTTCTGACCTCCGCGGCACTGCACGACACGGGTGCACAAACCTGCATGCAGACAGTACATTGATACACATACAGAAATAAATAAAAATTAAAAAAAAAAAAAAAAAAAGAAAATAGGAGAAGAATCACTGAGTACTTTTTATAATGTGTGATCTTAGGAAAGTAGTTCTAGAGTCAATCTCAGGTTAGTTAAATGCCTAATCCATCCAAATACATAATTCATTCTTAGATGTTTAAGGAATAATAATGACACCATTTATTAAGTGCTAATTGTGTAATAGTCTGTGTAAGCACTTTTGTATTTAAGAAGTTGACGGTTGTAGTCTGCCCAGTTTACCACTTGGGATCCTAGACTTAAATGGCCTGTCCCAAGTATACTTAGTGTGTGACCCAGATGAAGCTTTATCAGTCTGTATGGCAACGCAGGGGCTCCTAGGCACTATGCTTTGCTCTTGTCTTTATGTTTATCTTATTTGATCTTAATCTGAATGAGCGCACACACAGGAAGATAGCTTGCTAGTTAGCCAGTCATCTTACACAATGGTGGATTGTTGGTAAGCTAGCAACGCTAAATCTAATAGGTCACAAAGAATATGTGGAAAGCTGTAATTCATTTAGAGAGACATGGGGAAGAGGATTGGAGTATATATAATGTACATTTTTACCTTGACTTGAAATTTTTTGAAAATTCTCTTCTCTGGATTCTTTAATAAACTCCTACAGTGTTGGCCATACATGGATGGTAAATCGCCAGGTTTTATCACAAATTTGGGATCTTATGTGAGTTAGACACTACCTGTCACGTTGGCCAGGCTCCTTCGTTTCTCTAAGCCTTACTTAGTTTCCTCCTGTAAAACTGGGAAGGTAATATTTCTGTCTTAGGGTGGGAGGTACAGAGGGAATAATGTATGTGAAACTCTTTATAATTTCGGGAGCCTAACCACAAGTTACCTAGCAGAACTTTTTCGGACTCTTGGTGCCCTGAGAGTTAAGATAGCACCAAACTAACCACCAAAAGAAGAGCCCTGGGGAAATCTCTTCTCATTCTTACCTAAGGAGCAACATGTTGTTCAAAGAACAAGCACAGGGAGGGGAATGATTTTTCCTCTTTTCTCTTTTACTGCCCCAGCTCTTAGGCTATATTGCATGGGCAACATGGCAGTGGGAACAGCAACTAGACAGACAGCTGAAACTGAGAGAAGCCTGCTCTGCCCAGAGGCCTTCTGCTCCCAGAGCGAGTAGAATCACCATTGCTTCCCTTTCTCTATTTCCTGCTAATGTATAATGGTCCAGGTTCAGGAGTGCTGAGGTCCATTAATTATTGAATGGAAAAATAAATTACAGTGTATGTTCTTAGGTTAAACTATTGTACACTTAAAAATTTTTTTTATTATTTATTTATTTTTATGTGTATGAATGTACTGTCTGCATGTAGGTTTGTGCACCCGTGTCGTGCAATGCCGCGGAGGTCAGAAGAGGGTGTCGGATTCCCCTGGAACTGGAGTTCTCCTGGAACTGGAGTTACAGACGGTTCTTAGCCGCCATGTGGGTGCTGGGGATTGAACCCGAGTCCTCTGCAAGAGCAGTCGGTGCTCTTAACCGCTAGGCTATCTCTCCAGCCCCCAACTATTGTACACTGTAAAAGTTCAGACAGAGGGCTTGCGAGATATAGGCTCACTCAGCAGTTAAGAGTGGCTGCTGCTCTTGCAGAGGACCGGTTCGATCCCAGCACCCACATGGCAGCTAAGAAACATCTTTAAGCCAGGCATGGTGGTGCATGCCTTTAATCCCAGCACTGGGAGGCAGGGGCAGGTGGATTTCTGTGAGTTCAAGGCCAGCCTGACTACAAAGTGAGTTCCAGGCCAGCTGGGTCTACAGGAGACCCTCTGGACTGAAAACAACAACAAACAAAAAAACCCCAACCAAACGAACAAACAAACAAATAAATAAAAGTTCAAACAAAAGATTATGCTCTTTATCAGTAGTCTCAGGTTGTTGTTCAAGAACTTCAGGTTGTCTCTGAGACCTCTTCAGGGAACTTGCAAAGTAAGAGCCATTTTCATTTGTTGTGGGGCAGTTGCCCCTGCAGTTGGACAGGCTGAAGGGCACATGCAGTCCCGAGGCCAAACACGAAGCTGTGGCTCTCATGACCAAACGAGCTGAAGACCAGCTGTGTTTTATAGCCCCACAACCAAGCACGCCTGCACTAACATCCTAGGGACTACAACAGGTGGTGCAAATCTATAAAATCTGACTTGTGACTTCTAAGTACATGGTAGTTGAAAACAGAGTGTGCCCTCTCCTTTGCTTCCACCTAGTGTCTAAGCAGATTGGTAGCCTACATGCACTCAAGGATGCTGTCCCACGTTTTTTAATGTATTTTTTATTTTTAAATTTATTTTTATTTTATATGTATTGAGCTCTTTGCCTGCAGATAGATATGTAAGTGATCACGTGCATGCGGGCCCGCAGAAGCCAGAAGAGTGTTTGGATCCCTGGAACTGAAGTTGCAGATGATTGTAAGCCACCATGTGGGTGCTATAAACGGAACCATGTCCTCTGGCAAAAGCAGCCCAGTGCTTTTGATGCTGAGCCATCTCTCCAGCCCAAGAACCATTTCATAGTAATAAAACATTCTTTTCCCTTTTAACTCTTACTTCTTCAACTAGTACACAATGGAGTTTGGGGGCTTTATGAATTACTAGGCCAAGGCAGAAGTCATACACTTGTTTTGAGTGGGAAAAGGTAGTGTAAGAACTATTGACTGCATTGGGACCAACCATAAAGGATTAAGATAATTATAATGTGTATCTTAGGGTTAAGGGAAAGTACAAGAAGCCTGGACTTGACACCTCACTAGAGAAAATCTGATTGCAGTTCCCTGGGTGGCAGAACAGTTTGTTGGTTTTGCCTGGTCATACCTGGGGATCTTCAGAATAGGAATTGGTAGGTAGATCTGACAACGAGGAAGTGCACCTGGGTGTGTATTTTCACAATCAGAACTAGAACTGTCAAATAAGAAGCACTCTTCTAAAGTACAGTGGCTAAACCTGGCAAGCCAGTTTCTGGGATGCCTGGAGGACTGGCCAAGAATCTGCCTGAGAATCTCCCTGTTGGGGTGCTACTGAAGTTAAATGGGACCTTTTTGAAGAAGGCTTGGTTGTAGCTCACTGGATGGTACTGGGTACTTGCCATAGCCCACTTCATCCACACTGCTGCAAAAGGAACATGTGAAAAGAAGGCAAGTTTCTTCCTCCTGTCCTGTCCCTCCACCATCCTCTGCTGATAGAGCTTATGTATGCATTACACCTGCTGTGAGGAGAATCACTTACAGGGGTTATTACTACAGAGAAGGCAGTATCAGGTCCATTTAAATTTGTTTTGAATTAATTTACTTTTTTTTTTTTTTTTTTTTTTTTGGTATTTTTGAGACAGGGTCTCCCTGTAGCCCCAGCTGTCCTGGAACTCGTTCTGTAGACCAGGCTGGCCTTGAACTCACAGAAATCTGCCTGCCTCTGCCTCTCAAGTGCTAGGATTAAAGGCATGAGCCACCATGCCCGGCTTGAAGTAATTTACTTTTCTGTGAATGAGTGTTCTTCCTGCATATATATAAGTTCACCTGTGTCATGCAATTCCTGCAGAGGCCATAGGGGCATCAGATCCCCAGGAATTGGAGCTAATAGATGGTCGTTAGCTGCCTTGTGGGTGCGGGGGATCAAAGCCATGTCCTCGCCAGGGCTTTTAATCGCTGAGCTATCTATCCACCCCCCTTCCCCACCCTACCTCACCCTCCTATGAGGGAGGTTCAAAGTCCACAGCATGGTGAGGATCATCCCATGATGTGGCAGGAGCGTGGAGGCAGGGCATAGATCACAGGACAAGATGGGCACCCAGAGAAATGTAGGGTCATGTCTGCTCTTTATGACAACCTTGAGAGGACTAACCAAGGCCTCACTTAAATGTCATCCCACCTCCAGCATTGCTGCACTAGAGACCCAGCTTGCAGCTCACAAACCTTGGAGGACAACCTCAGCCACTTACAAACCGCTGTACATTCACACAGGCAGTTGCTCCACCTGAAAAGCTTGGTTAGAATGCTGAAAGGACCTTTCATTCCTGAGTGCTTTCTGGCTCTCCAAGGACAGTGTGCATGTGTATGTGTTTAAGATTAGTTATGGTTCTCTCATATTTCCTTTATATTTTCCAGTTTGCTTTGTGAGAATATTCTATTCTATAGTGTATTGCCTGCATGCGTGTAAGTGTACCCATGTTGTGCAGTGTCCATGGAGGACACAAGAGGGTGTTGGATCCTCTGAAACTGCAGTTACAGGTCATTGTTTACCACCTTGTTGGTACTGGGGTTCAAACTCAGCTTATCTGAAAGAGGATCCAGTGCTTTTAATCACTGAGCTATCTATCCAGCCCCCTTTTTTGGTCCTTTTGAGACTAGGTCTTCTGTAGCATTATAGTTTCTGAATGGTTACATTTTACCATTTGATTTAGTATGTTTCTTTTTGGTTATCAGTCTAAGTCCTAATTTTGCTTCTCTTTTTTTATTCTTCCACCTAATATTCATAGTCTTCTTTTCATACAGTTTTAGAGTCATGAAATCAGTCTGCATTATTACTTCTCTTCAGAACCCACTGTTTAAATTCTTTCTGTTGTCTTTCTGCTTTCTAGGTATGGTTGTTGTTGACTTGCATGCTTTACCTGAGCATCTAACTTGTCTCATTTGCTTTCTGTTTTGCTGTGCTAGCAACTACACAGTCACCTTGGCAGTTTTCTGCTTCTCAACTCTACTGTAGGATTAATTTGAGAAAGAATATGACACTATAATTAAGCTAAATAACATAAGACAGTTTCTGTGTCCCTATTTACTCCTAAAATGGGCCACTCTTGAAAAGTCTTTTTCCAGTAGCCTGTTTGGCAGTCAGAATAAAACAACTGGATACCTTGCCTTGATCGATCGATCACCTATAATATGTTTGAAACATAGGATTCATTATGGCTGTGTATATTTAGGTACAATCTAGTCAACGTTCATCACATTTTTAACTATTTTGATGGGAAGCTCAGACTTGGAGAGATGGGTTACAGAAGGGTGACAGACTTGGGGCCTTTGGTGGATGTTGGAGTAAACAAGTGGACATGGGTGTGGACAGTAAAGTGGAAATGAAGCTATAGGTCTTGTTTGGTTGCACATTTACACATGGTATATAAGATTAGTTACATGTTGATATTTAGGAGTTGGAAGGAAGAGTTTAGCCTTATGTGGTCTTCATCTATCTTTGCTTTTCCTTACTCTCTGTCCTTGGCCTCTTACCTGTATGTGATATGTGACTCCCAAGTTTCTGTTTACAAAGTGACTACAAAGTATTAAGAACATGATATATAATAGGAACTCAGTAAATGTAGTTTTTCTTTGTAAAAGTTTTGTTTCTGTTTAGATTGTTTTTTTGTTTTGGGTTTTGTTTTGTTTTGGGGTTATTTTGGTCTTTTTGAGACAGGGTCTCCCTGTAGCTCCAGCTGTCCTGGAACTCATTACATAGACCAGGCTGGCCTTGAACTCACACAGATCTGCCTGCCTCTGCCTCCTGAGAGCTGGGATTAAAGGTGTGCGCCACCACGCCTGGCCTAGATTGTTTTTTGTATCTACTTGGATTCTTGAAAATCAGTTTGAGATTGATAATACAGTCTTAGTTTATTCACTGTCACTCTTTGTGAGTTCAAGGCCAGCCTGGTCTACAGAGTGAGTTCCAGGCCAGCTGGGGCTACAGGGAGACCCTGTCTCGAAAAGACTTTAAAAAAAAAAATATGAGAAAATTCAGGAGCCTCTCGCAGAGTGTCTGAATTCTGTTTCCAACTAGCCACCATTCTGACTCCAGTTCCAGGAGTCTGTCACCCTCATCTGGCCTCTGTGGGCATTGCATACACTGGTGCACTTGTGTTCATGGAGGCACTTGTACACATAAAAATTAAAGTAAATAAATGAGGGCTGTGTGTGGTGTCCACCCCTGTAATCCCAGCAGAGGCAGGCGGATGGATCTCTGTTGTGAGTTCAAGGACAGCTGGGGCTGCAAGGAGACCCTGTCTAAAAAACACAAGAAAAGTAAATAAGTGAAAAAAAAAGTCAACTCAAACTTTCATCAGGAAGAACTGATTTTAAGGATATGAGTGATATCTTTAAAAATAATTTTATGGGGCTGGAGAGATGGCTCAGTGGTTAAGAGCACCAACTGCTCTTGCAAAGGACCTTAGCACCCACATGGTGGGTAGGGGGCAGACAGGCAGAGGGGCAGAGGCAGGTGGATCTCTGTGAGTTCAAGGCCAGCCTGGTCTACAGAGTGAGTTCCTGAGGGAGACCCTGTCTCAAAAAGACAAAAAAAAAATTTATAATAATAAAATTTTATTTAGGGGCTGTAAAGATGGCTCAGCAGTTAGAGCACTGGCCGTTCTTGTGGAAGACCTGGGTTTGATTCTCAGCACTCATATGGCAGCTAACAACTGTCCCTAATTCCATTTCCAGGGGAACCTGACACTGCCTTCTGACTTCTGCTTTGCATGACATGGCTGTACTTACAAACATGTAGGCAATACTCATACACATAAAAATAATAATAAAATTTAAAATTAATATATTAGTTTAAAGCTTTTTGTGGTGGCACATACCTTTAATCCCAGAAGAGAAGCAGACGCAGCTGATCTTACATATCAAGTTTCAGGCCAGCCTGGGCTCAAACAAGCAAACAAAATCAAATATATTACTTTAAATAATTCTGACTTATCACACATGAAACATTAATCAAAACTTAATGGAAAACTTCCATGAATCTCACCATTAGCAGAAACTGTTTACTGTTCAGACTTTTTAGTCCATTTTCATTGACCATGCTGTCTTCTTTTATAAAGATACTTGCTTTGTATCTAGGTGTAAAACAAAGGTGTATCCAGATAATCTTCCAACAACAAGTGTGGTGATTGTTTTCCACAATGAGGCGTGGAGCACACTTCTGAGGACTGTCCATAGTGTCATTAATCGATCACCAAGACACATGATAGAAGAAATTGTTCTTGTAGATGATGCCAGTGAAAGAGGTAAATTTTAAGTTTTAATGCCAATAATACCTTTGGCCTCTAATGGTTTACAAACTATTGCTAAAATTTTTTACCTAATAATTGTGTGCAAGTTTACAGTTTGTCCTAAAATATTTGCATTTGAACTCATTCACATATATGAAAAGTATACCATTGCTTACGGCCATTGTCACCTATGCCCTCTATCACTGAACACACATTTCCCTTGCAAGTGACTTGTGTTTGGTTTACTTATGTGATGATATTTGCTACAGTAAATATTCTTTAAGGGAAGAGATTTTTCACAGGCAAAATGGATTGTTTTTCTGCTTCTTCCTTGGGTTTCTACTTCCTTCTTAGGTACTAAGTACCTAAGAAAGCTATGTAGAATAGTAGGTTTTTGTAGAGTATGGTTGTGTCAAAAATGTACATGTGTCCACAACTTTAGAGTGAAAATTAAATGTGCATATAGCAGTTCTCTTCCCTTTCCTTGTACAGGCCTTTCTTAGTGCCCCAGTGTGTATGAGCCTGTGCGCAAAGACTAGTCTAGGAAATAGTTCCTTCAATGCTGTGCCTAAGGTTTTTAGTCACTAGGCAGGACCCCAATCAGGGCTGGATTCCCCTTTATCATCTTAGCGTAGAAGACTTTGAGAATTCTGTTGCCATTTCTGATACCTAGGAATCACCAGGTATTACATTCTGCTGTTAAAAATTGTGTGTGGGGGTTAGAGAGATAGCCTAGTGGTTAAGAGCACCTACTGCTCTTGCAGAGGACCTGGGTTCGATCCCCAGCACCCACATGGCGGCCGAAAACCGTCTGAAACTCCAATTCCAGGAGAACTCCAGTTCCAGGGGAATCCGAGACCCTCTTCTGACCTCCGCGGCATTGCACAACATGGGTGCACAAACCTACATGCAGACAGTACATTTATACACATACAAAAATAAATTTAAAAAAAATTGGGTGTAGGTTGCCATCCAGACTGAGAATTATCTAATGTAATTTTTTTATATCATTGTTTAGATGGTAATTGTAGAGCTCAGTAGCCAGAGCAAGGTCTTTTATGTAACTCCGTAAGTCTGCTTTTTCCTGTTCCTGATGCACATTTTTTCCCCTGGGCTCTAAACCCCCAGCCCTGTCTCCTGCACCCGTTTGCACTCTCCCACTGCTCCCTACAGTGCACGTAGAGTGAGCATTCACACACTCCAACCTGATGATTCTAGTTCTGTAACTAAGGTCTGAATGACCTGGCCCTGTCTGACATTTCAAGTCATCTCAAGCCGTTTCCTGCCACCACCGTCCTACCCTCCTGCTCTTGTTCATGACCTTTTTCGAGGCTAATTTTTGCCACCTTCTGAGGAACAGAAATTCTGTGTATTGAGTTAGATCTTACAGCATTCACTAAAAAAAAAAAACAACAAAAAAACCCCAAGAACTGTGGTATCAGAATAAACTTGGCAAGTATATTGCGGATGAGAACACAAAAATGTGAGGTAAATATACCTTTCCCCCAGAAACCTTTGAAGCCATAGGCTAGAAATAAGGGACTTAAAAATACAATGCTTGGCCAGGCATGGTAGTGCTCGTCTTTAATCCTAGCACTTGGGAAGCCGAGGCAGGGGATCTCTGTGAGTTCAAGGCCAGCCTGGTCTACATAGCGAGTTCCAGGACAGCTGGGACTACAGGGAGACCCCCATCTCCAAAAAAAAAAGACCAAAAATGCTAGGTTTGTGTACAAGTCAGACAAACAGCAGCAGTATCAGCAAGTGACAGATTCTCTGTAAGCTAGCCTTATAACTGTGTGACAGAGTGACACTTAATGATCCATTTTATAGGCCAGAAGTTGTAAGGATATTCTAATAAGAAAATTCGCCCCCACTTTAAGAAGTAAGTTTTTCTAATCATAAGCACTTAACTTCCCAGAACTTGATTCTTATATAATGGGTCTTGATTATTCTCAGTCTCTACCCACCCTAAAGCCAAAATTCTATATGGGCTAAAAAGAAGGCACCTGTTTCTTTGCCTTATTGTATGAAAGTCAGAAAAACATCAGAGATTCCAAGAAAAAAAAATTTAATGTTTTTGAGTTAACGGTATCATAGAATTTTGCTTTATTGTTTGGTTGTTTTTTTTTTTTTTTTTTTTTTTTTTTTTTTTTTTTTTTTTTTTTTTTTNTTGATTCATACATAAAATATTACAGCTCTCCTATTTTTTTGCTTTCCCTTTTCTATAGAAAATATTTGAATAGTTCTGTGAAAGGGTTGTACATGATGTAAATGTCCCCTTCACCTGATTCTCCTGAGCTGTGGACACGAGTCCACCTGCAGCTTCCGCCCTCTTGACATTTGTGTTCTCCTCACATCTCTATCTGTGTGAATGCTTCTGTCACTGCACAAGCAGCACAGGGAAACAGTAGCTGTGATCTGTTTTCAAATGTCAAAGTTTAGGGTTGGTTTTTTTTTTTTTTTGTCTTTTTGAGACAGGGTCCCTATAGCCCCAGCTGGCCTGGAGCTGGCTATGTAGATCAGGCTGACCTTGAAGTCTCAGAGATCCACCTGCCTCTGCCTCCCGAGTACTGGGATTAAAGGCATGCACCACCATGCCTGGCTTAAAGACGGTTCTTAGCCACCTTGTGGGTACTGGGAATCGAACCTGGGTCCTCTGGAAGAACAGTCAGTGTTCTTAACCGTTAAGCCATCTCTCCAGCCTGAGTGTTATGCTAGACTAATACTTTTGGAAGAACTTTTGGGAGACATTGTTTCTGATGCAGTAGAAGGATTACAGGTGTCTACCTGCCACCGTGCCTGACCAATCTCCTAGAATGTTCTTCTGAGGTTAAAAAGTTGGGCCTTGAAGTTAGGCAGCTCCAAGCATGAACTTTAGATCTAACCCTTGTCAAACTCAGTAGCCTTGATCAAGTGCATGTAACCTTTGAGCCTTAGGTATTCATTTGTAAAGTGTTGGTACCTTACAGGGTTATGGTGAGGACTGAAGGAGAGATTGTGTATAGAAGTTTAGCATGGTGCTAAGTAGTCACACAAATGCCAGCTGCTGCTGCCCACGTGCTGTTTTTCTCAGATTGGCTTAGTCCCATCTTTTTACTCAGACTCTAGTTATATTTTTCTGACCTTAAGGCTTAGGTCATCAAATCATAGTAGTACTTTAAAAATACTTTTTTTAACCAAAATGTTAACCCTGCTTTCAGTATTAAAGGAGCCCCTTAATCATGCACCCTGATTTCTTTGAATTTCCTAAGTCTTATGAGAAAGAGAATGTCCAAGTTTTTCCTTCCCTAGACAGATTGTCTATCCTTACACCTACTGTATGGGAAACGGTCAGAAAGACACATGGTCATACCACCATCAATAGTTTACCACCTGTCTGACAAGGATTTTTCTTTGGCCTTTCAGTTCCTATCTAGCATTCTCTTCTGATATTCACCTCGTTTTTTTCTATTCTGATAAATGAATATATAGTCAAAGACTATGGTGATCAGTAAGATACTTTTCTACCCTGAAAGAGCTATAATAGCTGTGACCTATTCTTTTTCTTTTCTCTTGAGACCTAGATGGGATGTTCTTGAACTGCTTTCTTTTTGTTTGTTTTGTCATTTTGCTTTTTGAGACAGTATCTCACTGTCAGGCCTGGAACTCCCTGTGTAATGTAGGCTGGCCTCAGACCTCCAGTTTATCCTTTTTCAATCTTCCAGGAGATGGAATTAGAGTAATGCACCAACCATACTGGCTGAGCTCCTTTGCTTCTGTTGCTGATTCTTCAGCATGATCAGGAAGAAATTAGTGAAGCCTGATAGAAGCATGGGGCCATGGCTGTCTGAGTGATGCCTAAACCAGAGATGCTGTCTTAGTTCACATGACAAGGTAGCAGCAGCAAGTTCCTGCCTTCATGAGACTAGAAGGCTTCCTGTAAGGAGTGAGTGGGGAAGTAGAGCACCTCACTAGGAGTGCTTATTGATCTGTGACTGCTTTGCATCTAGCACTTAATAATGCTTTTTTTTCATGTCATTGTTTGATTTTGTTGAATTTTCAGACTTTTTGAAAAGGCCTCTAGAGAGTTACGTGAAAAAACTCAAAGTGCCAGTTCATGTAATTCGAATGGAACAACGTTCTGGGTTGATCAGAGCTAGATTAAAAGGAGCTGCTGTGTCCAAAGGCCAAGTGATCACCTTCTTAGATGCACACTGTGAGTGCACAGCAGGGTGGCTAGAGCCTCTCCTAGCCAGGATCAAACATGACAGGTAATTTTCTGGAATTTGAATTTGTTCTCAGTGTGTGTGTGTGTGTGTGTGTGTGTGTGTGTGTACATGTGTGTGTATGCGTATGGTGGTCAGTCACTTCTCCACTTCTTTTTCAGGACTAAGGGTTGAGTTTAGGGCATCAACACATGAGGCAGGTGCTACCGCTGAGCTGTAGTCCCAGCCGTTTCCATCTGATTTTTTTTTTTAATTTTTATTTATTATTATTTTATGTGTATGAGTGTACTGTCTGCATGTAGGTTTGTGTACCCGTGTCATTCAGTGCAGCCGAGGTCAGGAGAGGGCGTTGGAGTCCCCTGGAACTGGAGTTAAAGATGGTTCTTACCCGCCATGTGGGTGCTGGGAATCAAACCTGGGTCCTCTGCAAGAGAAGTCGGTGCTTGTCCTAGGCTATGTGGTGAGATGCAACATTCTGTTTTTAAATAAATACAAAAGCACTGTCTTTTCAAGTTGCCTTTAAAATGCTCTGAAGGGAGGGGTCTGGAAAGATGGCTCAGTAATTGAGAATGCTTCCTGCTTCTGCAGAGGACCCAGGTTCAGTTCTCATCATGTACATGGCAGCTCACAGCTGCCTACAACTCCGGTTCCAGGGAATCCAGCACCTTCTTCTGACCACCTCTGTCACCAGGCATGCACCTGATGGACGTATATACACTCAGGTGTGTGTGTGCACACAACACACATAAAGTAAATTTTTTAAAAATCTTAAAAGAATGGCTGAATGTGGTGGTGCACGCCTTTAATCCCAGCATTCAGGGGCAGAAGCAGGCAGATCTCCAAGAGTTCAAGGCCAGCCCGGTCTGAGTTCCACAATAGCTGGGGCTACAGGGAGACCCTGTCTCAAAAAGATTGAAAAAGGTAAGATGCTCTGAGGAGTGCTCCAGATGAAATACAAAGATGATCACAACCTTAAAGTCTGGCAGGTAACCAGCTTACCAGCTGTCTTAATGGAGATGGATTAGGAAGCCTATTGGACTCTCTACCCAGTGTTCTGTTGACCAGATAGGAGCAGAACAGATGGACAGTGAACTCTGGGAAGCCAGGATAAAAACCATTATTTGTCCTGCTGTCAGGGGCTAACATTGGGCCCGGCACGTTATCTCATCTCTGTTAACATCTTCACTGGAACTGTAGCCCTCAGTGTGTAGCGTGGCAAGCAGCTCGAGGGGGGCTGCAGGGAAGCACACTGTGTCCTGATGTTCATTGTGTACGGAGTAGTACTGTGGCCCTGTTTAGTCTAGGAAGAGCCTGGCTACACTGCACCATGGTTGTTGTCTTTCATGCTAAATGTTTTTCAAAGGTTCTATTGTCTAACTCTGTCTTGGTTCTTATATATCAGGGAGAAGTAACTTTAGTAACTTTAGACCTACATTAGTTGAATTTCTGTTTGTTGTGGCAGTTTGACCTTGAAGCTGTCTATGTCAACTTTAGGGTGAGTATTTTGAGCAGGACAGTGTTGTAGGCTTTTAGTCCTCACACTTGGGAGCAGAGGCAGGTGGATCTCTGTGAGATCAAGGCTACCCCGGTCTACATAGCCAGTTCCAGGCCAGCTGGGGCTACAGGGAGGCCTTGTCTTAGAACAAAACATTTAGATTTTATTTTATTTATTTTTTATGTGTATGAATGTACTGTCTGCATGTAGGTCTGTGCACCCGTGTCGTGCAATGCCGTGGAGGTCAGAAGAGGGCGTTGGATTCCCCTGGAACTGGAGTTAAAGACAGTTCTCAGCCGCCATGTGGGTGCTGGGGATCGAACCCAGGTCCTCTGCAAGAGCACTCAGTGCTCTTATCCGCTAGGCCATCTCTCCAGCCCCAAAACATTTAGATTTTATAGCGTAAACTTTTACTAGCCAAGTGGAGAATGGAGGTAGCTCAGGCCTTTGCGATTATTCTGTTTGTTAGCAGATGATTACCCTGCATCTATCTGTTTTCAAAGATAAATAACAAAAACCAGCATTACACCAAAAGGAACATGTTTTTAAAATAAAAGCACAGAATATGCCTATAAATCATTTCCTATAAATAGTAGGTAACTGCTTTAGGAAATGTTTGCATAAAGATGACACATATCCTTTAAGAAAACGATCCTAGACCTACACAGAGAAGGCGGTGTGAGATGATAATAGTATAGGAGGGTATTGACGAAAATAAACAATTAAAATAATTTATAGTTTGGGCTATGTAGTAGATGATTATCTGAACAGTTTCCAACAGATAAAAATGCCGAATAAATACATTTTTTTTTTTTTTTTAATTAATTTTTATTGATGCTTTGTGCATTTCATACATTTTTTCCAATTCAGTTCAGGTTATTCCTTTCCCTCTCCCCACCCCCACCCATCCCAGATCATGCATGCATTCTGCCATAACTGCCTGCATCTTTCTCTCAGTTTTTTTTTTTTTTTCATTTTTAGCTATAAGTGATAATCCATGAGTATAAGCATCCTTCATGCAAAACCTATCTGCAGGCTGTTGTGCCCAAACCCACAGCCCCACCATCCAGTGGGGGGTGACAGGTTGTTTGTTCAATCAAGTTGATCAAATGAGTGTCCAGTCTATTGCTTAGTTTAACCATTCACCCCAATCGCAGCCCTTACATTCTACCACGCCCCCTCTTGCCGCAGGTTGTTCCCTAGGCTTAGAAAAGGGGCACAGGTGGATGAGAGGAAAACAGTCCACTCTCTCTGGAGCTGTTGACTTGACTCTGGTCATTCTGGCTGTTCCTTTCATGGGCTGACAGTTTGTCCAGGAATAACCTTTCAACTCTGGCCTGGCGCGTTATGGCGTCTCCCCCCGAATAAATACATTTTTAAGTGCACAATTGAGTTGGCAGAAAAGTAAAAAGAAAAAATAATAATAAAATAAAATAGTAAATCTCAAAGCGAGAGCAAATGAACAGCCCCTGCACTGATGCCAGCTTGTATTGGTGTCTGTGCTGAACTCCGGGACACCAAGTTTCTCCCTTGATCAGTGAAGGAGGTGAGAGTGGCTGGAGCAAGGCCTAGGTTTTCTAAATTATTCCTAATGGAAGACACCTGTATAAAGCTGGAACAGTGAACTCTGTACCAAGGGAGAACGAGAGATAGATGACATGACATCAGAGAAAACCCTGTTTCAGCCTTGGTTTACAAAAGGAGAAACAGTTCTCCCTTAAAGATTTTTACACAGAATATGGAAAAATGAGGAAACAACTGAACTATTTTTATGAGGCAAGAATAATTTTAATACAAAGCTCAGGGGGAAAAAAATCAGTGATTTAAGCTGGGTTGTGGTGGCACATGCCTTTAATCTAACACTTGGGAGGCAGAAGGAGGGCAGAATCTTTGTGAGGTTCAAGGCCACCCCTGGTCTACAGAGAGACTCAAGCTCTGGGACTATAAGGAAACCCTCCAAAAAAAAAAAAAAAAAACCCTGTCCCAAAAAAAAAAAAAAAAAAAAAAAACCCAAAAAACAAAACACAAAAACAACCAAACAACTGTAACTCCATTTCTAGGAGATCTGACTCCCTCTTCTGACCTCTGGGGGCATTGCAGGACATGGGTGCACTTACATGCAGGCAATACACTCCTACACATAAAATAAAAATAATAAAATATTGGGGGCTGGAGAGATGGCTCAGCGGTTAAGAGCACTGACTGCTCTTGCAGAGGACCCGAGTTCAATTCCCAGCACCCACATGGTGGCTAAGAACCATCTCCAATTCCAGGGGAATCTTCTGACCTCTGTGGCATTGCATGACATGGGTGTACCAACCTACATCCAGACAGTACACTCATACACATAAGAAAATAATAAATTAAAAAAAATAATAAAATATTTTAAAAAGACTATGTTTATAAACATATTAGAAATTGATGATCAGTTCCATAGATTAAAAAAGTGCTTACTAAATTTTGTATGAAATGCACAACGCTTCAATAAAATTGGTTTTGGAGAAAAAAAGTGTTTACTGAAATTTAATGTTCATTTGTTATTGGAAACTACTGTATAAACTATAATAGAATGTAACTTAGCTAATCCAAGAAAGACGAGTGGGTTTTTTTAATCCTTACCAAGCAAACCTGTTTAAAAATAAATGTTGATGACATTTTTAAAATGAGATGCAGAGCAAGATGAGAGTGCTCAGGGGTTTAGCTCAATGGTAGAGTATACATGAAGCCCTGGGTTTGATTTCCCCAGCACCATCTCCCCTTAAAAAACTCCTGACTCAGGCTGGAGAGATGGTCTAGTGGTTAAGAGCACCGACCACTCTTGCAGAGGACCAGGGTTTGATCCCCAGCACCCACATGGCGGCTGAAAACTGTCTTTAACACCAGTTTGAGGGGAATCTGACACCCTCTTCTGATCTCTGTGGCATTGCATGACACGGGTGCACAGACCTACATACAGACAGTACATTCATACACATACAAAAAACAAACAAAAAAACCCCTCCTGACTCACCACTATTTGTTCAGTTAGAAATCTTGGTTTTTTCTGTACTGTAAGATAAATGGAGAGTAGTCATCATAAAGGAAAAGAAACAAGTGTCAGTTGCAGATGGCACATGCTTATCTGTGCAGAGAACTAATTGAAATAAGGATTTGGTAATGTTGCCAGCATGGCATCATGGTAGTAAACTTCTTTTACTACACTAGCAAGCAATAGATAAAAAGTGAGATGAAAGAAAAGACATCATTTATAATAACAAAGGGGTTGTAGACTGTATTCAGGAGTGCATTTCTCAAGGTGTAAATGAAAGGTGAATCTTGAAACTCACTGAAAAGTAATCCAAGTAGAAAGAAGCTTGGTGTTCATGGATAGAAACGTCAATATAAGAATATAAACTCACGGGGCTGGAGAGATGGCCTAGCGGTTAAGAGCGCCGACCGCTCTTACAGAGGACCCGGGTTCGATCCCCAGCACCCACATGGCGGCCGAGAACCGTCTAAAACTCCAATTCCAGGAGAACTCCAGTTCCAGGGGAATCCGAGACCCTCTTCTGACCTCCGCGGCGTTGCACGACACGGGTGCACAGACTTGCATGCAGACAGTACATTCATACACATACAATAAATAAATAAAATTAATAAAAAAAAAAAAAAAAAAAAAAAAGAATATAAACTCACTGGGCATGGTGGCGGACACCTTTAATCCCAACACTCGGGAGCAAAGGCAGGCGGATCTCTGTGAGTTCAAGGCCAACCTAGTCTGCATAGCGAGCTCCAGGACAGCTGGGACTAAAGGGAGACCCTGTCTCAAAAAGACAAAAAAATAAATATATATAACTCTTCCCAATGTGATCTACAAATCAGTATATTTCCAATTGAACTTGCAATGGAAGCTTTTATTGTTTTGTTTCTGGGAACTAGCCAGACTGATTCTAACATTTGTATAGAAGTAGACAAAGAACAAAAGTACTTGAGATGCTGCTGGTGGAGTAACTGCCAGGGGAGCTGCCATAAATATACATTTTTTTTTTTTTAATTAATTTTTATGATGCTTTGTGCATTTCATACATTTTTTCCAATTCAGTTCAGGCTTATTTCCTTTCCTCCCCCCACCCCACACCCATCCCAGCATGATCTATGCATTCTGCCATAACTGTACCTGCATCTTTCTCTCAGTTTTTTTTTTTTTTTCATTTTTTAGCTAATAAGTGATAATCCATGAGTAAAGCTCCCTTCATGCAAAACCTATCTGCAGGCTGTTGTGCCCAGAACCCACATCAGGTCCCCTCACCATTCCAGTGGGGGGATGACAGGTTGTTTGTTCAATCAAGTTGATTCAAATGAGTTGATCCAGTCTATATTGCGTTAGTTTCAACCAATTCACCCCCAATCGCAGCCCTTACAATTCTACCACGCCCCCTCTTCCGCAGGTTGTTCCCTAGGCTTAGAAAGGGGCACAGGTTGGATGAGAGGTAAAACAGTCCACCTCTCTGGGAGCTGTTGACTTGACTCTGGTCAAGTTCTGGCTGTTTCCCTTTCATGGCTTGACAGTTTTGTCTAGGAATAACTTCAACTCTGGCCTGGCGCGTTATGGCGTCTCCCCCCGAATAAATACATTTTTAAGTGCACAATTGAGTTGGCAGAAAAGTAAAAAAAAAAATAATAATAAAAATAAAATAGTAAATCTCAAAGCGAGAGCAAATGAACAGCCCCTGCACTGATGCCAGCTTGTATTGGTGTCTGTGCTGAACTCCGGGACACCAAGTTTCTCCCTTGATCAGTGAAGGAGGTGAGAGTGGCTGGAGCAAGGCCTAGGTTTTCTAAATTATTCCTAATGGAAGACACCTGTATAAAGCTGGAACAGTGAACTCTGTACCAAGGGAGAACGAGAGATAGATGACATGACATCAGAGAAAACCCTGTTTCAGCCTTGGTTTACAAAAGGAGAAACAGTTCTCCCTTAAAGATTTTTACACAGAATATGGAAAAATGAGGAAACAACTGAACTATTTTTATGAGGCAAGAATAATTTTAATACAAAGCTCAGGGGGAAAAAAATCAGTGATTTAAGCTGGGTGTGGTGGCACATGCCTTTAATCCTAACACTTGGGAGGCAGAAGGAGGCAGATCTCTGTGAGTTCAAGGCCACCCTGGTCTACAGAGAGTTCAAGCTAGCTGGGACTATAAGGAAGACCCTGTCCAAAAAAAAAAAAAAAAAAAAAAAAACCCAAAAAAACAAACACAAAAACAACCAAAACAACTGTAACTCCATTTCTAGGAGATCTGACTCCCTCTTCTGACCTCTGGGGGCATTGCAGGACATGGGTGCACTTACATGCAGGCAATACACTCCTACACATAAAATAAAAATAATAAAATATTGGGGCTGGAGAGATGGCTCAGCGGTTAAGAGCACTGACTGCTCTTGCAGAGGACCCGAGTTCAATTCCCAGCACCCACATGGTGGCTAAGAACCATTCTCCAATTCCAGGGGAATCCAACCTCTTCTGACCTCTGTGGCATTGCATGACATGGGTGCACAACCTAATCCAGATCAGTACACTCATACACATAAAAAATAATAAATTAAAAAAAATAAAAAATATTTTAAAAAGACCTATGTTTATAAACATATAGAAATTGATGATCAGTTCCATAGATTAAAAAGTGCTTACTAATTTTGTATGAAATGCAAACGCTTCAATAAAATTGGTTTTGGAGAAAAAAAGTGTTTACTGAAATTTAATGTTCATTTGTTATTGGAAACTACTGTATAAACTATAATAGAATGTAACTTAGCTAATCCAAGAAAGACGAGTGGGTTTTTTTAATCCTTACCAAGCAAACCTGTTTAAAAATAAATGTTGATGACATTTTTAAAATGAGATGCAGAGCAAGATGAGAGTGCTCAGGGGTTTAGCTCAATGGTAGAGTATACATGAAGCCCTGGGTTTGATTTCCCCAGCACCATCTCCCCTTAAAAAACTCCTGACTCAGGCTGGAGAGATGGTCTAGTGGTTAAGAGCAACCGACCACTCTTGCAGAGGACCAGGGTTTGACCCCAGCACCCACATGGCGGCTGAAAACTGTCTTTAACCCAGTTTTGAGGGAATCTGACACCCTCTTCTGATCTCGTGGCATTGCATGACACGGGTTGCACAGACCTACATACAGACAGTATTCATACCATTACAAAAAAACAAAAAAAAAACCCCTCCTGACTCACCACTATTTGTTCAGTTAGAAATCTTGGTTTTTTCTGTACTGTAAGATAAATGGAGAGTAGTCATCATAAAGGAAAAGAAACAAGTGTCAGTTGCAGATGGCACATGCTTATCTGTGCAGAGAACTAATTGAAATAAGGATTTGGTAATGTTGCCAGCATGGCATCATGGTAGTAAACTTCTTTTACTACACTAGCAAGCAATAGATAAAAAGTGAGATGAAAGAAAAGACATCATTTATAATAACAAAGGGGTTGTAGACTGTATTCAGGAGTGCATTTCTCAAGGTGTAAATGAAAGGTGAATCTTGAAACTCACTGAAAAGTAATCCAAGTAGAAAGAAGCTTGGTGTTCATGGATAGAAACGTCAATATAAGAATATAAACTCACGGGGCTGGAGAATGGCCTAGCGGTTAAGAGCGCCGACGCTCTTACAGATGGACCCGGGTTCGATCCCCAGCACCCACATGGCGGCCGAGAACCGTCTAAACTTCCAATTCCAGGAGAACTCCAGTTCCAGGGGAATCCGAGACCCTCTTCTGACCTTCCGCGGCGTTGCACGACACGGGTGCACAGACTTGCATTCAGACAGTACATTCATAACATACAATAAATAAATAAAATAATAAAAAAAAAAAAAAAAAAAAAAAAAGAATATAAACTCACTGGGCATGGTGGCGGACACCTTTAATCCCAACACTCGGGAGGCAAAGGCAGGCGGATCTCTGTGAGTTCAAGGCCAACCTAGTCTGCATAGCGAGCTCCAGGACAGCTGGGACTAAAGGGAGACCCTGTCTCAAAAAGACAAAAAAATAAATATATATAAACTCTTCCCAATGTGATCTACAAATCAGTATATTTCCAATTGAACTTGCAATGGAAGCTTTTATTGTTTTGTTTCTGAGGAACTAGCCAGACTGATTCTAACATTTGTATAGAAGTAGACAAAGAACAAAAGTACTTGAGATGCTGCTGGTGGAGTAACTGCCAGGGGAGCTGCCCTAGATGGTAGGACTTCCCTTTAAAATCATGTTCATTGCAGCAGTGATAGGTTGATATCGCCATAGGCTCGTGATAGGGCAACATCTGGAACACACCTGAATTAGACAGACCTAGGTGCACATTAACTGAGAGCAAAACAGCATCATCAGATTGTGCTGGAACAGTTGATTCTGTATAAGGAAAATAAATGGAGCTGGATTTGTAGTGCATATCATACCCACATAATCCCTTGAAGACTCAAGACTTGAATGTGAAGAACAGAAGTAGATTTCTTTAATTTTATTTATTTTTATTTTACATCTTTGAGTGTATTTCCTGCATGTATGTAAGTGCACCCATGTTGTACAGTGCCTGAGGAGTCAAGAAGGCATTGGATTCCCCTGGAACTGCAATTATGGACAGTTGTTAGCCTCCATGTGGGTGCTGGGAATTGAACCTGGGTCTTCAGCAAGAGTAGCCAGTGCTCTTAACCGCTGAGCCATCTCTCTGGCCCCATAGATTTCTTAAGATAACAATAGAGGTGGGCGGGAACCGGGGTCGCAGGGGAGACGCCATAACGCGCCAGGCCAGGATCGAAAGGTTATTCCTGGACAACTGTCAGCCCATGAAAGGAAACAGCCAGAATTGACCAGAGGCTCCAATCAACAGCTCAGAGAGAATGGACGTTTTACCTCTCATCCACCTGTGCCCCTTTCTAAGCCTAGGGAACAACCTGGGCCGAAGGGGGCGTGGTAGAATGTAAGGGCTGCGATTTGGGTGAATGGTGAAACTACAGCAATGTAGTTCTGGACACTCATTTGATCAACTTGATTGAAACAAACAACCTGTCACCCCCCACTGGATGTGGGGCTGTAGGGTTTGGGCACAACAGCCTGCAGATCAGGTTTTGCATGAAGGATGCATTGTACTCATGGATTATCACTTATAGCTAAAAATGAAAAAAAAAAAAAACTGAGAGAAAATGCAGGACAGTTATGGCAGAATGCCTTGATCTGGGGGGGTGGGGTGGGGTGGGAGGGAAAGCGGAAATAAGCCTGAACTGAATTGCGAAAAAATGTATGAACCAGCACAAAGCATCAATACAAAAACTAAAAAAAAAAAAAAAAAGATAACAATAGAAATGATAGGCATCTCTTCCTGTAAACTTTGTCTGTTGGATTTAGGGCTTCTTTTCTTCAAAAGGGCTGTTATTTGTGAGTGCTTTCATTTTTTAATTTTTATTTATTTACTTATTTTTACCAAAGCAAATTGCCAACTGAAAAATTCTTAAATATATTAGATACTCTGTTTGAAATACAAACCTGAAAAGAAAAAAAATCCCTTTTAGCAAATAGAAAATATAAATTCAAAAAAGTCCTGAGATTTAATTAATGTTATTGAACTAATAAAATATAAGAAAATAACTTCCAAATTGATGTCATTTCAGGAAGCTACAGGGTGAAATATGAAATACTTACATATGTAATACTACTAGAAACCAGTAATGAACATAACCTTTAGTTTAGGAGTGCTGAGATGAGAGTTTACTGAAAGCAAAGGATACTGTATAGTAACATACTTAATTTCTGACTAGTGCCTAAATAACAGAAGTGATAAAATAGTTATTTTTATAAAGGAATTTATTATCTTAAAATGATTAAGTATGCCAGGCATGGTGGCACACACCTTTAATCCCAGCACCTGGGAGTCAGGCAGGCAGATCTCTGAGTTCAAGGCCAGTCTGGTCTACATAGTGAATACCAGGTTAGCTGATGCTACAGGGAGACCCTCTCTCAAAAAGACCCCCCCCCAAAAAAAATAGATTAAATATATGTTGTGTGTAGGGGTACATGCCTTTAACCGTAGCATAGGCAGGTGGATCTGTGTGAGTTCAAGGCCAGTCTGGTCTACATAGTGAGTTCCACACAGCCAGGACTACATGGCGAGTCTGTGTAGTCACCAAAAGTTATGTGGATTTCATGTGGCAAATGGTAAAAAGTATGTATGAAAGAATAATAGAAAAGGGATAGAAGGTTCTCAGCCATCAAGTATTTAGAATACTTACTGGTTTGGAATATAGCAGGAAGAATTTTTACCATTGCCAAAGACATTTTAGAATGTATTTTTTATTTTAAAAACACTATGCAATTGTCATATGGATGTTAAATAGGAACATTTTGAAAGATTAAAACTTTGCTTTTATGACATCAGGAAGACAGTGGTGTGTCCTATCATCGATGTGATCAGTGATGATACTTTTGAGTACATGGCAGGCTCTGATATGACCTATGGTGGATTCAACTGGAAGCTCAATTTTCGTTGGTATCCTGTTCCCCAAAGAGAAATGGACAGAAGGAAAGGTGACCGGACTCTTCCTGTCAGGTAAAACCTAAAAGACATTCTCCCTGTGGTGTATTGGCAAAGGGGTTGTAATGCTTTGGGAATCACATAAGGTTTGTTGGGTTGTTTTTTGTTTTTTTTTTGTTTTTTTTGGTGGGGGTGGGGGGTCTTTTTGAAACAGGGTCTCCCTGTAGCTCTGGCTGTCCTGGAACTCGCTACATAGACCAGGCTGGCTTTGAACTCACAGAAATCTACCTGCCTCTGCCTCCCAAGTGCTAGGATTAAAAGCATGCACCACCACACCTGGCTCCACATAAGGATTATTTATTTATTTATTTATTTATTTATTTATTTATTTATTTATTGGTCTTTTTTGAGACAGGGTCTCCCTGTAGCCCCAGTTGTCCTGGAACTCACTCTGTAGACCAGGCTGGCCTTGAACTCACAAAGATCCGCCTGCCTCTGCCTCCCAAGTGCTAGGATTAAAGGCGTGCGCCACCACGCCCAGCTCCACATAAGGATTTTAAGTATATTTTGAGAGGTACAAAGCAATCATATATCATACATGTAGTTAAGAGCCATTTGTCATATATATACTTATGTACATATTTTAAGGATTTTCCTCCAATTAATAAGGTTAGCTCTTTTTCATTTATTCTGTAAATTAATAGTACACATGAGAAAGGGTAGTATTATGCATACATTCTGCATTCTTTAGGAACATTTTACAAGTTTGCAAGTCTGATCTGTACTTAAGTCAGATTATCCCTCCATTCATTGTGTAAATTAAAATACTGCCTAAGCACTGTAACCTGTTTAAATGATGTGCACCATGTAGGTGGTACTTAATACTGACTGGTAAAGTTAGGGCAGCTTGTTTCACACACAAAAATAACTAGTATTAACTGAGTGTTCCAGTAATTTATATTTTGCTTTTCTTTTATTCCGCACTTGATTATACATGGGCTCTTTTTTTTTTTTTAGGAAGGGATAAAAAAAGCCTGCTGGTCAGGCTGTTGACTTTGAGCTATGTAGACCATCTTAGATTGCATCCACTTTCTGTAGTAATTACATTCCTTCTGTTTCTTCAGAATCAGGCTTCTCTAATCCGCATTCTCATGGATTCAAATCCAAATTAGTAAAGTTGAAGGGGGGGTTTTTTGTTTGTTTTTTAAATTAATTACATTCTTTTTTCAAGCCAGCCTGAGTTCTTCCCCAGGGAAATGTTAGTTCAATTCAACATTAAATCAAGAGTTTTTTTTAAACATTTGAAACCTTTGGAAGCTATAGTTTTCACTGGAAAGGCAAACGGTGCCTCTCTAGGGAGGGCCTGAATATGTCAGCAACCAGTTCTTCTGGACATACTCTTGATCCTCATAGTATTCTTGGGTTCTAGTTTCTTTTCAGTTGCTGTGACAAAACACTCTGACCAAAACCAACTTGTGGGGAAAGGGTTTATTCGGCTCACATCAGCAGGTCACAGTTCACCACGGAGGGAATGCAAC
Source organism: Rhizomys pruinosus (assembly GCA_009823505.1). Lineage (NCBI taxonomy): Eukaryota > Metazoa > Chordata > Mammalia > Rodentia > Spalacidae > Rhizomys > Rhizomys pruinosus. The sequence continues at coordinate 2,132,395 of VZQC01011446.1, read as the reverse complement.
ATGGGAACTTGTGCCTCCATGGAGGAACGCTGCTTGCTGACTTGCTCCTCTGGCCAATGCTCAGCCTGCATTCTTATACCATACACAACAACCTGCCCATGGGTGGCACCACTTATAGTGGGCTAACGAAGGCAGTACTCCACAGATGTGGCCACAGGCCAGTCCAATGCAGGCAATTCCTTAATTGAGGCTCCCTTAACCCTGGTGTGTCAAGTTGACACCAAAGCTATCCACACACCTTGGATCCTTAAAATTAATTTTTTTCCTGTTTGGAGTCTTTCTCCATATTCAGCCTTCATGGAAGTCAGTGGTTAACTGATTATTCACTCATTTAAATCCTCCTCTGTTATCGTTTCTCTGCTTAAGTCTGCCTGTTTCCTTGTCCGCCCCACCCCTTCATCCCTGAGTTCTCTTTTACATAGGTAATCCCTTTAGAAGTAGGGTGTTGATCTTAGTCTGTACTTCATCTGCTCCCTTCCTTAAGATGTCTATGTGCCTAGGAAAGGACTCTTTGTTTCATCCCATTTGAATCTTTCATCTTTGAAATATTTGCCACCCTTTAGAACTTGACATTTTAACCATAACATGAGTCTAGGGAGTTAAAAATAGTGAACTCTCTTTATATTGTTAGGAACTTTGGAGTTGAATACCTGGTCAGATGGAAAAGATGATGAGAGAGAGCTCACATTTAAAGAACTTAAGGTAGAAAGTCATTCAGGACCAAGAACCAAAAAGGTGCTAAAGACCAGAAGCTTCCTTAGGATCTAGACAGTGATTCCTGGACAGACGCTGTGGCAACGTGTCCAGCACTCATGGTCAGGTGCATGCAGGTCATGTCTGACATAGAAAGCCTGCAGGCCTATAAAAATTTCCTAAGAGGGTAGGAATAAACATTATTCTATAGTTATGAACAGTGTAGAACTACAGTACTTTTAAAAAGAAAAACTGACTATAAACTTTAAATGATTAAGACTAATGGCCCAGCATTATGATTGAATTTCAGAACACCTACAATGGCAGGAGGCCTCTTTTCAATAGACAGAGATTACTTTCAGGAAATTGGAACATACGATGCTGGAATGGATATTTGGGGAGGAGAAAACCTAGAAATGTCATTTAGGGTAAGTTCCCTTTGAAAAAAAGTTTTCATTTAACCTCAGATACACATTAGTTATTCATGTCTATATTCAAAGATTGAATTTAGTATGAGTTTAATCTTACTCTTTTTTTAAATTTTATTTATTTTTGTATGTGTATGAGTGTACTGTCTGCATGTAGGTTTGTGCACCCGGGTTGTGCAGTGCCGTGGAGGTCAGAAGAGGGTGTTGGATTCCCCTGGAACTGGAGTTCTCCTGGAATTGGAGTTACAGACGGTTCTCAGCTGCCATGTGGGTGCTGGGGATTGCACCTGGGTCCTCTGCAAGAACAGTTGGTGCTCTTAACCACTAGGGTATCTCTCCAACCCCAAGTTTAATCTTACTTTTGAGCCTTCAGCCTATAAAAAATTTTGATGATACCATGAAAGCATTGTTTTAAACTATTTTAGCAAATAATCCAGTCATCTTTAATGCATAATTCTTTAATTCTCAATTTCTGTTATTTTTTGTTATTTTTTTTTAATTTTATTTATTTTCGTATGTGTATGAATGTACTGTCTGCATGCAGGTTTGTGCACCCGTGTCATGCAATGCTGAGGAGGTCAGAAGAGGGTGTCGGATTCCTCTGGAACTGGAGTTAAAGACGGTTCTTAGCCGCCATGTGGGTGCTGGGGACCGAACCCGGGTCCTCTTCAAGAGCAGTCGGAGCACTTAACCGCTAGGCCAACTCTCCAGCCCAACTTCTGTTATTTTTTAAGGAAATAATTCAAGCTTCTGCAACTAAACAAAAACAATATGTAGTTTTACATACTGCTTTAGTATCTGACTATCAAAACATAACTTGACATCCTGTTAGAGGCTTCTTGTATAATTGAAACTTGTTCTCATAAAATCTGATTACTTTATCAGCTTTTTATTTTCAATTAAAAGAGAAGACAGGGCTGAGGAGATGGCTCAGTTGGTAAAGTGCTTGCCACATAAACATAAGGACCTGAGTTTTATTTTTTTGCACCATCTAAGAAAGCTGGGCACAGAACTGGGGAGATGGCTCAGTGGGTAAAGCCTCTTCCTGCTAAGCTTGCCAAGCCTGAGTCTCAGGACCCAGAGGGCAGAAAGAAAACACCAGCTCCCACCGGTTGTCCTCTGACACACATTCACACACGTGCACACACACACCCACGCACGCACCCACCAAAAAAGGAAGATAAAGGCAGAACAATTCTGGAATGACTATAAGTTAATTCAACCCAATTGGCATATATAAAATCTTTCCAAATTCACTAATTTCAGCATATTTATATGATATATGCTATTAAATAATCAACTTCTGGCAGCTTATTATATTATAGTAGAAGCAAACTGTGCTGTCTGAACCAGAAAGCTCATTTACTCACAGAGTCTTTGCCTTCTTGGAAATCCCATCCAGCTAACACTGTCCTAGGAAACCTAATGGTGCTAGGCACACTGAATATTTAACAAAGCCCAGTTTTTCAAAATGTGATATTTTAATTGCAAATATGAGATTTTTCTTTATGGTAGAAAAATATATATTGAAAGAATTGAAGATACAAGTCCACAGGTCATAGTCTTTCTTTTGTTCCATATGTTTTATTGTTCCAGCAAATACAACAAAGCATGCTGTTACTATTGCACTGAAGAACTTCTGTGGGTTCTGTTTAAGGTATAAGCAGAGGTTTGGAGCCAGAAACAGAAAAACAGTTTCAATAGAGACTCCATGATGGGAAGTGGTGGCTTTTGTTTTGTTTTGATACAGAGGGGCTTGTTAAGCCATGAGCCATGTTAATTAGACATGTTATCAAAACAAAAAGAAAAATGAATGTTTCATGATTTACTATGTTGTTAACAAGGGTTGGTTACAGTTCAGGAGTTCGAATTTACAGAATTCTGTTGAGTCGTGGCCTACATTTAGAATGACACTGTGTACATCTTGGTTTTCTCTATATAATCTGTAACCTTTCTGTATTTTAATATTCTATTTTGATTTGATTAAAACAAAACAAAAAAGAGACACATGATCCTGAGGAAACACTGGCTGTAGAGCGGGGCAGGAGCTCTAGGTTGGTGTCCAGTGCCATCTGCTTTGCTGTTGCTTTTGGATTTGCTTGTATGAAGGTGTTTTGGAAGATTTTTACCAGTAACTACAGATTTTCCATTTATCTTTATAAGTAAAAACCAAATCCTTACTGAGTTAACCATAAAAATGGATAAGAAAACTAACAGGAACCTTTTCTGGATATTAAGCCATGTCTCGTTGTTGTGTTCAGATTTGGCAATGTGGAGGAACTTTGGAAATTGTGACATGCTCACATGTTGGTCATGTGTTTCGGAAGGCTACACCTTACACCTTTCCAGGAGGGACAGGTCAGATTATTAATAAAAATAACAGACGGCTTGCAGAAGTGTGGATGGATGAGTTCAAGAATTTCTTCTATATAATTTCTCCAGGTTAGTGTATTTCGCATGATTTTATATCATTCATACATACTATGTGTGTACATATGTGTGTATATTTTTTTTTATTCCCCGGAGCCCACAAGTGGGGGTCAGAGGTCAACTTTGGGGAGTTGGTTTTCTCCTTCTACCATATGGGTTTCGGGCTGGAACTTTGTCAGGCTTGATAAAAAGAACCTTTGCCCACTAAGCAATCTTGCTAGCCCAACATTGTACCTTTTTTTTTTTTTTTTTGTCCTTAATCCTAATGTATTCTAAGGAGAAGAAAGAAGAGTTGGAAGCAAAGCTTTAGTAAGGTCCATTGAAAAGAGTAGGGTCGCATAGAAAGTGCTTGGCAGAATGCCTGATCCGTTATTAGGAGTAATACTAAATGTCTTGATCAGTTTTGCTGGCCCAGGTGTGTGAGTGTGTATCCCTCTGTTCATTTGTCAGCATGTCTGTCTCAATTTTCTTTTTACTTAACTGCAACATTTAACCTTTATTCCTGTGAGGTTTTCATCTTGTTAATTTTCAGCCATGTTCCTAGTTTACAACACTTTGGTTGTTTTTTTGTTTTGTGTTTTTGTTTTGGGGTTTTTTTTTGTTTTTTTTTTGTTTTGTTTTGTTTTTTTTTGTCTTTTTCAAGACAGGGTCTCCCTGTAGCCCCAGCTGTCCTGGAACTAACTTTTTTTATCCAACATAAAGTAGTAGTGTTTATTTATGTAACTGTAGAAATAGGGTATGTGGATCCTAGGATGACCTGTAATCACTGTTTAGGCAATGGTGACCTTGAACTCCAGTTCCTCCTGCTTCTGCCTCCCAGATGCTGTAATTACAGGGATGCATGACCATTTATGGTTTATGTGGTGCTCAGGATGGAACCTGGGGTTCCATGCATGCTAAGTAAGCACTTTTCCTAGCTGAGCTACATCTTCAGCCTTAAGAAACTCCTGTTTTAGAAGTAGGTCTTGAGCATTCTCCTTAAGCAGGCTTTGATGCAACCATACAGGGCTTTTGTGAGACCATCTCATGCCACAAAGCCAGTGCAGAGCCTGCAGTATTCCTCAGGAGACTTTCCCAAGAAGTTTGCTGTTTCAGCTTTTTGGCGTCCATTTTCTCCTCAGCTGTAAGTCAGCCTGACATTGTTACTGTTCTGTCTTCCTTGTTCATTTATAATACTGCAAGATGATGGAGTAGGTGTGTGAGTTCAGTGAGCTCTCTGGGAGAAAGCCGACTGGAAACTGTCCTACAGTTTAATATTTGCAACAAATGGATCATGATAGTGCATTCAAGTTTTCTGATCTCATACAGCCTTTATAATATTAGTATGTGTGTTTCATTTGCACATAAATTTAGATTTCCTTTGAAAATGCAAAACACATGTTAGTGCCTTTTCTTTGCTTAGACTGTGTTTATACTGTAGAAGGTGGGTTCACAGTTATCACTTGAACATTCACACATTACAAATGAGACCCAGTCTCACATTCAGCTGCTTTCTGAGAATTGACTTCTGAATAGATGCCTGTTATATAACTAATAGAACTCTTAATAATTCAGACAATTATTTCTTTGAACAGGTGTTACAAAGGTAGATTACGGAGATATATCATCGAGACTTGGTCTGAGACATAAACTACAATGCAAACCTTTCTCTTGGTACCTAGAGAATATTTACCCTGATTCTCAAATTCCACGTCACTATTTCTCATTGGGAGAGGTAAAAACAGATGTGTGTGTATATATATTCTGTGTGGTTTTTATGTCTTTATATTTTTATTTAAAAATAATAGGTTAAAACTTATAACTGCTAAGGCACCTAAAGTACCTTCAGTATTTAAAATTATTTAACCACAAGTTCTTAGTCAATAGAGTCTGCCTCGTGATTTGAAATCTTACTAAAGTTTGGTGAGTTTTTTGTTTACTTTTGTTTTTTCCAGTACTGGGAATTCAACCTAGGAGCTTTTACATACTAATGAGTGCTCTACTGCTGAGCTGCATCCGAAGTGAAATCTAATTTTTATCATATTATAGTTTATTAAAATAAGAATGCTCTACCCCTCATGCCTTTAATCTCAGCATTCAGGAGGCAGAGGCAGGAGGATCTCTTGAGTTAAAGGCCTACCTGGTCTACATAAAAAGAGACTGTTTTACCACAAACAAGAGGTTGGACTTTTTTTTTTTTTTAAGACAGGGTCTCCCTATAGCCCCAGCTGGAAGTCACTCTGTAGATCAGGCTGGCCTTGAACTCACAAAGATCCTCTGCCTTCCACACTCCACAACACCCTCCTCCCCCCTGCCACTGCCTCCCCAGAGCTAGGATTAAAGGCACATGCCATGTGGGTCCTGGGAATCAAACCCGGGTCCTCTGCTAGAGCAGTCAGTGCTCTTAATTGCTGAGCCATCTCTCCAGCCCTGAGGTTGGACTCTTATTAGAATGTAATGGTGTCTTCAGTGAGCTGTTTTTCAAACAAGCTAAAACATTTACTTGAAATCATGTACTCCAAATGCTAATATACACTACTGTTAGTCCAAATCAAAACCTGAGAAAGTTCAGCGAGAGTATAATGGACAGCGAGAGTATAATGGACAAGAAAAGTTGAAAGATCATTCGTGTTCTTAGATTTCGGTTCATGTTTATTTTCCTTTGGGAATTTTAAGTTTCTCAGTTTAGACAGGAAGTTGGAAAAATGTTGATAAATATGTTTGTTTCTATTAATGCCTTTAGTGATTTCTCATAGAATTTGCTATCATTTTTCTTGAAATAATGTGCTTATTAATGCTCATAACTAGTTGATACAAATTAGCAACTCGTACTTTGGAGTTTAGTCTTTTTATTTATCCCAGGGCTCTTCTGTTGTGGTGACCTTGACAGTCACAATGAACTATTTCTTGTGCTTTGTTTATGGAATTACACTTGGCCATCCCATTCTGTCTCCTAGTCAGACTGTGTTTAAGAATTCAGATTGATCAAAAAAATAGCAAAAAAAAAGTGCCGGGCATGGTAGCGCACGCCTTTGATCCCAGCACTTGGGAGGCAGAGGCAGGTGAATCTCTGTGACTTCAAGGCCAGCCTGGTCTACAGAGCGAGCTCCAGGCCAGCTGGGACTAAAGGGAGACCCTGTCTCAAAAAAATAGCAAAAAAAAAAAGAATTCAGATTGATGGGGCTGGAGAGATGGCTCAGTGGCTAAGAGCGCCAACTGGTTTTGCAGAGGACCCTGGTTCAATTCCCAACACTCACATGGCAGCTAAGAACCATCTTTAAGCCAGGTGTGGTGACGCACACTTTTAATCCTAGCACTCAGGAGACAGAGGCAGGCGGATCTCTGTGAGTTCAAGGCCAGCCTGGTCTACAGAGTGAGTTCCAGGCCAGCTGGGGCTATAGGGAGACCCTGTCTTTAAAAAATTCAGATTGCGGGCTGGAGAGATGGCCTAGCAGTTAAGAGCACTGACTGCTCTTGCAGAGGACCCAGGTTCGATCCCCAGCACCCACATGGCGGCTGAGAACCGTCTGTAACTCCAATTCCAGGAGAACTCCAGTTCCGGGGGAATCTGACACCCTTTTCTGACCTCTGTGGAATTGCACGACACGGGTGCACAAACCTACATGCAGACAGTACATTCATACAAATTAATTAATTAAATTTAAAAATTCAGATTGCTCCTTTTCAGACCAATGGTCTGATTTTTTTTTTAATCATTGTTGTTGCCATTATTATTAAAAATGTTCATCTTTTAAGTCCAAGTTCTCCCAGATGCCCAAGTTATTCATTCTCTTGAAAGTAAACCCAGCCATTTTTGGCTCTAGACTTAGTAACTCTTTTCCTCCCTCTTTCCCAAGAATAAAGCCATCTTGTCATTCAGATTCTCTTCTGTTGACTTCCTGGTTGTTATTATTTTTTAATGTGTGTGAGTCTTTTGCCTGTGTGTGTGTGTGTGTGTGTGTGTGTGTGTGTGTAATGCCCATGGGGCCAGAAAGGATGTCAGATCCCCTGGAACTGGAGTTACAGGTGGTTGTTAGCTGCTATGTGGGTGCTAGGTCCTTTGTAAAAGCAACTGGTACTCTCAGCTGCTCTCTGGCCCCTTGGTGGGGGTGTTCATATTTTTGTCTTCATACTGGCCATAAAGTTTCCTGTATGTATCAGTGAATAACCTTAAATTAATGCTTTCACTGCTTTGTAATTTGAGTTTCCCTTCTCCCTAGTTTTTGAAGCAAAAGTGTTGGGCTACAGTAATCTACTTAGAAGCTGAGCTTTCCTTTTCTTCTTTAGAATCGAATACTCCAACTTATTAGCCATGAAGAGTTGAGGCTTCTTTTCCTAACAGTCTTCTAGCTCCCCAAGATCCTTCTGTATGTTAGCATAAGCCAGGTTTCAACAACCCCCATTTTAATATTCTAGGAAATAGTGTATGAATACATGTTGGCTTCTAGTAAAAATTTTGTCACTGGGCTATGAGGAAAAATGCTCTTCTACTCAGTTATGGCCTTCAAAGTGTACAGGCTACTCTCTTTTTGGAAAAGTCTCTTTAGAATTTTTATAGTATATTTATATGACTTACCAGATACTTTGTTTATTGGCTTTTCTTTCATTGCCCAGCTTTTTAATCCATAGTCTTTTTGGAATTCCATGCCTTCTCTGGAGTCACAGGGCATCTCCCTTCTCACAGTGCATTCATTCCTTCTCCCACCTCCCTCTTAAACTCATTGGCTTGGCACTTAGCTCAGTTTTCTTCTGGGACATTTTAGGCACTTAAAATGCCTTATGTTTAGATAGGCCGGTAGCCATCCTTGTTTGGACTCTATAATCATTTGACTTATAGAAAGGTTCCAGAGGGCCTAGAAAGATGGCTCAGTGGTTAAGAATATTTGCTGCTCTTCCAGAAGACCCAGCGTCCATTCACAGCACACACATGACTGCTAACTACTGTCCTTAACTCCAGTTCCAGGGGTTCCACTACCCTCTTCTGGCATACACAGGTACTGTACACACATGATTTACTTATACAGGTACAACAGTCATACACATAAAGCTGGGCTTGGTGGAGCATGCCTTAATCCTAGTACTTGGGAGGCAAAGGCAGTCAGATCTTTGTGAGTTCAAGGCCAGCCTGGTCTACAGAGTGAGCTCTAGGCTAGCTAGGACTAAAGGGGGACCCTGTCTCAAAAAGAAGAAAAAAAGGTTCCAGAAAGGGAAGGGAAAAGTTCTTTCAGAAACACAGGCATGTAATCGTCTCTGTCTGGGATCAGCGTACTTCTGCCTATAAGCTGAATCCAGCCTATTAACATTTTTTGTAAATGTTTATTAGGCTATCCATGCCTGTGTCTCTTTACTACCCTGGGCCACTGTTTCGCTATGGCACTAGGACTTAGCAGCTGTCTCAGACCAGATGGCTCCTAAGCTGAGTGGCGTTTTCTAGCCCTGGGATGTGGACTCATTGTTGCCTTCCTTATCCTCTCCTATTGTTCTAGTCTTTGATTGCTTGGCACTTCTTTGAAATATTTTCTCCAGTTCATCAAAATTAAACTTGGTTTGCTTCCTTCCTTTTTCCTTTGTGTTAATTCTATGCTTCTTTCTGTTCTTCCCCAAAAGTTCAGTTTCCACTGGTTGATATACCAGGATATGTACATACTGCTACTGTGTGGCTTTCCCTTTCTCTCACTTTAGAATGGACCTTTTTTTTCCCTTTGGTCTTTTTGAGACAGGGTCTCCCTGTAGCCCCAGCTGTCCTAGAACTCACTCTGTAGACCAGGCTGGCCTTGAACTTACAAAGATCCACCTGCCTCTGCCTCCCAAGTGCTAGGATTAAAGGTGTGAGCCACCACGCCTGGCGAATGGACCATATTATACTCTCTGGAATTCTTTGCAAATTTTCATGACCTTTTAATTAAAAAGTTGACTTTTACAGAAAAAATAGCAAAGCCAAGTAGAGGAGGGAAGTCCTGCCATTTTGTGATAGAAGTTGAAATAGCTACATGTGACGGCACATGTGAAAGGGCTGCAGCCAGGTCATGTCCTCGTGGTCTCAGTCTCCCTGACACTCGGGGAGAGTAACCCAGCTAGGAGGCGGGAATCTCTTCACTGCTTATTCATTCGTTGGCCACATTCTTGAGACCTACTATATAGTAGACACAGCATTAAATGAAGGAAAAACTTTGCTCTTGTTCATTTCCTTGTCTATTGGGGAGAAGAAAAAATTAGGAAAACTACCTGCACTATGTCAGGTGGTGAGAAAAGCAGAAGAGATAGAGTTGCTGGTGAGCACAGCATGGGGTGTTTTCTTAGGGTTCTTAATGCCATCTCCAGGGGCTGGAGAGATGGCCTAGCGGTTAAGATCACCAACTGCTCTTACAGAGGACCCGGGTTCAATCCCCAGCGCCCACATGGTGGCTGAGAACCGTCTGTAACTCCAATTCCAGGAGAACTCCAGTTCCAAGGGAATCCGAGACCCTCTTCTGACCTCTGCGGCATTGCACGACACGGGTGCACAAACCTACATGCAGACAGTACATTCATACACATAAATAAATAAAAGAAAGTAAAATTAAAGAATGGCATCTCCAATGGTAATTTGTGAGCAGAGATCTGAGGGAAGTGAGCAAGCAAGCTGTGTAAGTTTCTGAGGGGAAGGTATGTGAGCACAGGAAGAACAAGGACAAAGGTTCCTGAGGTGTGGGTGTGCTTGGTGGGGAAGCCACTTGTCTAGAATAAATATGTGGTAGGGAATTGGTGGGGCAATAAAGTGAGGCTGGGAAAGTGGTTTGGTGGCTGAAGCACTTGCCCTGGAAGCATGAAGACTAGAGGTCAAAGCATTGGCAAGGATATGGAACTCTTGTACCGTTGGTGTGACTATAAAACAGTAAAGTGCTCTGGGAAATAATATGGAGCTTCCTTCAAAAATTAATAGACGTAATGGCTAGTGATAGAACTCTTGCCCAGAACTGCAAAACTAAGTGAATAATAGAACCACTTATGATGCAATTCAGCATCCAGGTATGCTGTAAAAGGTGGTCTAAAAGAATTGAGACAGGGTCTTAAAGAGAACTATGTTTGTCGAAGCACTATTGACAATATCTAAGAGACAGAAGCAACCCATGTGTCCCGTAGACAGATGAATAATAGATAAAATGATGTGTGCATGCAACAGAAAATTACTAACTTAAAAACAAATCCTGACATAGATGACAACATAGATGAATTTTGAAGATCTTTTGCTTAAGTGAAGAGGTTTCACCACAATATAAATGTACCTAATACTTCTGAGCTGTCTGCTTGAAAATAGGATGCTAAAGTTATATATGCTAAGAAAGTAAGTTTGAGCAGTAGACGTCATGCATTTAAGTGAGTGGACAGTGGGATCCAGTGCACAGAAAGGGATTTTGATGGAGACCATGGGTCAGTTCATCCTTGGGGACAGGATAGAAAGTAGAGAGGGTGAGGTCAGCAGGCAGGTGGAGGTGGAGGTGGAGGTGGAGGTGGCAGTGGCAGTCTATGTTGGCCGTCTGAGCAGTTCTCTCTAAAGACTTCAAGAGAATACAGATTACTGGCTAAGAGTGAGGAAGGGGTTGGCATAGTGGAGCCTGAGGAAATAGCAAATGGAGATGGAAGTGTGGGCAAGCACAGAGGGAACTAGACGGTGCTGGGTGAGTTAAACCATTCAGCTTGATGTCCCTTCACGTTGGCCTTTCCTGCACACTAAGTAGACCCATTCTGTGAGGAAAGTCCAGGATGAGTGAGTGCTATACTCTTGAAGAATTTAGAGCAAACATTCCTTGTACTGGGGAATGAGGAGTTGTTGCTTTTTCTTTGAACTGACCCATCTTTGGACAATGCCTGAGCATTGTTATCTGGGCCAGAGCATAGGTGTGTTACAAAGTGGTGCCTGTCTAACCCTTGGTAGATGATTGCCAAGGCAAGCTGGCCTCTTATCTTCCTCCTGGCTGGCTTCTTGAGTTACAGATTTTACTCTCTGGCCTCCTTGACACGGCCATGGTAACGCAGCCTGTAGACCTTTAGTGCCAGGTCCTGTCATCCAATTGAAGTCTCATTTCTGGGGCCAGATCATTAGAGTGTCTGTCTTCTAGAGCTTATGCTGGATTTAGAGCCAAAATAAATGTTTCATTGTGGGGCCAGAGCGATGGCCTAGCGGTTAAGAGCGCCGACCGCTCTTGCAGAGGACCCGGGTTCGATCCCCAGCACCCACATGGCAGCCGAGAGCCGTCTGAAACTCCAATTCCAGGAGAACTCCAGTTCCAGGGGAGTCTGACGCCCTCTTCTGACCTCCGCGGCATTGCACGTCACAGGTGCACATACTTGCATGCAGACAATACATTCATACACATATGGAAATAAATAAAATTTTAAAAAAATGTTTCATTGTAATAGCTAATCATTGTTAGCAGGAGTTAAATATCTGTCATAAGTAACCCCAGAGACCAAGCAGTCCCAGCCTGTACCTGTGTAGCTTTCCTTAGGGGCAGACCAGCTGCTTCTTGAGGCAGATCTAACACCAGTACTTGTTATACATGTTACACAACACCTGCCTTACTAATATTCAGATATTCTTCTGGTGGCTGATTTGAATTCATTTTGTGGAATGGACACATTTCTAATGGGAAGGTGCAGTTTGCACCACCCATGACTGCTCCCACACAAGTCAGCTTCCTGGCTCTTTTGGCCAGAAAACGCCTGTCTTCAGTCTCTGAGAATTCATCAGAGAGGTTGGCAAAGGGTATGCCCTTAAGGAGATAAGTTGCTCCAAGTTACTAGTCAAAGTAAAATTTATTGAGCTAAAAACTGAAGAAACAGCCGGGCGTGGTGGCGCATGCCTTTAATCCTAGCACTTGGGAGGCAGAGGCAGGTGGATCTTTGTGAGTTCAAGGCCAGCCTGGTCTACAGAGCGAGTTCCAGGACAGCTGGGGCTACAGAGAGACCCTGTCTCAAAAAGACAAAAAAAAAAAAAAAAAAAAAAAAAAAAGGAAGAAACAGTGTGAAAGAAAAAATAATAAGATTTTCCACTTAAACACAGAATGTGTATGTAGCTTGCAAGATCATTCTAGACGAAGGAACTTTGGAGAGTCCAGTAGTGAGCCCACCACTGTCAGGTAACCTCCTAGGGAATCTGAGGTCATTTCAGTGTAATACAAGGAAAACTCAATTGGTTTCTAGTGGATGTTTGTATGTATGCCTCTGTTGAATTGAACTTTCTAACTCCCAGTGTTTTCATTGTTCCACAGATACGCAATGTGGAGACAAATCAGTGTCTAGATAATATGGCTAGAAAAGAGAATGAAAAAGTTGGAATTTTCAATTGTCATGGTATGGGAGGTAATCAGGCAAGTATCTTAATAAACTTTTAAAATATAAACTTTTAAAATTTGATTTTACTAGAGCTGGAGAGGTGGCTCAGTGTATAAGAGGACTGGCTAATTTTGCAGGTGACCCAGATTCAGTTCCCAGCACCCACATGGCAGCTAACAACCTATTTGTAACTAGTTTTAAGGGATCTGATTGCCCTCTTCTGGCCTATGTGGCCATGGCACAACATGGGTTCACTTACATACATGCAGGCAGAACACTCATACACATAAAATACAAATAGATAATTTTTTTCTCTTTTTTTCCTTTTTTGGGGGGGGCATTTTTGAGGCAGGGTCTCCCTTTTAGTACCAGCTGTCCTGGAGCTCGCTCTGTAGACCAGGCTGGCCTTGAACTCACAGAGATCTGCCTACCTCTACCTCCCAAGTGCTGGGATTAAAGGCGCATGCCACCACGCCCAGCTCAAATAGATAATTTTTTTTAGAACTTGATTTTACTTTGCTCTTTTTATCACATAATATTATTCAGGAAATTTATATCTTAACAGAAAAAAATAATAAAGCATAAGCGAGGTGAAGAGAGCCTTCATTTTTATTTATTTATTTATTTATTTATTTATTTATTTATTTATTTATTTATTTATTAAGGGATTCACAATATAAGAGCACAGTCATTTTCAGATCACATTAACGTTGCTCAGTTTGCCATACAATTAGGTAATTGGCACTAGCATCCACAGATGAGGGATACCATTCTTTGTTTTTCTGGGACTGTGTTACTTCACTCAGCATGCTATCTTCTAGCTCCATCCATTTACCTGTAAAGTTCATGATGTCATCTTTACCGCTGCATAGAACTCCGTTGTGTAGATGTACCACATTTTCTCTATCGAATCATCAGTTGAGGGGCACTTGGGTTGGTTCCAGCTCTTCACTAGAGAGCTGCAATAAACATGGCTGTGCGTGTATCTCTGCGTTAGGATGAGTCTTGTGGGTATATACCCAGGAGTGGTATGACTGGGTTGGGTGGCAAGTTCATTCCAAGTCTTCCAAGGGTTCTCCACATTGCTTTCCATAGTGGCTGTACGAGTTTACATTCCCACCAGCAGTGGATGAGTGTTCCCCTTTCCCCACAACATCTCCAGCACTTGGTATCATTTGTTTTCTTGATCCTAGCCAGTCTTATCTGAGTGAGATGATACCTTAAAGTGTCTTGAATTTGCATTTCCTTAATTATTAGCTATGCTGAACACCTTTTAAGATGTTTCTCAGCCATGTCTAATACCTTACTTGTGAAGTCACTGTTCAGCTCTTTGTTCTATTTTTTGGGGGGTCATTTGTTTTCTTTCTTCTTTGTTTTTTGAATGGTTTATATAGTCTGGAAATCAATGCTTTGTCAGATGTATCTACAGTAAAGGTTTCCTCCCACTCTGGGTTTTCTCTTCACTTCCTTGATTGTTTCTTTTGATGTACAGAAGCTTTTGAGTTTAATGAGGTCCCATTTGTCAGTTGTCAACCTTATTTCTGGCACAGCTGCTGTCTGATTTAGGAATTTTCCTATGCCTATGTCTTATACACTATTGCCAACTTTTTCTTCTATTGCCTTCAGAGTTTTGGGTTTCATGTTGTCATCTTTGATCCATCTGGAGTTGACTTTTTTGTACAGGGCGAGATGTAGGGGCTTAATTTCATTCTTCTACAAGTGGCATTCCAGTTTTGGCAACACCACTTGCTGATGATGCTTTTTCCTCCATTGTGTCTTCTTGGCCCCCTTGTCAGATATGAGGTGGCTGAAATTGTATGTGCTCAAGTTTGGATCTTCAGTTTTAAAGTTCCATTGGTCAACAGGTCTGTTTTTGTGCCAGTACCAAGCTGTTTTTATGACTATAGCCCTGTAGTATAGTTTGAAGTCTGGTATAGACATCTGCCCTGTATTGCTCTTTTCGCTCAGGGTTGCTTTGGCTATCCAGGGTCTTTTATTTTTCCATATGAAATTAAGCACTTTTTTTTCCAAGCCTGTGAAGAAACTCTTAAGGGATTTTAATTGGGATTGCATTAAATCTGTGCAAGAGTTTGGATAGACAGGACATTTTTACTATATTAATTTTCCCAATCCATGAGCATGGGAGGTTTTCCCATCTTCTGATGTCTTCTTCAATTTCCTTCATCAGGGGTTTAAAATTTTTTTTCGTAGAGATCTTTGGTATCTTTAGTTAGGTTTGTTCCTAGGTATTTTATTGTTTTTGAGGCTATTGTCAGTGGGAAGGTCTCCTTGTATTCCTTCTTCAGTTGCTTGTTGTTGGTGTAAAGAAAGGCTGATTTTTCTAGGTTAATTTTTTATCCTGCAACTTTACTGAAGCTCTTAATCGTTTCTAGGAGTTTTCTGGTGGAGTTTTTAGCATCCCTTAGGTAAACAATCATATCATCAGCAAAAAGGGATACCTTGACTTCCTCTTTTCCAATTAGTACTCCTTTAATTTCCTTTTCTTGCCTTAATGCCCTAGCAAGTGTTTCAAGGACTATACTGAAGAGGAGTGGTGACCTTGCCGAGTTCCTACCTTTAAAGGGAATGCTTCTGTCATTTCTCCATTTAGGATGACATTGGCTGTGGGTTTCCTATATATGGCTTTGATTACATTGAGGAATGATCCCTCGAATCCAATTCCTCTAGGACTTTAAGCATGAAGGGATGCTGGATTTTGTCAAAGGCTTTTTCTGCGTCAGTTGATATGATTGTATGGCTTTTGTCTTTCAGTCCATTTATGTGTTTAATGATATTTATTGATTTTCATATGTTGAACCATCCCTGTATCTCTGGTATGAATCCAACTTGGTCATGATGGATGATCTTTTTGATGTGGGTCTGTATGCGGTTTGCAAGTATTTTGTTGAGAATTTTTGCATCTGTGTTCATTAATGAGATGGGTCTATAGTTCTCCTTTTTGGTTGTATCTCTGCCTGGTTTTGGTGTTAGAGTGATTCTGACTTAGTAGAAGGAATTTGGGAGAATTCCTTCTGTTTGTATCCTTTTAAACAATTTGAGCAATAATGGTTGTAAGTCTTTTTGAAATGTTTTATAGAATTCTGCTGTGAAACCATCTGGGCTTGGGCTTTTTTTAGTTGGGAGTTTTCTTATTACATCTTCAATTTCTTCATATATTATGGGTCTGTTTAAGCTGTTGATCTCTCCTTGCTTAAGCTTTGGTGATTCCCAGGATTTCAGATACTCATCCATTTCTCCTAGGTTTTCAAACTTAGTAGAGTATAGGTTTTTGAAGTATTCCCATATGATTGTCTGGATCTTTTCATTGTCTGTTGTGATATTTCCCCTTTCATCACGAATTGTATTGACTCGGAGTTGTTCTTTCTTTGGGTTAACTGGGCTAGAGGTTTGTCTATCTTGTTTATTCTCTCAAAAAACCAACTTTTGGATTCATTGATTTTTTTTTTCTCTTTGTGTGTGTGTGTGTGTGTGTGTGTGTGTGTGTGTGTGCATGTGTGCATTTTCTTTGTTTCTATTTCATTGATTTCTGCTCTGATTTTTGTTATTTCTTCCTGTCTGTTGCATTTAGGGTTCATTTGTTGTTGTCTCCCAAGTGCTCTTAGCTGCAGTGTTAGATCATTCACTTGTGCTCTTTCTGTTTTTCTAACGTAGGTACCTAGGGCTATAAACTTTCCTCTTAGGACTGCTTTTAAAGTGTCCCATAGGTTTTGTTGTGCTGTATTATCATTGTCATTCAGTTCCAGGAATACTTTTCTTTCTTTATTTCTTCCTTGACCCATTCATTATTCAGGATGTATTGTTTAGTCTCCATGTATTCTTATAGATAGTAGGGCTTATCCTGGTGTTGATATTGAGCTTTATTGCACTGTGGTCTGATAGAATGCATGAAATTATTTCAATCCTTTTGTATTTGTGGAGGTTTTTTCTGTGTCCCAGTATGTGGTCAGTTTTGGAGAATGTTCCACGGGGTGCTGAGTAGAAAGTGTATTCTCTAGTATTAGGGTGGAATATTCGGTAGATGTCTGTGAGGTCCATTTAGCATATCGTATCATACAGTTCAGATGTCTCTCTGTTTATTCTTTGTCCGGTTGACCTGTCCAAAGGGCTCAGTGGGGTATTGAAGTCCCCTACTATGAGTGTACTGGGGTTAATCTGTGCCTTCAGGTCCTGGAGAATTGTCTTTATAAAGTTCGGTGCACCAGAGTTTGGTGCATATATATTCATGATTATGAAATCTTCATGGTCAATTGTTCCTTTGATAAAGATATAATGGCCTTCTTTGTCTCTTCTGATTTCTTTTACTTTGAAGTCTATTTTGTCTGATATTAAAATAGCAACATCTGCTTTTTTTTGTTCCATTTGCTTGGAATATTTTTTTTCAATTCTTTCACTTTAAGTTGGTGCCTATCACTTAAGGGTAAGATGGGTTTCTTGTAGACAGCATTTAGATGGGTTCTGTTTCCTAATCCAATCTCCCAGTCTATGTCTTTTGATTGGGGAGTTTAGTCCATTAATATTTAACATTTATAACTGAAAGACGTGTGTTGCTTCCTTTCACCTTATTATCCATTTGCATTTTTGGTCTAGGTTTCTACTTCTGCAGTTATGCTTTTATTAATTTCTCTTTCTAGGTTCCTGGGGATAGTTGCTCCTTTCTTCTGTCCTTTGAATTGCTTCAAGTATTCTCTGAAGAGTTTATTTTCCAGACATGTAGTCTATCATCTTATGTCATGGAAGATTTTTTCTCTTTTCTTCAACTATAATCGACATTTTTGCTGGGTATAGTAACCTGGGTTGGCATCTATAGTCCTTTAACACTGGTAATGATTTGCTCCACGTTCTTCTTGCTTTCTCAGTTTGCACTGAGAAGTCAGTTGTAATTCTGATGGGTTTCCCCTTACATGTAACTTGTTGTTTTTCTCTTGTGGCCTTCAGAATTTCGTCTTTGTTTTGGGCACCTAGTGTTTTAACTATGATATGGTGTGGGGAGTTTCTTTTCTGATCTTGTTTGTTTGGAATTCTGTGTGCTTCTTGTATTTGTATTGGTTTGTCTTTTTTTAGTTTGGGGAAATTTTCATCTATTATTCTGCTGAAGATCTGATCAATACCATTCTCTTAGGATTCTTCTCCTTCCTCTATCCCTGTGATACAGTGGTTTGATCTTTTCATAGTGTCCCACAGTTCCTGGTTTTTCTACTTTTGTGTATTTTAAATTTTTTCATAATCTTTACTTGAGGTTTTTAGTTGTTCTGTGTTATCTTCCAGGTCTGATATTCTTTTTTCTATTGCCACTTCCTTTTGGAGCTTCTCAATCTTTTCTTGTAGCTCTTTGCTTTACTGATTGGTTTCCTTTTCTTTTTAATTTTTTATTTATTTTGTATGTCTGCATGTAGGTTTGTGCGTGCAATGCTGTGGATGTCAGAATTGGGTGTTGGATTCCCCTGGAACTGGAGTTAAAGACGGTTCTCAGCCGCCATGTGGGTGCTGGGGATCAAACCTGGGTCCTCTGCAAGAGCACTTGGCACTCTTAACTGCTAGGCCATCTCTCCAGCCCCTCCTTTTCTTTTTCAACATGGGAACTTTTCAACGTTTCCACTTCCTTCCGCAGTTTGTCATTTTCTTCCTCTAGTTCTTTCTGGCATTTGTCATTCTCTCCCTCTAGGTCCTTCTTGAATTCTTCATTCTCTCTCCTTAGTTCTCTGACTTGTTCTCTATATTCTTTGAGTTCTTTGAATATGTCCACAATTGTTTCTCTAAGATCTGTGTCCTGGGCCATCCCCAGGGGGATCCCACTGTAGGAATCTCCCACAGGGTTGGTAGAGCTTGGTGTGGAATTATCCTGCACCTTTCCATGTTGTCCCTTCGTTGTGTCCCTCGCATATGGGTTTCTCTTTGCCTGTATTCCAATCTGAATCCCAAATGCCTCCTCACTGTGTTGAAGGCTTGCTTTGTTGCCTCCTTCAGATGTCTTCATTGTTTGTTTGTTTGATTTGTTTTTCCCTTGCTTGTGGAGTGTTGACTCATCTAAGTTTTAGGCTTTCTATTGGAAGTCTGACTCACTCTTCCCTTTCTGTTCTGAAGGTTCTCCAAAGAATCCAGTTGGACATTCCCTTGGCAATTCCAGTTGGGGGTGGGGGGGGCACTGGAGGGATATGCCTGTTTACTCTGTTTCAGGTGGTCCTGGGGAATCACTGATCTAAGCTCTGTGCTTTCAAGTCTCACAGTGGCAACAAGAGCACCTCTTATACTAGCTAGCAGGGATACTCTGCCCCCACAAGACAATGATTGAATTATCCATCAGACCAATGAAAGGATTATTCAACAACCCAGTGATAGAATTATCCAACAGTCCACCTGGCTAAAGTGCCTGGCTCCTACCTGTGCTTCAGGTGGTCCTGGGAAATCCCCAATGTAAGCTCTGTGCACTCCACCTTCATTTTTAAAAGGCTCCTATGAAGCCAGATGTGGTGGCACACACTTTTTTTTTTTTACCACTCAGACTGCACTCCCTCCCTCTGACTCTCCCAAAGGAAGAGCAGAACGATCATCAATGGCAGATAGCAGTTGCAAAGGAGCAACACTAAGAGCGGCTTCACGCTCAGGAGGGAGCACTACGTCTCCTCCTCGTGGTTTCTGGTACCCTACACAGTCAGAGAAACTTCTCTAGTTACAAACTATAGAAATGATCCCTGAAAGTATAGTCTTGGCACACACTTTTAAGCCCAGAACTTGGGAGGTAGGTGGATCTCTGTAAGTTCAAATCCAGCCTGGTCTACATAGCGAGTTCCAGGACAGCTGGAGACAGGGAGACCCTGTCTCAAAACGCCCCTAAGAAAACTGTATTAAGCATTGCTGAGCACAAGATTTATTTTTTTCCTTTTTAGAAAAACAGATAACAGCCCTTGGTATGCTGTGCACAGATAACAGCCCTTGGTATGCTGTGCCCTCAGCATACACAGAAAACTAAAGCAACTTTTACCTTCCTCTCTGTAAACTTAGTGTAGCTTTTCTAAGCGCTTTCATTCTCTGTTACTTTAATAATGCGCAAAAAATCATGTATTCTTAAAGTGCTTTTTCCTTATGGTAGGATATTTCAGAGAAGTATAGGGAAAGCTTAGTTGATTTTTGGTTCATGTGTAATCTGTATGTGCTTCTCTTCTAGTTAAGTTCTCTGGCTCCTGATGTCTTCATTGTCACGTGATAACAAAATGTAGAAATATGGGTGTCTGGAATGCTGGCTGATTCTTTTACTGTTAAAGTTTCCATGTGTGCATGTTTTTTCCACAGGTTTTCTCTTATACTGCTAACAAAGAAATTAGAACAGATGACCTCTGTTTGGACGTTTCCAAACTCAATGGCCCAGTTACCATGCTCAAATGCCACCATCTAAAAGGCAACCAGCTCTGGGAGTATGACCCAGTGGTAAGTGACCCTGGTGCCCACATAGAAGCTACAGCATGCCACTAGGCACATTTACATTTTACAGCTAATGGGGTTAATATTAGTTAACACAGTTAATATAGCCGTTGGACATGGCCCAAAAATTCTATTCCAGCTTATCTGTGGGTGTGTGCTACTGCCATCGTGGGTCTGACCCTTGCCATGACCAAATGCATAGCATCTCTGTTTCCAGACAGTAGGTGCCAATGGCACAGTGATTGTAACAACCACAATGTTTTGTTTTCTTTTTAAATGAAAGAACTCCCTAGATGGTCATGGTGGCATGCACCTGTAATCCCAGAACTCCCTAGATGGTCATGGTGGCACACACCTGTAAACCCAGAACTCCCTAGATGGTCATGGTGGCACACCTGTAATCCCAGAACTCCCTAGGTGGTCATGGTGGCATACACCTGTAATCCCAGAACTCCCTAGATGGTCATGGTGGTGGCACGCACCTGTAATCCCGGAACTCCCTAGATGGTCATGGTGGCACGCACCTGTAATCCCGGAACTCCCTAGATGGTCATGGTGGCACATACCTGTAATCCCGGAACTCCCTAGATGGTCATTGGTGGCACACACCTGTAATCCCGGAGCTCCCTAGATGGTCATGGTGGCACACACCTGTAATCCCGGAACTCCCTAGATGGTCATGGTGGCACACACCTGTAATCCCAGAACTCCCTAGATGGTCATGATGCCATGCACCTGTAATCCCAGAACTTGGGAGGCAAAGCCAGGCAGATCTTGGGATTTGAGGGCTACGTAGTGAGAGCCTGTCTCTCAAGTCTCTAGGTAAGTCATCCCTGATGTGAATCCAGTGGACCTCTGATGTCTAAAATAGCTCTAATCTCAGGTCAGGTCAGAAAAGAAAGGAAAGGGCACATTGCACTGTCAGATGTGTTACTCTGTTCAGGAAAGTGAAAGCTTTTCTGGATCTGTCTTTGCAAGCTCTGCTTATTTCTCATCAGCTGTAGATTTACCCACCATGAAACCCCAGCTTTAAGGAAGGCTGGGAAAGCATTTGGGTTTTAGTCTTTTAGTGTGAGGTGACCAAGACACAGAGACTGAGAATGGCATTGACTATTCCGTCCACAGCCTGCCACTAGAGGTATTTAAAAAGTGAATATTCTACTAGAAATGAAGTAAACTGGAGATGGTTTTCAAGTATTTAGTGAGTGGAAAGTTTTAAAACTTCCAGATCACTTTGAAGTTTGTTTTCCTGGGATTAGTTGTAATGTTTTGGTCTTATTTCTTACAGAAGCAGAGTCCAACGTAAAGTTCAATGTCAAGATGTTCTCTAGGGAGCACTTTAGACTCAGCACCTATGAAAAAGAAAGGGTGAGGGCAAGCTGCCACGCTGGCTCAGTAGCCTGGGTGGACTCTTAGGGGAGCTCTGGAGGAGAGGAGCCTGCCAGAATTGCCCCTCCATCCATCAAGACACGACAGCCAGGAAAAATAAAACAGAGCGTGGTGGCGCACGCCTGTAATCCCAGCACTCGGGAGGCAGAGGCAGGCGGATCTCTGTGAGTTTAAGGTCAGCCTGGTCTACAAAGTAAGTTCCAGGACAGCTGGGGCTACAGGGAGACCCTGTTTCAAAAAGACCAAAAAAAGAAAAGAAAAAAGAAAAATAAAAACACAAACTGTGAAATCTATTCCAAAGGAACTCTAGAAAAAAAGTCCAGTACAGTGGCTTATGAGTAGAACTTGAAGCCCAGAATAGAAGTGAATTCTACCATGATCGCAGAGCGGGTAGATGGCGTAAGCTAGATCTCAGACTTGGGTTCATGTTTTCTGATCCAGGATTCTTTGTTCAGTGCCCTATTTTGGGTTAAATTTGCAAAGTCATACACATTTAAATCTTGTTTATATTATACACTATATAAAATTTACAGTGTAACACTATGTTCTTTGGGCTTTGCTTGTAGCGATCACTTTTAGAATACAGTATAGATTGAGACCCATTTACATCTAGAGATTGGAGCCAGGAGATGGGCAAATCATTTTCTACATTGTAGGTAGACTTTGAAGGAAGTAATTAAAGCTTGTATCCTCCTCTTCAAGGGTTACAATTAGAAGTATGTCACTTGTCTGTCCAGTGCCTTACTTGGGCCTTTTGGAGTTTAGGCCTATAATTTCAGGAGGTTGTGGCAGGTGGATTATGACTATGAGGCCAGCCTAGGTTCCTAGCAAGGCCTTGTCTCTCTGTATTTTTTAAGCTGAATAGATGGCTCAGTGGTTAAGAGCACTTGCTGTTTTTGCAGAAAATCCAAGTTCAGTCCCCGACATTCACCTGATGGGCTACAACCATAGTTGTAGTTCCGAGGTATCTGTCTCCCTTTTCTGGCCTGCACAGATACCAAGCACACAAGTGGTACAGTTACATACAGCAGACAATACACATAAATAAATCTTTAAATCCAGGCATGGTAGCTCACATCTTTAATCTCAGCACTCAGGGTCTGGCAGAGGCAGCTAGCTCTATGAGGCCAGCCAGGCCTACAGAGTGAAACTTGATCTCAAAAAAGATAAGGAATCTAGACAAGTTTTTAGAAATTGGAGTGAAAAAGACCAAGCATCAAATCAAAATTTTTGTTGTGCTTGGTTTCTATGAACCCGAGGAAGGATGTCCCAAATGGAAGCTTCATAGGGCATTGTGGAGTGCTGGATGGATACTTAATTCTACACTGGCTCTATCTCAGCTGAGTGAAGACTGGCAGCAGCAGACCTGCAGAACTTTGGCTCTCTCATTATCTTTAGCAATAAGCCACACAGCATCTGCAAGAGGAAAGCTAAGGTGACTGCAGCTACAGCCACTCTCCTGGTGCTCAGTTCTCAAGCAACTGTGAGAACCCACAGTCTGTGTGGATAGCAACATCTGCAATATGTCACCCCTTGGCAGTTCTCACTTTGACCACAACACACTGTATTTAACTTGGAGCAGAAGTAGCTGTACATCATCAGTTTGTTCACAAAGAAATGTAAACGAGGCGTATGAAGATGAGATGCTCCAGGAAAAAAGAATTACATTAAAATCACAAAATTGAGCCAGGTGTGTGGCACACACCTTTAATCTCAGTTGGGAGGCAGGCAGATCTCTTGTGAGATCCAGGCCACCTGGAGCTGCAGGGAGACCCTGTCTCAAAAAGACCAAAAAAAAAAAAAAAAAGTGAGCCATCTGTGAAAGAATCCAGGAAGTGTGCTCATTCACATTCCAAACTGCTTGCTCTGGTCGGGCTGCACTCTGCATGCATCCTGCACAAGTGCATTGAAGACCATATGTGTCCAGAGCACAGCAGATGCACTGTTGGGTCCTTAGGACTCTGAATTCGCAATTCTTACCCGTCCTGCCCTTTTGAAATTACCCTAAAAGCTGCCATGAAAGCAGCAGGCAGTGAGGAGGCACATAGCTGTATCCGTCAGCTGTGCATCTAGAACCTCCTCTGCAAATGAGGCACTCATTAGTTTAACTGTTACCCCAGTACCTCACAGAATCTTCTCAACAGATGGACTGTATCACCATCTTTGTCTTAAACATTGAGGAAGCCTGAGTTATGAGCCATGAACCCAGTCGTGCTCCAGGTTCCTGTGCCTTTATGCACCACACACCTCTCTCCACCACAAGAGTAACTTCTCTGGAATTGATGTCTAGACTTAGGGTTGGTGGGCCACATCTCAGCACTTCACCTCTTGGATTTTGAGTCTACAGCAGGACTTGAATTTCTGAAAGCTTGTGGTTAGAATTACAGAATTAACTTAAGCAGCCTTATTACAGGGAAATTTTTAAAACTTAGGGTTTTTTTGTTTTTTGTTTTATTTCCAGCTGTCTGGAAGTATATTGAGAGGTTCTAAATTAGTAACCACACATCTGGCCTGGATTCATTCCTTCCTTCCTTCCTTCCTTCCTTCCTTCCTTCCTTCCTTCCTTCCTTCCTTCCTCCCTCCCTCCCTCCCTCCCTCCCTCCCTCACCATCCCCTCCCCTCACCCCTCCCTCCCTCCCCTCCTTTCCTTCCTTCTTTTCTTTTTCCTTTAAGGAAACTGAAATGTGCAGACATACACACAGTTTCTCACACTTACGGAGCTTGTACCAGAATTGGGGCTAATTTTAGCCAGTGTGGGTGGTGTCCACCGTGGCTTGACTCAGTTGGCACAGCCTTTCTCTTCTCTGTTTCCCTCCTCCAGGAAGATGCTGAGATTTACAGCCTGCTTGCCTTTTGGGTGGTTTTGTGGAGGGTTTTTTTGTTTTGTTTTTCTTTTAAACTGTAATAAAATTGCCTTCTCTCAATAAAATTTGCATTGACCAAAAAAAAAAAAAAAATCAGATCGTCTTAATGCACACCCAGTTGTACCCACTAAACCCTTGCATTTTCCTCTCAGTAGCTCTTAACACTCTTTAAATACATACTACTTCTCCATTGCCTTGTAAAATGCCTCACCCCCCACCATCTTGCATACAAAGGAATTTAGTCATTTTCAGAAATGATTGCTGGGGTCTTTGTTTCTCCACTACTTTGTTAAGGTGTTTTGCAAATTTGTTTTGTTGTTGTTTGTTTCTTCCGTCTTTCCCTGTCTCTCAGAAACTGACCCTGCAGCATGTGAACAGTAATCAGTGCCTGGATAAAGCCACAGAAGAGGACAGCCAGGTGCCCAGCATCAGAGACTGCAGTGGAAGTCGGTCCCAGCAGTGGCTTCTTCGAAATGTCACCCTTCCAGAGATATTCTGAGACCAAATTTAAAAAAAAACAAGGACTGACTGGGCTACCTCAGCGTACCGTTCTGCCACATTCTTTGCTCCTCTGCGGGATGTAAGGGTTATCAGCCATTAAAACTCGGACTTGTCTAGCTTTCCACTCGCTGCGAACCAGCCTTCCTGTCCCAGGACATGAGACTGCACAGTGGTGCTACTGTGCACACTGATGTTTACAAGACTGGAAGGAGAAGCTTGATGAAGAGTTCAGATGCCGACAAGCGGCAGGGCGCACTTTGCAGAGCCGCCCCTTCACGCCTTGCCTGCACATCGTGGTTTCGGCTGAGTGTGCTGTCAGGGTGAGGAGGTCTCCTGACTGAACTGGTAGCCGGGATATGAACTATGGATAGAAACGTGAATGGAAAGGAAGTGGAACCAGGTTCAGAATCATGAAAACAATTTTTACAACAAAAAACTATATTAAACAGGGTTTAAAGGAAATTAAAACAACTATGAGAAGTACAATTTGTTATAGCATAGTATCAGATTTCTATATAGATTTTATACCTCAGTGGGGAAAATCGATTCCAATGACATTCATTTGTTTTCATCTGTGATAGTCATGGATGCTTTTATTTTCCTTGGGGTGCTGAAAATGAGCTGGGAGGGAAAATCTCTTTGAACAGTTTTAATTTCTTTCTACAAGATCTTTTATTTGGTTTGTGGGCTTCTGGGATTGTAAATTTTAATTGCCTTCCTAAAAAACGGAGTAAATTTAACATGCCTGGTCTCAACTGGTTAAGTTAAAGATCTCAGTTGATCTTGGGTCAACTGGCTTACAGTCTCTCTCTCTCTCTCTCTCTCTCTCTCTCTCTCTCTCTCTCTCTCTCCCTCCCTCCCTCCCTCTCTCACACACACACACACACACACACACCCACATACACACACACACCACAGTTTCTTAACTGGACTCAGCTGATTATGCTCAATATCCAAGACTCATACTACTGTATTACAGATTTGTTTTCATAGCAATAAATCTTCAGTTCACTATGATTCCACTGACAAAGGCTCACAAAGAGTGGCTGTTCATCTGGTTACTCGGAGATAGGAGATAACACATTTGATGGCTTTTGGAAAACCTTTTCACTCCACACACAGATGTGCTGCATTGTCAAGTGCATATTTAGATTAGAGTCTTGAACTGTAATGTTGATTTGATGCTTTTTTAAAAAAATAAAATTTGACTGAAAATATTTAATTGGCATTTTTAATGAGTTAGCCAAAGAAGTGCAGCAGGCTCCTGGCTGCTTAGTCCTGCATCTCATCCCCAATTCCATTTTGCTAAATTGATTCCTTTTAATCTGAATTTTAGGAACAAAATAATGTATTAAAAGTTAATATTAAAGTATACTTTTTAATCTCACAGAAAACTTCCTTATGGCATTTTTCACATTGCATCCTACTGACCAGAATGCATCTGCTTTGCTTCCTGTTTGTCAGATTCTATTTAATGGTATTTTCTTTATTGAAGACTCACTGCAGGCAGTGCTCTCTCTGTGCCTAAGAATGTTCTTGAAAGTCATGACCAGTTCTACTTGCTAGGTAGAGTGCACACAATTTCTCACAGATTCAGGTTCATCAGCATGGGCACATGTGGATGCTTGGGGTGAGGTTGCCATCTAGAATGCAAAAACTCCCCCAAGAAATTTGAAGCATTACAGGTGCTGGTGGAATATTTTTCTTCTTTATGAGTTATGTCATCTTTCAGTGGGCCTAACTGCTTGAAAAAGTCAGATGTCTAATCAATAAATTATTTTCATGCTCAGAATTTAAAAATTTTTGTACTCTAGCATAGCATGGTCTTATTTCTTACTGTAAAAAGGTTTAACAGCATTGTGATTTAAAGTTTTTCATTTTTTTAAGTGGGGGGGTGTGTGAGTGACTTAATTCATGGGTACTTTTAGAACCTGATAGATAATCTGATTGCCTTTATTTTTCTAATTAAAATATTCCTAAATACTTTGAAAATATAAAATATTCCTGAGTAGTTGTGCCTCACATTGGTTTTATTTGAAGTTAAAAATGGATCCCTCTAGGAGCTGGGAAGATGGCTCCCTGGTTAAGGGCACTGGCTGCTCTTACAGAGGGCATGGTGGCTAACAACCATCCATAACTCCAGTTCCAGGGAATCTGCTGCCCTCCTCTGGCCTCTATGGGCTTTGCATGATATGGGTGCACTTACATACAGGCAAAACACATGACTTAAAAATAAATCCAAAAAAAGTTTTAATGGATCCCTTTACAGCATAGCTGTTTGTGGATTAGTCACATGCTAATTGCTATTGGAATTTAAATTAAGAAAATGAATGAAAAAACAAAGGATGAGGACACAAGGTTATTTTGAATTTAGAAGTATGACAAAAGATTTTTATTTTGCTTTCTTTTTTTTAGGCATTGCCTCTGAAGCCCAGGCTTGCCTCATACTCAGAGTAATCCTCCTGCCTCAGTCTCTCCAATGCTGAGATGCAAAGCATGAGCCACTATACCGGGCCAAGGCAGGTCTTTCCACTCCACACAAGTCACAAAGTCCATTTGTTTCTCTGTGCTCATTAGTATTCTTGAAAATACTGCCTTGTTCTCCATCCTGCAAGTCCAAGGCACTGGGTAGGCCATGTCTTCCTCCCCCTTGCACTTTTTACAGACCAGGGCTCTCCTCATCTTCTAAGTCCTTTAGCAGAGTCCATGGTCTTCAAAGCAGCAATGAAGAGGGTAGTTTCTGAAGCGATGCCTAAAGCAAGCTGTGCACAAAGGACAGTTACTTGTTATTCCGTTTGGAAAATTAGATCTGTTTGCAGTTACTTAGCACTCCTTCCATCCTCCGGTTTTGTAAAGATTGAAAAGCATTTTGCTTGGACAGCTGTTCTTGGAGAATATGAAGCCAGTATGCAAAACTCACCCAAATGTATAGAGACATATGGTTAGTTCTGAATTTCAGATATGCCACTTATGGTACCATTAAAGAAGTTGATTATTTAGAAAGTTGTGCAAGACCTCTGCCTTGAAAAACCAAACAAAAAAGGCTAAGGAAAGTTACAGAGCAACGCAATAAACGTCTTCTCATTGATTAAAGATTTCATAGTGTTAAGATGCCAGTTTTCCACAAATTGATCTGTGGATTCACAAGGCTTTCTGCAGGAATTGCTACATATGTATGTGGAAATGTAATAAATGCAGAATAGCCAAGATGGTGTTGAAGAAAAAACAAACTTCCCATCAAGATTTAATCTAAAGTTTCTGTAAGTGCAGGTGTGGTGGTAGAATCAGGCTAAGCAAGTACACCCATATGTGCACAGCAGGTTTTGTTTCATTTTCTTTGCCTTTTTGAGTCAGGGTCTCCCTGTAGCACCAGGCTGGCCTGGAACTTGCTATGTAGACCAGGCTGGCTTGGAACTCAAAGAGATCTACCTGCCTATGCCTCCTGAGTGCTGAGATTAAAGACATGCACTGCCACACCTGGCTTGGGTGCGTGGGTTTTTAACACTCAAGTTATTCAGTCTGGAAGTGAACATTTTCCCTATTGGAACTGGAGTGGTGGTGGGGGCGGGGCTTTTTTTGTTTGGTTGTTGTTTTTTTTTTTTACTGGCCTATCCATGAAGCTGAGGAATGCCTAGAAGATGGTACTCATGTGCCTTCATAAAGGCATAGTTCCACAGGCTCTGTCCTCTTCCTTCTACTTGAAGCCCCTTCTAGTTGACTTGCTTTTTGCCTCTAGACTCCCTAACCACTTCCTGGGACCTATGTATCATGTGTTTCTTCTGTGCATTGAATCTTGGTTTCATTTCCTCATTGTGTTTCACCCAGTTACACCTGAACATAGCCCTCCAGCAGTCAGGACTCTCTGTGGTGACTTGGCATGTGGCTACTATTAGCAGACCTTAAGATTAGATCAGAAACCATAGCAGAAGCCCCAGTGGCAGTATGTTCAAAATAGATCTACAAATTCAGTGCAGTCCCTATCAAAAAATGCCAAGTGGCTTTTTTGCAGAGAGATTGACAAGCAAAATCGTAAAATTCAAATGGAAGATCATGAGACCCCTAGTAACTAAAACAACTTTGAAAGTTGTTTTAGTTAAGAAAGTTAAGAATAGTTCGGCTGGAGAGATGGCCTAGCGGTTAAGAGCGCTGACTGCTCTTGTAGAGGACCTGGGTTCAATCCCCAGCACCCACATGGCTGAGAACCATCTTTAACTTCAGTTCCAGGGAAATCCGACGCCCTCTTCTGACCTCCACTGCATTGCACGACATGGCATGCACAGACCTACATGCAGACAGTACATTCATACACATAAAATTTTTTTTAAAGTCACATGATTATACTTGTAATACCAAGCTGCAATAACCACGACAGCATTGTACTTGTGTAAGGATAAAGTTTGGACAGAATTGGCTCTCCAGAAATAACCTCTTAAAATGGAATCAACTAATGTTCAGGAGCACCAAGAAAAGTTAATGGAATCACGTTTTCAGCCCATGATTTGGAGACAACTAGATAAGATGTCCCCCAGCCCACCCCACCCCAATATCATACCATTAAAAAAATAAATGTGAGAGCTAGTCCATAGACCTCTGGAGACAGTATCTACAGTACCTGAGGCTGAACTTCAGTTAACCTGTGTCTACCTCCTGAGTGCAGGATTAGAAACTACGCCATCATGCCTGCTTTGTGCAGTGCTATGGTTTGAATTTAGAGCTTCCTGCATGCTGGCCAACCACTCCAACTGAGTTACATCCCTAGCTCTATAAAGAAAACTCTTGAAACTGTCATAATCTATGATTTCAAATCCCACAATGGTATCTTTGCTGTAAAACCAAAAGTACCAAGCAAGAGCTTTTAAGTGCAAAAATAAATTTTACTCTATCAGAACAATTTGTGCATGGTGGTACATGCCTTTAGTTCCAGCACTCAGGAGGCAAAGGCAAGCAGATCTCTGTGAGTTCAAGGCCAGCATGGTCTATGCAGAGCATTCCAGGATAGCCTCTAAGCTACTTGATGAGACCCTGAATCAAAAAATCAAAAAAAAAAAAAAAAACAACTGTGCTTCCAAGGACTGTCAATGTATGTAGCTCAGTAGAAGGTTATCTAGCATGTAGTGAGGCCCTAGAGTCTGCCCAGTGCAAAGGACACTTAGACGGAATGAGAGACAGCATCGGTTAATCATAATCTGATAAGGAATTTGTATCAAATATATGAAAATCTAGAATGCCGCAAGACACAACACTTAATGGTGGGTGAAAGATTAAGTGGGCTTTCCCCCAAAGAAAACAGCAAATGCTGAGTGGAGGAGGTATAAGATGCTTCCCACTGTCCCCATGCTGAGTGGAGGAGGTATAAGATGCTTCCCACTGTCCCCATGCTGAGTGGAGGAGGTATAAGATGCTTCCCACTGTCCCCAGCGTGAGAATTTACACCATTTGTAGTGTAAACCTAAACCCAAAGAGAACAACATGCATGGGGTGTTTGTGCTAACTGCACCATGCTAATGAAAAATCAACTTCATGTAGAGCCATGCACACAGATTGGAAGACCCACTAAAATCTATTTGATTTCTATCTCTAAGATTTCCTGTAGATATAAACAAGATTATTCTATAATTTACATGGAATGGAAAAGGAAAAAGTTACTAAGACAATTTAAGTGAGAGAAATCAGTCTATCCCATTTTGAAGTTTGTATAGAATAGTCAGCCCCCCCCCCCCAAAATACATGAGTAAAGAATCTTCAACAAGGGTGCAAAGAACACCCAGTAGGGAAAGAACAGTGTCTTCAAAGACTATCCTATATCACACACAGACATTAAAAGTTGAAGTACACCCAGGAGTGGTGGTGCACGCCTTTAATAACAGCACTCAGAAGGCAGAGGCAGGCAGATCTCTGTGAGTTCAAGGCCAGCCTGTTCTACATAGCTCCAGGCCAGCTGGGCCTAAAGGGAGACCCTGTCTCAAAAAGAAAAAAAAAAAGTTGCCTCAGTGTTCACTTCTGTCCCTCTTCCTTGGTTTGTTTTTTGTTGGGGAGCTGGCAGAGTGTTGGGAGGGGCGTATGTACCCTGCCTGAGTTTGCCTTTGTTGGGGAGCTGGCAGAGTGTTGGGAGGGGCGTATGTACCCTGCCTGAGTTTGCCTTTGTTGGGGAGCTGGCAGAGTGTTGGGAGGGGCGTATGTACCCTGCCTGAGTTTGCCTTTGTTGCCTGCCCTTCTGGAGTTGGGGCGTTCTCTAAGGCCAGTGCCACGGGGGTGGGATCTTTTGCCACCTAAGGTTTTTGTTTTTGTTTTCCAACCCAGGGCCTTATGTATAAATAACCCGTGTGTTTACACTCAGCTCAAGACTCCTACCCCTAGGAAGTTCTGACCCTCTCAGGAACCTCAGCAAGCCCACACTGGAAGGGCAGCAGCTTCCCTTCAGCAGCTGACAACTTCAGACAATCCTTGGGGCAAGGGGAGAGGCTGACCTCAAGAACTGGTCTCTCTCCCCTTTCCCCTTCCTATGCCAGTGCCGGGTCAGCTCTGCCCTACAGGTGGGCTGCCCTGACACCTGAGCTCTCTCGCAGGTGTCAAGAACTTTACACTCCAGCAGAGGAGACAGATCAGTCAATAAAGTGCTTGCTACATTAGCATGAGAACCCCCAGAGGAGGCAGCATGGACTAGTCCCCCTGTCCTGAGAAGGTGGAGACAGGAGCTTGCTGGCCAGCCAGCCTACTTGCTGAGTGCCAGGCCAGGGAGAGACCTTGTCTCAGAAAACAGGGTGGACCATGTCTGAAGACTGATAGCCAAGGTTACCCTGTGACCACCATACACAGGGGTGGGGCTTTCCCTCTCTCTGTCCTCAGCTCTGAGCCTTGGTGGTGGGTGACATACTGCATTTCCTGGGGGAGGGGATGACTGCAAGGACAGGATGGAAAACAGTCCGTTCATAACTGTCATTTGCATTGCTGAATTAGCAGGTCATCTGTGAGAGAAGACAGTCCAGCTTCCCGAGACAACACAGGACTGGAAGCCAGGCGCAGTGAAGGCTTGATAAAAACAAGCCCCAACAATTCATAGCCAAAGCACGTGTTTAGAGGGGCAGAGGCAGGTAGATCTTTGTGAGTTCAAGGCCAGCCAAAGCTACATAGTAAGACTCAAAACACAAAACAAAACATGTATTTAATGTGTCTTTTCAAAACTATTCTATGTTAATTTCTCTTTAGACCCACAGACAGAATTATATTTAATCACAGCCCCTAGAGACCTTGCTATTTGAATCAGAACAAAGCAAGGATGCCTGCTGTCACCATTACAGCACGGCTGTTGAGGAAGTGCAGCTTGTATGCACATGGAACAGAAAGGAGAGGCAAAAATACCGTCAAGAAAACAAGTGTCGATGCGGGGATGCAGGAGGTGTCATCTACCCACCAAGTGCATGCTGTCTCCCTCCATGCAAGAAACCAGAATGCCGAACCCCGTCCTTGAGGAGATGGTGGGGTGGCGCGGACAGATGAAGAGCAGTTGGCAACAAACACTGCCATGGAGACTGAGCAAGGAGGGGCTGTTCCAGAGCCGGGCAGCTGTCTACGGCTATGACCCAAGGAAGTGGTAGGGGCAGCTTCGCAAGGAGACGTGGTGGGGGCTGAGGCCTAGGACAGGCAGGGTGACTCAGTCACTTAGCAACCATGGTGAAAACTTCAATTTCTACCTGACTTTGATGAGAATGATCCGATGTTTGTAGGGCAGGGAGTAGATGAACTGATGCCTCAAAACCCCCTCTGGCCTTTGTGTGGAGTGACTACAGTGGCAACCGGAAGAAGCTTTCCAAACTTAGCTCTTCTGTGAAGAGAGGGCTGGGGACTGGGCGGTAGCATTAGGGTGTGGATTTGGTAGATAGAACCACTTGTGAGGCTAAAGAGGTAGCTTGGTTGTAGAGCACTTCACACACACACACACACACACTTGGTTTTGGTCAGAGTGTTTAATCATAGCATTAGAAAGCTATTGTAATTGGACCTTGAGACTCCTGCACACAGAGCTAAAACAGGAAGAAGAAAGATAGAAAAGGAAGAAAAGAGTAAGCCCAGAGGTCCCCAGCTGGGATCCACGATGTTTGTGGCAGAGGGTCCCCAGGAGACACAGATCTAGAAACTGGATCAGATGCAAGCCTAAGGCGCAAGCTGAGGCAACCAGACCTCTGTGGGCAGAGCGCTCTCTGTGGGCAGAGCGCCCTCTGTCAGAGGTTCTTAGGGAACCTCACTCACTGGCTCAGGTGGCCCACAGCTCCCTTAAACTGGTTTGCAACTCAATGTCCGGTGACTGAATGGGAGGGTCATGGACAGTAAATAGTTCTAAACACAACCAACCAAAGCTTAACTGAAAATCAAGCACATAAAGAACCCAAGGTGCCTCTGTCAGTGTCTGTTTCCTTGTGTGCCTTCCCTTCACTTTCCCCTGGCCCACACTGCATCAAACAAGGGTAAGGCTGAAGTGACTCCATTTTGATTAAGGCAGCCATCTTAGGGACCTGCTTCGCCTGGAGTTTGAAACTGATAATTCCAGGAAGTGCTGGAAGCCCCTTGCCCCCCTCCCAGAAATGTTTACCTGTTGTGAAATGGTTAACTGCTTACTCTGCCTTATGTAAAATTTGCTTTTCGGCTCTCTGAACAAGGAAACAGTGATGTATCTCCACAGCTGTAAATTCCAAGTTACGTAGATATTGTGGGGTTTTTCCTTTCTTTCTTTGCCCTCCTCCTGCTTCAGCCAACACTACAGCTGCCATTCCTGACCCCAGAGACTGCTCAGCTACATAGTCTGAATAAATTTGGCTAATTAAAATTCAATTGAGTCTGGGTGGTCTTTCCCAGGGCCCTGAACTCTGAAACACAGCTCACATTACACACCTTGTATGTTGTAAATTACAATGCTTAATTATAGAAAATTAAACTTCTAATATTCTACCATCATCCTCATCACATAACTAGTAAGTATTTGGATTGGATTAAATGTTGATTTTTAAAATTGTGGTTGGTGTTACTAACTTGCATTTATTTCATCAGTGGGCTGGAGAAATGGCCCAGTGGTTAAGTGCATGTACTGCTCTGGCAAAGAACCTGAGTTTGGGTTCCCGGCACTCATACTGGGTGGCTCGCAACTGCCTGTAACTCCAGCTCTAGGGGATCTGACACCTTTTTCTGGCTTCTGTGGGCACTCACACATACACGCACATATGCACACAGGCACACACATAGACACACATACACATATACACATACGCACACATGCACACACATACACATACACTCACATATGCACACAGGCACACACATACAAGTACAAGTCTTTTAAAAATTAAAATGGTTTTTGGCTTGAGATTAGGCCAATATTTCCAACAGCTTCTTCAGTGGCTTTGAACCTACCTCTGTCATTTTGTTCTACTTGTTTATGTGAAGCAGCCTTCTCAGCATTGAAAATTATAAAACCAAGATACAGAGGGCTGGAGAAATGGCTCACTGGTTAAGAGCACCAGCTGCTCTGGCAGAAGACCTGGGTTTAGTTCCCAGCACCCACATGGCGGCTACCACCTGTCCATAATTCCAGTTCCAGGGATCCAATGCCCTCCTCTGAACTCTGCAAATACTATACAACACAGGTGCACTAACATGCATGCAGACAAAACACATACACATAAAATAAAAATTTTAAAATATTGATATACTCTGAAAAATGTTGCAGATGGTTTATGTACTGGATAGCTTTAGTGTCAACTTGACACACCTGGGTTGAGGGAGCCTCAATTGGGGAATTTGCTCCATTGGATTGGCCTGTGGCCACATCTGTGGTGTATTGTCTTGATTGTTGAGCAGTGACAGTATAAGAAGGCAGGCTGGGCATGAGCCGGAGAGCAAGCCAGGAGCAAGCCAGTGGACAGCATTCCTCCATGGCCTGTGCTTCAGCTCCTGCCTCCAGGTTCCTGCCCTGAGTTCTTACCTTGGGCTCCCTGAGTGATCAACTGTGACCCAGGAGATGTAAGCTGAATAAACCCTTTCCTCCCCAAGTTGGTGTCGGTCAGAGTGTTTTGTCACAGCAATGGAAGACAAACTAG
>VZQC01011446.1:2048248-2084575 GCA_009823505.1 Rhizomys pruinosus | reverse complement strand
TGGTAGAATGTAAGGGCTTTGATTGGGGTTAATGGTGAAACTACAACAATATAGACTGGACACTCATTTGATCAACTTGATTGAACATACAAGCTCCCCCCCCCCCTGCTGGATGGTGGGACCCATGGGCTGTGTGGGTTTGGGCACAACTGCTTGCAAATTGGTTTTACATGAAGGATGCTTGAACTCATAAATTATTACTTAATGTTAAAAAATGAAAAAAAAAAACTGAGAGAAAGATGCAGGACAGTTATGGCAGAATGCATGATCTGGGATGGGGTTGGGGGGTGGGGAGGGAAAGGGAAATATGCCTGAACTGATTTGGAAAATGATGTATGAAATACACAAAGCATCAATAAAAAGTGAAAAAAAACTAATGGACTAGAGGACTGGAGAGAAGGCTCGGCAGCTAAGAGAGCTGTGCTCTTGAGGAGGAGCTGCCCTTCATTCCCAGTACTTATATCCAGGGTTTGAAAATGTCTCTAACTCCAGTTCTGTGGGATCTGATGCCCTCTTCTGGCCTCCACAGGCACCTGCACACATGTGGTGCACATAAACTCATACACACACACACACACACACACACACACACACACGCACACACCTAAATTTTAAAAAGTTGGCTGGAGAGATGGCTTGATGGTTAAGGGCACTGACTGTTCTTGCAGAGGGCCTGGGTTTGATTCCCACCATCCACATGGAGGCTAACGACTGTCAGTAACTCCAGTTCCAGGGGAATCCAAGGCCCCCTTCTGACTCCTCAGACATTGACTTGCACAACATAGGTACACTTACACATGTGCGAGCAATACACTCTATACATAAAGTAAAAACAACAAATTAAAAAATATTTTAAAAGTAATGAACCTGGGGGCTAGAGAGATGGCCAGAGGTCAGGAGAACTTGCCACCGTTGCAGAGGACCCATGCTTGGCTTCCAGCACCCACATGGTAGCTAACAACCTTCCCTAACTCCAGTTTCAGTGGATCCAACACCCTTTTCTGGCCTTCTTGGGTATTGCATGCATGTGCTGCATTTACATACATGTAGCAAAACACTCATAGACATAAAAATAAATAAGTAGGGCTGGAGAGATGGCCTAGCAGTTAAGAGCGCCGACCGCTCTTACAGAGGACCCGAGTTCAATCCCCAGCGCCCACATGGCGGCTGAGAACCGTCTGAAACTCCAATTCCAGGAGAACTCCAGTTCCTGGGGAATCCGACACCCTCTTCTGACCTCTGTGGCATTGCACGACACAGGTGCACAAACTTGCATGCAGACAGTACATTCATACACATACAGAAATAAAATTTAAATAAATAAGTAAAGAAAGAAAGAGAAAGAAAGAAAAAAGAAAAGAAAGAAAGAAAAAAAGAAAGAAAGAAAAGAAAGAAAGAAAGAAAAGAAAGAAAAGAAAGAAAGAAAGAAAGAAAGAAAGAAAGAAAGAAAGAAAGAAAGAAAGAGAAAGAAAAAGAAAGAAAGAAAGAAGTAATGGACTTTGCAGAGGAAATTTCAAGATGCTGCAATCGTCAGGCTGTGGAATGGTTCTTGTGGTTGGTTTTGCAGCAGAAAGACATGAAAAACATGCAGTTTGGGAGCACGGGTGCTTTTAAAACCACAGAGAAAGCAGACATAATTATTAAGGAGGCTAATGGCATTAAAGAGAAGCCAGGAAATTTGCACTGGGGCAAGTGGAAAGATGTTTTCAGGGCAAGACCTCACCATTGAAGGCTCCAGGTATAAAAATGAAAGCTCAAGCCAGGCGTGGTGGCAAGCACCTTTAGTCTCAGCACTCTGGAGGCAGAGGAAGTGGATCCTTGTGAGTTCAAGGTCAGTCTGCTCCACAGAGTGAGTTCCAGGCCAGCTTGGGGCTACAGGAAAACCCTGTCTCAAAAAAGGGGGGGCTGCTCATTAGAAGTGCTTTCTTTTGAAAAGAGCATTTTTTTTTTTTGGTCTTTTTGAGATAGGGTCTCCCTAAAGCCCCAGCTGTCCTGGAACTCACTCTGTAGACCAGGCTGGGCTTGAACTCACAAAGATCCGCCTGCCTCTGCCTCCCAAGTGCTAGGATTAAAGGCATGCACCACCACACCCCGCAAAAAGAGCATTAAAAAAAAGTGCTCTTGAGGTCCCCCATTTGGAAATAGCTGCCTAGGGAAGTCTTTTCTCAGGTTTGGCCATGGAGACACTCAGAGCCCACCAAAGCCACAGTCCAATGAGGCTCAGGTAACTTCTTCAGCTGTTTTCAGTGATGCATAATGCAAGACCCTTGGAGTGTTGGACACTTGCACCAAGACTCCAAAACCTGTAAGGAGAGGCAGAATGCAGCAAGACCCCTGAGTGGACTGTCCACAAGCTGCGATGGTGAGAAGCCTAAGCTGCCATGGGAACCCTGTAGAAATGACTTATAAAATAGACACAATCTGCACTTATGAAAACCTTGGCAAACTCACTCTTCTTGTGACCTGGGCACCTGATCTTGCTTCCTGGAACTTCAATTTGCTATTCTACCCCAAGATAGAGAATAGTGGATGTGCTTGAGAGTTAACTTATCCAAGCGCTCCAGACAGCGGGTCCATCTTCACAGAAAACATGAAGACTGAGAAAGGATGCTTGACACTGTGTGTGTGCACGACGCTCTAGAACTAGGGATGGAAAGGCAAGATTGTCTGATAAATACGGTGGATCCAAACTTGTTCTTTGGCAATTGAAGCTGGAGAAATAGTTTTGAATGAAATTATGAGAAAGGCCTGACTCAAAGAGCACAGTTTCAGAGCACAGTTCCCTGGGACAGTTCCAAGAGACATCTCGGGGAATGGGTGTCCTCCAAGTTTGGGCTCACTCTTAAAAACTACGTTAAGATTGGAATGTTGGCTTGGACAGCTGTGGGGGTGAAGATACCCAGCCAGCTGGAACACAGTGAAGAGCTGGAACCAACCCAAGTGCCCCTCGACCAACGAGTAGATAGAGAAAATGTGGCACATCTACACAATGGAGTTCTATGCAGCGGCAAAGAAAGATGACATCACAAACTTTGCAGGTGGAACTAGAAGATATTATGTTAAGTGAAGTAACAGTCCCAGAGAAACAAACAATGAATGATATCCTTCATCTGTGGATGCTAGCACCAAATACCTAGTAGTAAGGCAAACTGAGAAACGTTAATGTTATATTCCTCATGATATGAGAGCAACTGTGATCCTATATCGTGAATCCCTAAACAGGTTCTAGAATTAACCTACTATTTATTTTCAGACTTTGGAATCTTGGTATATGGGTGGAGAGTATGTATGCATATTTTAGAGTAATATAAAATCAAAATGGAAAAATGCAAATCCTGAAATATGATTTGGAAATAACATACAGTTTGTTTTGATTACATAATTTTAGTATAGGTATGACATATATATATATATATATATATATATATATATACATATGTTGAAGAAATACAAGTTGGAGGGAGCAACAACAAAAGAACCGGGACAAAATAAAAGTGACTGAAACAGTGAAGTTCTCCCAAAGACAATGATCCTCTGCTTTGGAAAAACTCTGGAAAGACTCAGAGAGGGATGCAGGACATGTGTGGCA
Organism: Rhizomys pruinosus; assembly: GCA_009823505.1. Lineage (NCBI taxonomy): Eukaryota > Metazoa > Chordata > Mammalia > Rodentia > Spalacidae > Rhizomys > Rhizomys pruinosus. Next base: position 2,080,986 of record VZQC01011446.1, on the reverse strand, counting down.
GAGTGCATGGACTCGGGTGGGGTGGGGGGCATGAAGGAGGAAATGGGTCTAAATTGGACTGAGAAATGATGTATGATGTATGAAAAAGTTTAATAACAATAAAAAATATATTTAAAAAACTATGTTAAGAGTCAGGCTATTTTATTTCAGGTATAATTATAATGTGGCTTGGTGACAGCCCTGTATTGTGCCTCCTGTGAGGAAGACTCTATTCTGAACTCACAAGTCAGTGGCTAGGGAAGTCCTGAGGAAAAAGGGAAGTATAGAAGGCCATACATGTAAGTCATACATGTAAGGTCATACATGTAAGTCATACATGTAAGGTCATACATGTAAGCTGTGTGACAACAAGCACAAGGCTTTCCTTGATAGCTCATGCCAGAGTGCTCATGGATAAGTGCCTAGAAATTCCTGAGGAAAAAGGGACTTTGGAGTCATTTGGTCATGTACCAGGGTGAGTGACATAACAACAAACATGGAGCTTCCTTGTAGTTTACATTGGTGTGCTTTCGGAATTCTTTGTTCACTTTAACTTTTTAAATTTTTTCAAGACAGGGTCTCCCTGTAGCCCCCTGTCCTGGAACTTGCTATGCAGACCAGGATGGTCTCACTCTCACAGGAGAGATCCACTTGCCTCTGCCTTCCGAATGCTTGGATTAAAGGCATGCACTACCATACGACTCACTTTTAAAGCTCCTTTTACCAGGCCTGAACTGCAAGAAAATGTACTTAAACTTTCATTTTCTTCCTTCCGCTTTCACTGTGGGGAGCTCTTTACTTCCTGAATCTTGTAGGTATACCCAAGCAATTAATGACTTTACTTAAAGGAATTAGCACTGAAGCATCATCAAATCAAATTTGTGAAGCTTTAAATATTATTCAAAAATATTTTCCCTGGTTAACCAGGGGCTGCTACTTAATTCAGAATCTTTGGAACAAACTGACAACCAATTAAGCTACAGCTCAGAAACAGTTCATTTGATGCATTTAACTCTTTGGACCCAAGTTAGATATGCAGTCTTATTTAAAGAAAAAAAAAGTGCGTCCAAAAGAATTGCCTATTACAGACCTCACAGACCTCCTCTGACTAAGTCTCTTGCCTTCAATGGGAGCATCAGGCAACTTGAAAAGTGATGTACCTGGTTTGACATCTGCTAGGTTGAAAACACCGGCTCCTTCTGTCCTGCATCTCAAAAGCATCTCTCTCTCTCTCTCTCTCTCTCTCTCTCTCTCTCTCTCTCAGATTTGAAACTCTTTCTGTTGTTTCTGTGTCATAATGCTGCTTTAAAATCCATGTTCTTTAAGCTATTACTGTTTTTTTCTGTGTCCTTAAAAGCTCTCTGTAACCTACAGTCGAGGTTACATCCATCCCTGCATGGAGTGGGTTGCGTCCCTGATGCACCAACAATTGATCCCCCTGATGCATCAGTTTTCTCAATTGGGTTCTGGTGCACCAGCAAATTAAATAAATTTTGTGTTAAAGATTGAATCCTGGGCTTAAGAGTTTTTCTGTGCAAAGCTAATTACTTGTCGGTATGCTTTTAAACATCTTGTCACCCTGAATTTAGCCAGGGAGAAACTCGAGTTTAGTGATAGTAAACACATATACTTGTGTTGGCTTGATTCTCTTTGATTATGAGAGCTAACTGCCATGTATTCATGAACTCATAAAAATAGATATCAAAGAGAAACCCTTCAAAATCAAATGTTCTGACTTTTTTTTACTTTTATTACTTCCTATTCCCAATGCAAGACCTAGTAGATTAAATATATATATATATATATATTTTTTTTTTTAACAAGGGAGAGCAGGAATGCAGTCCTCACTACCACAAATTATGCAGTCAAGTTTCCCGAATTTGGGGAAATGGCAGGGGTCAGTACATCCCAAGTGCAATGGCTAAGCCTCGGCCTGGGAAAACCACCTTCTGATCATGGTCTCTCCCCTGCCAGGTAAGTAGAGTAGATTCAGTTTTTAAAACAGCAAATGCCTGTTTTGAATGTTACCAAACTGTCATATGCTGTATTGGCTTTACTGGAGTAGCTGGCTGTGGAGATGGGATTTGGCTGTCCTACTCAGACCAAGCTTCTGAATACTCATGAGACAGGCTGACCCCCTACCTCGCTGAACAAGAGGTCAACAAAAACAGCTCTGTGTTAAAAGCATTATGCCCTTGAGAACAGCTAAGGAATATACATACTATTACCAATAGAAGTTATTATTAATTTGTGATTATAAATATTATAAGATAAAATCAACTTAAGGTATCTCTATCTTCCCTCGCCCTAAAAATGCTAAGAGGATGGTGGAAGGGATAGCTCAGCAACTAAGAGCACTGACTGCTCTTGCAGAGGACCCAGGTTTGATTCCCAGCACCCACATGGTAGCTAAGAACCAACTTAGGCTGGGCGTGGTGGCACACGCCTTTAATCCCAGCACTGGGGAGGCAGAGGCAGGCAGCTCTCTGTGAGTTCAAGGCCAGCCCGGTCTACATAACGAGCACCAGGACAGCTGGGACTAAAGGGAGACCCTGTCTCAAAACAAAAAAAAATGAGGCAAGCCAGCTGCCTCCTTAGTCCTAAGACAGGAGAATTTCCATATCACTTTAAATATTTTTATTATTTTTATTTTATTTTTTTCCCAATTTTTTAATTTTTATTTTTTTAACAATAAGTAATAAGTTATGAGTACAAGCATCCTTCATGTAGAACCAATTTGCAAGCAGCTATGCCCAAAACCACACAGCCCATGTCTCCCACCATTCAGCTGGTGGGGCTTTTATGTACAATCATGTTGATCAAATAAGTGTCCAGACTATGTTGCTGTAGTTTCACCATTCACCCCAATCGCAGCCCTTACATTCTACCACACCCCCTCTTCTGCAGATTGTTCCCTAGGCTTAGAAAAGGGGCACAGGTGGACGAGAAGCAAAACAGTCTACTTTCTCTGGAGCTGTTGTCTTGGACTCTGGTCAATTCTGGCTGTTTCCTTTCATGGGTTGACAGTTTGTCCAGGTATAACCTTTCAATCCTACTAATGAAGCACAAGCAATTAGATATATAGGTATTTAAACAGTACTAATTATTATGGTAGGTTACTTTGGTATAGACACAGATGTTCAGATGGTATGCTAATCCATGAATTATATTTTTTCTGTAAAAGATGACAAGGTCTTACTGTGGCTTATAACTTCTCCTAACCACTAGAGGATGTATGCTTGTGGCATCAGCCATGAATTATTTCTCCAAAGAGAGAGCTAATAGCCAATTAGATTTGGGATATACAGACATATGGCTGCCACTGCTGCACAGTATTTCCAGGCAGGTGAGGTGTAGCTGATGCTGATGGAGGAGTCCTGCTTGACTTAAGGAAACCAATTTTTGCTTTATTGGTTTAGTGGTCTTTGGCAACACTCTCTGGCATTCCAGAGACCAAATGTAAACTTGTAAGTGAGGTCTCAATACATCTTTCCAGTGCTTGCATCAGGTCTTCCACAGCAGGGCCTTATGGCCTCTCTTCTTGCAGGTATCCCAGTTTACAGGCAAGAAGACTTTACCTTTTGGGGGGTCCCCTGGCCAACATCTCCTTGGCAAAATAATTCATTGCTGATATCAGAGCTCTCCTGTATTAATATATTTTGCTTAAATGCACACCTTGAAAAGACTTTAGTATTATATTTGGTTCTGAATAGAGAATAATCCTTTTCACAGTTCCTATGTCTATTAGTCAATTAAAGAAAGCAGTTATACCAGTTTTGTAGGAGATTACCTCTATAACAGTCGGCTCTAAGTTACGGTTAGAGAATGACTTCATTACCATCATGTATTTCTTTGTTCTATGAAAAGGAGGTAAGAAGGTCTCTCATATTAAGACTTTTCGACCCCTAGAAGATGAGGTTCATTAGGACTCTTTATAAACAGTTGTTACAAATAGGATCCACAGAGATGTTTGATGTCTGTAGCAGTCTGAGGCTTTTCTTCCTTTTAATGCTTAGATGGGCCAACTTGTCTGCTGGTATTTCTTGGTACATCCTGAACAATGCAAAGCTGTATCTTTTCTTTCTCAGCCATTAAATTGGTGATATTTTGACCTGTGGGAACATACAAATCTTTTCCCATAGTTAGTTTTAAGATTTAAATTGAAAATTTGACAAAAAAGTTTAATATATAACTGTATCCCCCCCTTTTTTTCTTTTAGGTTTTTATTTTTTGACCCACAAGTCTCAAAAAGGCAGTTGTAGTACACAAAGATATAGGCAGGAATCAAGGTATAAATTTCATTAAGTTTACCCAAGCTATTTCGGGTGACTGTATGTTGTTAATTTGGGAAGCAAACTTAATTCCTTAAGTTAAATTTTCCTGCAGGTAAAAGAGAATGTTACAAGATGATACTGTATAACACAAAAATTAGAGAGAACATTTGTATATGTTAATCCCAAAGTTATTGTTATACAGATTTTAAGTAAAACAAATGTGGACAACAACAATTTATATTTCCAATTAACTTAGATGTATTACCATTTTTATTAAAACCTTTAAACCAATGTTGTTTAATATAGACATTTTTACTTTTACTAAGTCCTAAAATACCATGTGATTTGTAGATAGAATTTGGGCAAAATTGGATACTTGTTGAACTCATGTCAATTAAATATACATTAATCGAATATAGACCTGTGTCCCTCTCCCAACCCTCCCATCCCTCCAGATTCACCATTTCATTCAGTTTTCTGATGCAGTCTTTCTGTTGTTGTTCTTTCCAATATGCATCCCTCCCCATAAGAAGTATTTACAACTGGGTTATTGACACTAGCATCCACAGATGAGGAACACCATTTATCATTTGTTTTTCTGGGACAGTGTTACTTCATTTAACATAATATCTTCTAGTTCCATCCATTTACCTGCAAAGTTCATGATGTTATCTTTCTTTACTACTTCATAGAACTCCATTGTGTACATGTACCACCTTTTCTCTATCCACTTGTCAGTTCAGGGGCATTTGGGTTGGTTCTAGCTTTTTGCTATTGTGAACAGAGCTGCAATAAATATAGCTGTGCATGTATTTCTGCAGTAAGATGAGTCTTGTGGATATATACCCAGGAGTGCTATGGCCGGGTCGAATGGCAAGCTCATTTTGAGTTTTCCAAGGGTTCTCCACACTACTTTCCATAGTGGTTGTACAAGTTCACATTCCCACCAGCAATGGATGAGTGTTCCCCTTTCCCCACAACCTCTCCAGCACTTGGCATCATTTGTTTCCTTGACCCTAGCCAGTCTTATCGGAGTGAGATGATATCTTAAAGTGGTCTTAATTTGCATTTCCCTAATTATTAGTGATGTTGAACATTTTTTGAGATGTTTCTCAGCCATCTCTAATTCTTCCTCTGTGAAGTCTCTATTCAGTTCTTTGCTCCATCTTTTGAGTGATTCATTTGTTTTTTTTTTTTTTCTTCTTTGTTTTTGAGTAGTTTGTATACTCTGGAAATCAATGCTTTGCCAGATGTATCTACAGTGAAGGTTTCCTCCCACTCTGTGGGTTTTCTCTTCACTTCCTTTATTGTTTATTTTGATGTACAGAAGCTTTTGAGTTTAATGAGGTCCCATTTGTCAATTGTTGATCTTATTTCTTATGCAGCTGCTGTCTGATATAGGAAGTCTTTTCCTATGCCTATGTCTTGTAGTCTGTTGCCAAGTTTTTCTTCTATCACCTCCAGAGTTTTAGGTTTCACGTTGAGGTCTTTGATCCATCTGGAATTGACTTTTGTACAGGGCGAGAGGTAGGGGTTTAATTTCATTCTTCTACAGGTGGTGATCCAGTTTTGCTGACACCACTTACTGAAGATGCTCTCTTTCCTCCATTGTGTCTTCTTGGCCCCCTTGTCGAATATGAGGTGGCTGAAATTATATGTGCTCAGGTTTGTTCCATTGGTCAACTGGTCTGTTTTTGTACCAGTACCAAGCTATTTTTATGACCATAGCCCTGTAGTATAGTTTGATGTCTGCTATAGAGATCACCCCCTGTATTGCTCTTTTCACTCAGGGATGTTTTGGCTATTCGAGGTCTTTTGTTTTTCCAAATGAAATTAAGGATTTTTTTTCCAAGCCTGTGAATTCTTTGGGTAGAATGGACATTTTTACTATGTTTATTTTCCCAATTCATGAGCATGGGAGGTCTTTCTATCTTCTGATGTCTTCTTCAATTTCCTTCTTCAGGGGCTTAAAATTTTTGTTGTAGAGATCCTTGGTGTCTTTGGTAAGGTTTGTTCCTAGGTATTTTATTGTTTTTGAGGCTATTGTGAAGTGAGAAGGTCTCCTTGTATTCCTTCTTCAGTTGCTTGTTGTTGGTGTAAAGAAAGACTACTGATTTTTCTAGATTTATTTTGTATTCTGCCACTTTACTGAAGCTCTTAAACATTTCTACAAGCTTTCTGGTGGAGTTCCTAGCATCCCTTAAGTAAACAATCATATCATCAGCAAAGGGATAGCTTGACTTCCTCTTTTCCAATTAGAACTCCTTTAATTTCCTTTTCTTGCCTTATTACCCTAGCAAGTGTTTCAAGCACTATATTGAAAAGGAGTGGTGATGGAGGCAGCCTTGTCGAGTTCCTACCTTTAAGGGGAATGTTTCTGTTGTTTCCCCATTTAGGATGATATTGGCTGTGGATTTCCTCTACATGGCTTTGGTTACATTGAGGAGTATTCCCTCCAATCTAATTCCTTCTAGAACTTTAAGCATGAAGGGATGCTGCATTTTCTCAAAGGCTTTTTCTGCATCAATTGAGATGATTGTATGGTTTTTGTCTTTTAGTTCATTTATATGTTTGATGATATTTATTGGTTTTTGTATATTGAACCATCCCTGCATTTCCGGAATGAATCCAACTTGATCATGATGGAAGATCTTCTTGATGTGGGTCTGTATGCGATTTGCAAGTATTTTATTTATAATTTTTGCATTTGTGTTCATTAAGGAGATGGGTCTATAGTTCTCCTTTTTGGTTGTATCTTTGCCTGGTTTTGGTAATAGAGTGATGCTGGCTTCATAGAAGGATTCTGGGAGAACTCCCTCTGTTTGTATCCTTCTAAACAACTTGAGTAGTAATGGTTGTAAGTCTTTTTGAAATATTTTATAGAATTCTGTCATGAAACCATCTGGGCCTGGGCTTTTTTTGGTTGGGAGGTTTCTTATTACATCTTCAATTTCTTCATATATTATTGGTCTGTTTAAGCTGTCGATCTCTTCTTGGTTGAGCTTTGGTGATTCCCAGGATTTCAGATATTCATCCATTTCTTCTAGGTTTTCAAACTTAGTAGAGTATAGGTTTTTGAAGTATTCCCTTATGATTGTCTGGATCTTTTCATTGTCTGCTGTGATGTTTCAAACTTAGTAGAGTATAGGTTTTTGAAGTATTCCCTTATGATTGTCTGGATCTTTTCATTGTCTGCTGTGATGTTTCCCCTTTCATCACAGATTCTATTGATTTGGAGTTGTTCCTTCTTTCTTTTGGTTAACTGGGTTAGAGGTCTGTCTATCTTGTTTATTCTCTCAAAGAACCAACTTTTGAATTCATTGATTTTTTTTGTATAGTTTTTTTTTGTTTCTATTTCATTGATCTCTGCTCTGATTTTTGTTATTTCTTCTTGTCTGCTGTGTTTAGGGTTCATTTGTTGTTGTCTCTCAAGTATTTTTAGCTGCAGTGTTAGATCGTTCACTTGTGCTCTTTCTGTTTTTTATTTGATGTAGGCACTTAGGGCTATAAACTTCCCTCTTAGAACTGCTTTTTAAGTGTCCCATAAGTTTTTTTTTGTGTTGTATTATCATTGTCATTCAGTTCCAGGAATGTTTTTATTTCCCTGTCTGGAGCAAGTTCTGCAGGAGCCCCCACCCCCACCCCCCACACAAAGAGACAATGGTGCCAAACCAAACCCACTTGGCACTGGCTGCAAAGGCAAAGGGCGGCTCCGCCCAGACAGCCACCCCCTACAAGGGTTTAGAGTTTAGACCCTTTTCCAGCAACCCAAGAATCAATCTACCCTAAAATCTGCCTGTTTGGAGTGAGTTCTGGGTTCCTGTGCTTCAGGAGCCCCCCCCCCCCACACACACACAAAGAGACAATGGCGCTGAACCAAACCCACCTGGCACCGGCTGCAAAGGCGAAGGCTATTATTTTTATTTTATATGTATGAGTATACTGTCTATAGGCACATAAGTACAACCATCTTGTGCAATGTCTGTGGAGATCAGAAGAGGGCGTTGGATCCTTGGAACTGGAGTGACAGATGGTTGTCTGCACCATGTGCAGCTGAACTGAACCCAGGTCCTCTTCCAGAGCAGCCAGCGCTTTTGACCACTGAGCCATCAATCCAGCTCCCCATATCACTTTAGATGAAATAAAAAATTTTTTTAAATTCCCACGAACTTTGGAGAACCATCCTTAAGCTTGCCTCTCCTTAAAAACGACGAGGCCAGCCAGCTCCATGCTTAAACCTAAGATAATAGAGAATTTGCTAATCACTTTAGATGCATAAAAAAATTAAAATCCCTACAGTCTTTTGGGAACTCATTTGTAAATAATTTGATTTAATCTTAGGTAATTTTGTGTTTTTTTTTCTTTTCACAATGTCACAACTTATTGAGTAACAGTAATTCACAAATTCAGTGGTTTCAATGTTAACAGTTTGGCAGATAACCCCATCCACTGCGATAATCTGGCTGAGGCAAATACAGATTCTTTTTTTTTTTTTTTTTTTTTTTGGACTTTTTGAGACAGGGTCTCCCTGTAGTCCCAGCTGTCCTGGAACTCACTCTGTAGACCAGACTGGCCTTGAACTCACAAAGATCTGCCTGTCTCTGCCTCTCAAGTGCTAGGATTAAAGGTGTGCACCACCACGCCCAGCTGCGAATACAGATTCTTTTACTCTAATCTTAATTATTAACGTTAGCTCTCGCATCACATATCTCTATAGCTATATCTCTCTATATACATGTGGTTTGCATATACATGAACATGGGAGGCTGCAGCAGTGAGTAAGTCTGTCTTGATGATAAAGAACTGGACCAATGTCAGGCAGGGGACTGTTGGGGCCAGGTTTGAGAGTGCAGCTGTAGAGTCCAGCTTTGAGAGGAAAGGCAGAATGAGGGTCAAAGAGCCTGAAACTGAGGGTTCAAGGTCCAGAGGGCAAAAAAGTGGAGGAGCAAGCCATTGAGTAGGCAGGGATGGGGACACAACTGCAACCCCAGGGACTGGTGGGAGTCCGCTGCTTGTCAGTCCTTCACATGCACCAGGTATTGGATGACAGGTGTTGTGTGGCCACGCCATCACCGTGCCATTGCTTTATGACACCAGCGAGGGTGTTTGTTACACTCTACCCTTTCCTGGGTCTACACCACCCCCGTGCCATTGCTTTATGACACCAGCGAGGGTGTTTGTTACACTCTACCCTTTCCTGGGTCTACACCACCCCCGTGCCATTGCTTTATGACACCAGCGAGGGTGTTTGTTACACTCTACCCTTTCCCGGGTCTACACCACCCCCGTGCCATTGCTTTATGACACCAGCGAGGGTGTTTGTTACACTCTACCCTTTCCCGGGTCTACACCACCCCCGTGCCATTGCTTTATGACACCAGCGAGGGTGTTTGTTACAGTCTACCCTTTCCCGGGTCTACACCACCCCCGTGCCATTGCTTTATGACACCAGCGAGGGTGTTTGTTACAGTCTACCCTTTCCTGGGTCTACACCACCCCCGTGCCATTGCTTTATGACACCAGCGAGGGTGTTTGTTACAGTCTACCCTTTCCCGGGTCTACACCACCCCCGTGCCATTGCTTTATGACACCAGCGAGGGTGTTTGTTACAGTCTACCCTTTCCCGGGTCTACACCACCCCCGTGCCATTGCTTTATGACACCAGCGAGGGTGTTTGTTACAGTCTACCCTTTCCTGGGTCTACACCACCCCCGTGCCATTGCTTTATGACACCAGCGAGGGTGTTTGTTACACTCTACCCTTTCCCAGGTCTACACCATCCCCGTGCCATTGCTTTATGACACTGGTGAGGGTCTGGCATCACCATTTAAGTTCTTGGGCCTGGTTTCCCTGATATGATTTTTTTTTTTTTTTTGGTATTTTTGAGACATGGTCTCCCTATAGCCCCAGCTGGCCTGGAACTCACTATGTAGACCAGTTTGGCCTTGAACTCACAGAGATCCACCTGCTTCTGCCTCCTGAGTGCTGGGATTAAAGGTGTGTACCACCATGCCCTGCTAATCTTAGATCATTTTAATTGAACTATAAAAATGTTTTGTTTGCCCAAATGTTATTTAGATTATACTGGTCAAATTCTTACTATGGTTTATCTTGGCTATTGTAGGAAATTCTGACTTTAGCTTTTTTGGTATACTTGGCTGTGGGTTGTCATTTAATATATATGTGTGTGTGTGTGTGTGTGTGTGTGTGTGTGTGTGTGTCTGTGTTGGTCCTTTAATCATGCATGGCCACAATCTACATGATGTTCTTCCCTCCTAGAACTAGGCTCACACCTTCACAAGGCTACAAGCCTCAGGGTTGTCTCCTGCCACAGGCTAACTGTTCCTAAGCTGAGCTTCTGGCGAGTAGGGGGGAGTCACCCAATGAGAAATGAAACAGACTCAAAGAGAGGGTCTGGGAGAAAAGTAACTCAGTTTTATTCATGCTAGCATGTGCTTATATACTAAAGCTACTGTGCTTTGGGGAAGGAAGTGGGGAGCAGAAGGGTGTGAATGAGGGGAAGGGAAGTGCAGGCCATCTTGGCTCCTATTTGTGCAACCAGTAAACTAGAGGTGTGACATTTTGCTCAATACCTCAAAGGAAGAGGCCATCAGGGTCTGGAACATTGCAGAAATAGGTGAGGCACGATATATCACAATATCCTGACTTCACAGAGCTACAGATAACTCACAGAGGCAACTTGCGTGCCCATAGAGATATCAGATAACTTGAGGAAGTTCCGGGACAGAACTTGCAGGTCCTGCCTCAAGCAAAACAAAGTTTCATTCCTATACTTGGTTTATTGTTCACTTTTGTAAAATCAAATATTAGTTTGTCATTAAAAACTTGTCAGAGGACAGGCATGGTAAAAGTCCTCACAACAGATGGTAAATTTATTTACTAATGTTATTCATGTCTTATACATTAAGATAATTAGTGAGAGAATGTTAGAAGGATATAAGAATGGAAATATTTTAGTGAAAAAGGGGATTTAGGTATGAAGATTAAGATGGCAATGTACTTATTGATCTAATCTTGCTAAGTATTACAAGGATTGGTTTAGAAAATAAAATATATGTTGGATAAAGATTTCTTTCTTTCTTTATTATTTTTATGTGTATGAGTGTACTGTATGCATGTAGGTTGGTACACCCATGTTTTGCAATGCTGTGGAGGTCAGAAGAGGGCATTGGATTCCCCTGGAGTTAAAGATGATTCTTAGCTGCCATGTGGGTGCTGGGAATGGAACCTGGGTCCTCTGCAAGAGCATTTAGTACTCTTAACCCCTGAGCCATCTCTCCAGCCCTAGATCAAGATTTATTTAAGAGTACTTAGTTTTGTCTAAATATCCTTTTAAACTATCAGATGGTTATAACTGATTTTTTTTTAATTTTTTTTTTTTTTTTTTTTTTTTTTTTNAAACTGAGGGTTCAAGGTCCAGAGGGCAAAAAAGTGGAGGAGCAAGCCATTGAGTAGGCAGGGATGGGGACACAACTGCAACCCCAGGGACTGGTGGGAGTCCGCTGCTTGTCCAGTTCAATGCACCAGGGGATATGGATGACATGGTGTTCTGTGGCCACTTACCCATTCACCGTTGTTGCCATGTGCTTTATGACAACAGCGATGGGTGTGTTGTTACTACTTACTCCGTCCTGGGTCTCTTACCAGACCCCGTGCCAGTTGCTTTCTGACACCAGCCGAGGGCGTGGGGTTTGTTACCTCACGTCGTACCCTGACGCGGGTGCACAGCCACCCCCGTGCCATTTGGCTGGTATGACACTCAGCGGAGGGTTGGTTGTGGACACCTACCCTTTTCCTGGGTCTACCACCACCCCCGTTGCACAGGGCCTTCTATGACACTCAGCGAGGGTGTTTGTTACACTCTCCTAGCTTTCCGGGTCTATTTCTACCACCACCCGTGCCCATTGCTTTTGATGCATCACCAGCGGAGGGGGTGTTGTGTTACCAGTCTACTCCCTTTCCCGGGTCTCTACACAACAACACCCCCTGTCGTGCCATGATTATGACATCCATGCGAGGTGTGTTTGTTACAGCTCTACCCTTTCACCGGGTCTCTACACCACCCCCGTGCCATTGCTTTATGACTACCAGCCGATGGGTGTTTGTTACACTTTCTACTGCCTTTCCCGGTCTACCCTCATCACCCGTGCCATTTGCTTTAATGACACTGGTTGGGGTGCTCTGGCTCACCATTTAAGTTCTTGGGCACGGGTTTTCCCCTGATCTGATTTTTTTTTTTTTTTTTTTGGTCTTTTTGAGACAGGGTCTCACTCTTAGTCTCCATTCTCTGGCTTGCTTGGAGCTCGCTCCTGTTAGTATCAGTCTGCGACCTTGAACTCCACAGAGATGCCGCCCTCTCTGCCTCCCGAAGTGCCTGGTGGAAATTATCAGGTGGTGCGCCACCAGGCCTAGCTCTTCACTGATAGTGATTTAAATTATGTCATGTCCCTACACGTTTTGTCACTCCTATAACTTACAGAGTAGCGTCCTTCTTTGTTTTTTTTTTTTTTTTTTGTCTATTTTTGTAGACAGGGTCTCCCGTATAGCCCCCAGTGGCCTGGAACCTTCACATGTAGACCCAGTGTTTGGGCCCGTGTAACTCACAGGATCCAACCTGCTTCCTGCTCCTGTAGTGCGGTAAAGGGAATAATAAGTTTGGTGTGTTCCAACTTAGCCCTGCTAATCGGAGCATCAGTTTTCAATGAACTATATAAGAGAGTTTCTTGTTGCACCAAACTGTTATTTAGATTATACGTGGTCAAAATTTCTTACTATGTGTTATCTTGGCTATTGTAGGAAATCGTGACTTTAGCTTTTTTTGTGTAACTTGGACTGTGGGTTGTCATTTAATATATATGTGGTGTGCGTGTGTGTGGTGTGTGTTGTGTGTGTGTGTCTGTGTTGGTCCGCTTTAAAAAATCACCATGGCCACAATCCACATGATGTTCTCTCCTAGAACTCAGGCTCACCTTACTTCACAAGCGTACCAACTCCGTCTCCTAGCCACAGGCTAACGTTCCTAAGCTGAGCTTCTGGCGAGTAGGGGGGGGAGTCACCCAATAGGAATGAAAACCAACTCAAAGAGAGGGGTTGGGAGAAAAGTGACTCAGTTTTCTTCAGCTAGCAAGTGCTTATATACTAAGCTACTGTGCTTTGGGGAGGAAGTGGGGAGCAGACAGGCGTGTGGAATGAGGGGAAGGAAGTTGCAGGCCATCTGGTCTCCATTTTGCAACCAGAAACTAGGAGGTTGTGACATTTTGCTCATACCTCAAAGGAAGATGGCATCAGTGTTCTGGAGCTTTTCAGAGATAGGTGAGGCGAATATCAAATATCCTGACCTCACAGAGCTACAGATAAAATCACAAGACGGCAACTTTGCGTGCCCATGAAGATATAAGATAACTTGAGGTAATTCCGGACAGAACTTTGCATGGTCCTGCCTCAAGCAACAGCAAAGTTTCATCATTCCTATACTGGTTATTTGTTCACTTTGTAAAATCAAATATTAGTTTGTCATTAAAAACTTGTCAGAGGACAGGCATGGTAAAAGTCCTCACAACAGATGGTAAATTTATTTACTAATGTTATTCATGTCTTATACATTAAGATAATTAGTGAGAGAATGTTAGAAGGATATAAGAATGAATATTTATGTGAAAAAGGGGATGTTAGGTATGAGAGATTAAGATGCATGTACTTATTGATCTAACTCTTGCTAAGTATTACAAGGGATTGGTTTAGAAATAAAATCTATGTTGGGGATAAGATTTTCTGTTTTTTTAGTTCTTTTTATGTGTATGAGTGTACTGTATGCATGTAGGTCTTGATGACCTACATTGACAAATGCAGTGCCCTTGAGGTCAGAGAGGGCATTGGATTCCCTGGAGATTGATAAGATGGTTGTTACGGCAAAATGTGGGGTAGCTGGGAACAATAACCCAGGGTCCTCATGCAAGAAACGCAGTGCTCTTAACCCCTGAGCATCTCTCCAGCCATCAGATCAAGATTTATTTAGAAGTACTTAGTTTTGCTAAATACTTTTAAACCTCAGAATGGTTATTACTGATTTTTTTTAATTTTTGTCTTTTTTTTTTTTTTTTTTTGAGACAGGGTCTCCCTGTAGCCCCAGCTGTCCTGGAATTCATTATGTAGAACAGGCTGTCCTTGAACTCACAAAGAAAAAAAATATTTGCCATTTTTGTGCTTGCTTTCAATAGCAAGGGGTTTATATCTAATTTGGGGGGGGGGGTTGGTCTTTTTGAGACAGGGTCTCCCTTTTGTCCCAGCTGGCCTGGAGCTTGCTATGCAGACCAGGCTGGCCTTGAACTCAGAGATCCACCTGCGTCTGCCTCCCGAGTGCTGGGATTAAAGGCATGGACCACCATCCCTGGTTTAAATGAAAATTTTTCACTCAAAGCATGATTGCTGGCCCTACCTTCTCGCAATATTGGGTAAATAACACAATACACCTAATACTTATTTACCTTATTAGTGTTTACTGAAGAGATAAATCTGTTTTAAATGACTTACAATCTTCATCAAAAAGTTATTTACAGCTAGCCCCAGATGAAATTTTGCTAAATGTTTATTTAACTATTTTGGATGTATTGTCACTAATCTTTTTATTAAGTCTCATAGATCACAACTCTCTGTTCCAGAAAAGTTAGCATTAAATTCCTCTCAACAGCTTCTAGGACGTCATTGACTTCAGCCTTCGCTTGGAATTCCCACTTCTCCTCCTGCTTCTCCTCACATTTTTGCTTCTCTTAAAGGAGACACAGACTTAAAGTCACCCTGCCGCACGGCACCGCCTTTTCTACTCTTGTTCCATCACAGCAGTTTCAGTTAGAGGCTGAATTTAATAGAAAAACAAGTTTCTTATGTACAATTAGATTTATGTATTTGGTTTTGTTTTTTGTTTTTTGGTTTTTTTTTTTTTAGACAGGGTCTCCCTGGAGCTCCAGCTGTCCTAGAGCTCACTCAGTAGACCAGGCTGGCCTTGAACTCACAGAGATCCGCCTGCCTCTGCCTCTCAAGTGCTGGCATTAAAGGCGTGCACCACCACGCCCGGCTTCTATGTATTTGTTTTTAAAATTCCCTTTTCCTTTGCAGCAGTGACTAGACAAGTCCCTCTTTAGGAATTTTACAACGGTTATTTCTATCTAATACATACAAATGAAAAAATATTTTCACCTCAAATCAACAAGGAATTAGTTATGCAACTATACAACAGGGCTAATCCAAATCCATCCAGTTTACTGGACAAAATCTTGATCTTATTTATCCTCTCGTTCACCAAATAATTCCAACTTTCTTTTACAAATCACAGAAAATTAGCACACAATTTTTGATGTTTTGAGGATAAGCTTCCTTTCACTTCCATGTGGAATTTTATTGTTTCCAGTACAGAATTTTTTTCCCATAAATATATAGCCCAATTCTAAATGCACTAACAATTTTTTTCAGATAGACAATAAACTAGGCAAAGGAATCATTCCACATGGCACGCCCTAGAACCCCCGAGCAAACAACACCCAGTGGGAAGACTTTTAACTGCCATTTCTGCTTTCAAACAATCCCCCAGTTAACTTTTCAATTTACTTACCTACTCTCACTATATAGCTATTATTATTTGCCTCTATTTAAAATTTCCTTTAACGATGAACTCATCCTGCTTTAGTTCAAAGTATTTTCTCCTATACAGAATTACCTGACCTTCACAGAAAGAAATTATCATAATAACTGTCTAGCTGTCTTTTTAGTTATCACAAGTACAAAGCCTACAAGGTACACAGTCCTGTCCTTTTGCCAGTCAGTAGAATGTCATCATCCTGGGGGAAATCGTCCTAATGAACTAGGCAGAGGAAAGTGACTTCCATAAATTCCTTTGATCGTTGTAAATGGGCTCATATATATAACTTTTTAAAACTTACTTTCTCTACTGCTTGAAGACAAAAATCTGCTTGAGTTGTTTAAACTATAAGTCAAATAGTTGTCCTGTTTATGTGTCTAAGACTTTCATCTTGGGCTGGAGAGATGGCCTAGTGGTTAAGAGCGCCGACTGATCTTGCAGAGGACCCAGGTTCGATCCCCAGCACCCACAAGGTGGCTGAGAACTGTCTTTAACTCCAGTTCCAGGAGAATCCGACACCCTCTTCTGACCTCTGTCCAAGGCATTGCATGACACGGGTGCACAAACCTACATGCAGATAGTACATTCATACACATACAAAATAAATAAAAAGTTTTTAAATACTCTTTTTTTAATTTTTATTTATTTCTGTATGTGTATGAATGTACTGTCTGCATGCAGGTCTGTGCACCCGTGTCGTGCAATGCCGCGGAGGTCAGAAGAGGGTCTCGGATTCCCCTGGAACTGGAGTTCTCCTGGAATTGGAGTTTCAGAGGGTTCTCAGCCGCCATGTGGGTGCTGGGGATCAAACCCGGGTCCTCTGCAAGAGTGGTCGGCGCTCTTAACCGCTAGGCCATCTCTCCAGCCCCAATAAATAAAAATTTTTTAAAAAACGTTAAAAAAGATATCCATTTGATCTAAATTGATAAAAAAAAAATTAAAGAGCTGGATAGATGGCCTAGCAGTTAAGAGTGCCAACTGATCTTGCAGGGGACCTGGGTTTGATCCCCAGCACCCACACGGCGGCTGAGAACCGTCTTTAACTCCAGTTCCAGGGGAAACCAACACCCGCTTCTGACCTCTGCAGCATTGCACAACATGGTTGCACAGACCTACATGCAGACAGTACCTTCATACACATACAAAAATAAATTAAAACTTTTATCTCTTTTTGTCAGTTTTGGCAGTCTGTGTCTCTCGTGACATTCCCTGCAGAATCCCAGGTACCAGCCATAATGATGCTAAGTCGGGTATTATTCAAAATTTTAATATATAGGGGCTGGAGAGATAGCCTAGCGGTTAAGAGCACCGACGCTCTTGCAGAGGACCCGGGTTCGATCCCCAGCACCCACATGGCGGCTGAGAACCGTCTGTAACTCCAATTCCAGGAGAACTCCAGTTCCAGGGGAATCCGAGACCCTCTTCTGACCTCCGCGGCATTGCATGACACAGGTGCACAGACCTGCATGCAGACAGTACATTCATACACATACAAAAATAAATAAATTAAAAAAAATTAATATATAAACAAAAAAGGGGAAATTAAGGATTAACTGTTCAGGAACAAATTATACTTTAAGGGTTTTTTTTGTTTTGTTTTGTTTTTTGTTTTGTCTTTTTGAGACAGGGTCTCTCTGTAACTTCAGATGACCTTGAACTCAAAGAGATCTGAATGGCTCTGCCTCCCAAAGGCTGGGATCAAAGGCATGCCCCATCACACCAGGATTACTTTAAGTCTTAAAAACAACTTATATTTAAAGTTTTTTAAAATTGTTCATCTCAGTTTCCCCCCTACCATCTGCTGGAAAAAGAGCTTAAAGTAAGTTTTATCAAAACCCATGGTTTTATATAAACTAAGGGCCAACTAATTACTGGATCCAGTTTCTTTCATTAATTGGAGCCAAGGCTCCGCATCTGTGCCTCCTCCTATAGGCTTTCCCAGATGGCGGCATGCCTGGGAAAGTCACAGCAGAAAGCTATCACCTGGGAGAGAACTTTTCCTCCACACAGATAGCTGTGTGTTCCATGCGCCTTCTCCTCCAATGCTGCCTGTTCCCCCCACTCCAGAGACCTAAGATGACGTCATACTGACCTATGCCCATCCTCCCACACGTCACCCACGACTAGCCCACCACTGTGACCACCCCAGATGGTCATGCTTCTTCATTTATAAAACAAAGAAACAGCAACTGTAGGAATGCCTTTTTTGCCATTATATATATATATATATTTTTTTTTTTGTACAAGATTATGTTACTAATCAAATTTAGACTCGTGTCCCCCACCCTACCCCTCCACCCCACCAGAGCTCATGGATTCTGCCAAACATGTTTTTCATCTTTTTCTCAGTCTTTCAGTCAGTTCTTTGACACAGTCTTTTCTGTTGTTGTTCTTTCCAATATGCATCACTCCCAACTGCTTGGACAAAAGCTCAAGGGGCCGTGCACAAGAAGTACTTACAACTAGGTAATTGGAGCTAGCATCCACAGATGAGGGATACCATTTGTCGTTTGTTTTTCTGGGACTGTGTTACTTCACTTGACATAATATCTTCTAGTTCCATCCATTTACTTGCAAAGTTCATGATGCCATCTTTCTTTATTGCTGCATAGAACTCCATTGTGTAGATGTACCACATTTTCTCTGTCCACTGGTCAGTTGAGGGGCACTTGGGTTGGTTCCAGCTTTTTGCTATTATGAACAGAGTTGCAATAAACATGGCTGTGCATGTATCTCTTCGGTAATGACTTTTATAAAATGGACAGAATCCAGATTGCTTTTTAATTAGTCTTGGAAAACTCACTGAGCCATGTGCTCTTGTGACCTGGGCACCTAGTCCTGCTTCCTGGGAAGCACAATTTGTCATTCTACCCCAAGACAGGGAATGAATGAGGGTGTGGTTGAGAATTAACATATCAGAATGCTTAAAGACAGCATGCCACTTCACTGAAACCCTGATTGAGAAAGGATGCTTGACATTCCAGAACCAGGTGAAAAGACAGGACTGTCTAACAAGATAAGGGTGGATCCAAACCTGTGTGTCCCCAAGTGAAACTGGAGAAATGGTTTTGACTAAAACTAGTGAGACTGACTCAGAGACACACAGTTCCGACGGCACAGTTGTAGGGCACAGTTCTGAGAGACATCTGAGTTCTGGCTCACTCCTAAAAGCGAAGAGTCAGGCTGCTTTACCTCAGGTATGATTGCTACGTGGCGTGGCAATTCTGCAAGCCCCCAGGATGTTGGAGATCTCAGGAACATGAGATACCTGCCAAGGAAAGCAGCAGGCACTGAGTGACACCCAGGGAAGAGTCTGTGTGTGCTGAGCAGAGCGAGGCAAGCCATGGAGCCGCCACCCTGGATGCTGCATCGGGGTTTTGCTTTGGTTCCGTCTCCTTGCTTTCCTTCTCTTCCTCTCTTTTATTTTTATTTATGTGTATATTTGTGGATCTGTGTGTATGCCACTTACATGCAGAGAGTCTGTAGGGGACAGAAGAAGATATCGGGTTCCCTGTGGCTGCAGTTCCAGGCCATTGTGAGCCACCTGACCTGAGAACACATTTCACTGTAGGTAGCAAGGGAGAGCTGTTGGCTAGTTTTTTGTTTTTTATTTTTCTTATCTCAGATAATCACTATACTGCATTGACACATTTGGAGATGACATATCCCAACTGCCTTAGCAATATCTAGTGGAGCCTCCTAAAAGGTGACCTCTCAACACTCAGAGGTGGCTTGCCAGTGCCATCAGAGAGCAGCTGCAAGGAGAGGCCCTCTGGAGGGCCTGCCTGAGGGTCTCCAGCTCCTCCAGCTCCTGCTCAGAGGAGACTCCCACACAGACCTCAGTACGGTTAGGTGCTAAATGTTTCCGAGGTGTTGAGGGTTTGGTCCCCAGGGTGGCACTATTGGGAGTGGGAGAACTTGGATCACTGCAGGAGGGGAGTGTGGGACCTGCTTCTCTCATTCCTGGGTACGACATAAGTGATTTCTCTTTTCCATCCAGCTGGAAGGGCTTGNAACATATGAACTTTGCAGGTAAATAAGATGTGGAAACTCAAAGCCATTTATGCTAAGTGAGAACTTGTCCCAGAAAAAAAAAAACAAAAAAACAAAAAGTTGAATGGTGCTTTCCCCACATTTGTGGATGCCTAAAACCAAATAAACAGTTGGAGGCATAACTGAGCAACTTTTTAATGTTATATTCCTTTTGTATCTGAAAGCAAAATGTATGGTCCATTCGATATCAAGTTCACACAGGAGTCCATGAAAACTATCTGTAGCTTAAACTATGAGAAACATAACATGAAAGAAAATAGAAAGAGATGTTAAGGATATCTGATACATTTTTTTCAAAATTACAAATAGTTTCTAGACTAGGAGGCCAGATTGAAATATGAAAATCACGCTCTACATTTTCACAAATAAACAAAAAATTCAACATCACATTGTTTCCTCACTCCAAACACCCCTTGCTCCACTAATGTCTGTCTTCACTTAACTTTCCACCACTCCATTTCACTCCCCTTAGAACCAAGCAGAGCAGAGAATGCTAGAGAGCCAGGGTTCCATGGAGGCTGCAGCACATGGGAGGGAGCTGCTGTAACCACCACACTCCTTTCACTCCAGAAGGAAGAGACAAGGCCCCCAGACAGGGCGACTCACGACTTTGAGCCCAGCATTTGGAAGGCTGAGAGGAAGACTGCCTATGAGGTCAAGTTTAGATTGGGATAGTGAGTCTCAGCCAGACCAGTGTAAGCCAAAGGGGTACACTCAAATTTAAAACAAAATGAGGGAGAAAACACCACACGTATCAAATCATGGTAGAAGAACACTGAAGGAGAGCAAGCTAAAAGTCAGTGCATTCTCCCACCTCTCTACTAGTTGTTTCCAATGGTAGAATCCATTTTCCAAGCATCTGGACACTATGGCTTTTCCCAGGAATGGGGCATGCCTGGGAGTACAACGGAGCAGGAGAGCAACATAGCGTCTCTCTATTCAAACGTTGACTAGGGAGTAAAGAATCTCTATGTCGTCATCCACAACAGAAGATAGACAAGAGATAAGCTCGCTAATCCAGGGCCGCCTTTGGAGAGATCCTTACCAAGCTGCCTTTGGGCCTCTGGTTATCACGCAGCAGAGCGACGCTCTCCTCGCAGCAGTGTGAACCACACGAGGACCCGGGTATTGAAGGTTCGCGTTCAGTACGACCACACTGACCTATTGCCCAGTCCTTCACCGTTCCCACGACTAGCTCGCGAGCGGCTTAGCATGGTCCTGTAACTTCCAATATACCAAAGGAGAACTCCACGCTTCACGTGGGGATGGGTTCTCGCACAACTCCCTCTTCTGACCTCTCGCGCGTGTTCCATTTGGCTACAACAGAAGAAACAGGCAACACTGGAGTGAATGGTCCCATTTCTAGTTATGGCCTCGATTTGTCATAGACAGTAATATATTCTATACTCACATACATAATATATTTATAAATTATAATTTATATAGGTAAAACTCTCATAAAGAAAAAAAAAGAATGCAAAACTTGAAGGTCTTATACTAATCAAACTCATAGAACATACACTGGTGTCACCGCGCCACACACACCTGACTAGGAGCACTAGAGGAACGACGGAGGGCACGGGAGCTAGCAGGAAGACTGTTGCAGTCCGGAGGGAATGTGCTGGAACGATGGCGCAGAGCATAATGTGAATGTTTGTGATGTGCAGTAGCACGATCAGATAAAGAAAGTAAAATAGAGTAGGAAGAGGGGTCGCTGTATGGGGTCAGAGATGAGGAGTAGAGGGATATGGTGTCCTTGTGATGAGGGGAGGAGATAAGGGGAGCGATCACTGCGCAGCGACTGGCTGTGGACAAAACTAAGGGGCCCGGTGGCGGAGAGGACGCAAAGAGAGGGAAGTGTACAACTATAGGGTAAATTGGAGGGCTTAGGCAGTCCACAGGAATAGGAGGAGGTGTGGGCAAGGAAGTAAGGGAGTATGGTCGGATTATTGGGTTTTTCTGGGCTGGGGTGGTTACTTCAGCTTGAGCATAATTATTGCGGTAGGTTACCGAGGTGCCACGTGCGGTACAGTGCAGAGGTGCCATAGAGTGCGAGAGAGGCGTGTCTTAAGTTGGCGTGCAAAGGAACTCGCATTGTGTAAAATTACCGGCAAGGACATTTTCTGTGGTCCACTGATCAGAGTTGAGGGGCACGTAGTGGGTTTGGTTCGCTGTTATGCTAATTATGGAACAGGAAGTTGCAATAAACATAGGGGGGTGTGCATGTATCTATCTTCGAAGAGTGATGGTAGGGAATTTTATAAACACTGGGACAGAATCAGATTGCCTTTTGGTTAATTAGTCTTGAAAACTCACTGGTAGGACCCATGTGCTCTGTGAGGATGGCGCACCTAGATCGGCCTGTACTGGGGAGGCAACAATGTGTATGTCACATTGCTAGAAACCAACAACCAGAGACAGGGATGGAATCGAAAGAGGTGTGGTTGAGAAATTAACATAATCAAAGAGATCTATGAAAAGGACAAGGACAGGACCACTGTCGCGAACGTGAAACCGCTGTGCAATGGAGACACGCGGCACTGTATGACCGATTCAACATCGCAAGAAAACGCGCAAGGGTGATATCATAGAGAAGGTACTAAACGTACGAATCCTTGTCAGATAGCAAGCAAAGGGCGCTTGGAGCCAACACTGTCTGTGTGTCCCCAAGTGTAGCAACTGAGACGAAATCGGAACCTTTTGACGGAGATAGCTCATAGATGGCAGACGCGACTTCCAAGAAGACTTACACTAGTTCCTTCAACGGGCCCATAGGCTACCTTGTAGGTCACAGCTTCTGAAGGACATCTGGAAGTTGCTGCAATAAAACCTGCACTAAACAAGCGAAGACTCAGGTCTGCTTTACCTTCAGGTAAATGATTGTAGGTCTTGCGGGTGGGCGTTGGGCAAAATTGACGCTATGGCAAGCCCCTCAAGGGCTAGTTAGATGTTGGAGATTCTCAGGAAAGCATGGTTGAAAGGAATACGCTCTTATGCCCAGGAAAGCACAGGACTGGGAAGTAGGAGCACCCCAGGGGGACAGATGGTTTCCGATGTGTGGTGCCTGAGAGCACGCAGCACATGGCCGAGGGCGGGCCACAGCCATGGGAACCCCCATGCTGAACGAACCCACCCAATTCGGCAAGGTAGACATAGCATCAGATTCTCGGGGAGGGTGGTTGACTTTTCGCGCCTATCGTCCTCCCTTGGCTTCTCTTCTCTCTTTTTCTCCCCCCCCACAAAAAAATTTTTTAATTTATGTGTATTTGTGGATCTGTGGTGTATGCCACTTACGCATGCAGCAGAGTCGTAGCGCGGCAACTATGCACGACACGGAGATAGGAGAGACTACAATCTGGTGCATGCGAGACAGTATATCTCGGTATAGGCTACATACGGAAGTACAACGTTAAATCTCGCAGGCCTGTGGATAGACGATGGTTGGGCAGCCCGCTGATCGCCTGTTATGAAAAATACCACTTATGCTCACTGTAAGAGAAACTGAAGTTGGAGAAGGCTGTTGCATAGTCATTTTTGATTTTTTTAGATTTTGCGAGGTATCTCAGCAGTAATAGGCGACTGCCGTGGCATTGGACACACTTTGAGATGGAGCATAAATTCCTCATAGACTGGGCAGTTTAAGTCGAAGCTGACTGGAGCCTCCTAGAAAGAGGACTGACTGCGCTTCTCAACATCAATCAGGCAGGGTGGCTGCCAGTGCTCAGAAAGAGCTAGAGTCTGCATAGGACAGCAGGCCTCTGGAGGGACTGGCCTGGAGCGGTCTCCAGCTCACTCCAGCTCCTGCTCAGCGGAGATCCACACAGAGCTCCCAGTAGTTAGGAGCTGCTAATTGTTTCCACGAGGATGTTGAGCGGTTTGTCCCCAAGGTGGCAACTATTGGGAGTGGGAAGAACTTGGATCCTGAGGAGAGGAGTGCCTCGGTGGTACCTCTAAGACATAATCGATCGTAGAGTGCAGGATAGGAGCCATATCGAGATAATTAATAGGTTGGAGATCTCTTTATCCCTCTATGTCCATCCCGAGCTTTCAGGAGGGACTGGGCGTCATGTATACTCTAATGTTCAGAACTTAGGCCTATGAGCTCATTAAATGGTGTTTAGAGAGAAATAACTCTGTCAGTTACTTTTGTTTTATAACTGCCGTCAATGTGTGTTTTGCTCCTTCTTCCACAGTATCTAACTGTTAAGGCACATGAATATGCGTACCCAAAGTTTGCAATGCCTCAGCTACCTCCTATCAAACGACAATGTAGAACTATCCCCTTTCCTCATACAGATTTGTTTCCTTATTGTTAGATGACATGGTGTGTCTCAGTTGTGTGACATTGTTATGCTATCTATGGAAGTCCTTTAACTTTGTTTCTGTGAGAGAAGTTGTTTTGGAGACTCTGATCAGGTTGTCTGCGCTTCGTCTCTCCTTGCTACTCTTTGTCCCGGGGGCTCTCCTGCGACTGATTTGCGCCGCCGGAGGACTATAGCATTCAACTCTCTACGTAATGTAGTGCAACCAAGGACTGGAACCTTTGAGACTAAAATACTAACTAAGAAGTATTCCGCGCGCCTCTATGCAATACCCACGCTCGTCTCTGGACGCTAGGTATTATACACTAGTGGCTGTGTGCCACCACGGCGGTCATTTATTTTTTCTGTATGTGTGATCAATTATCGTTACTTGAAGTTACTGTCATTGCGACAGTTATGGGAAGCTTTAAGAGGACTGGCTCGCTGTGGGTTTAAGTGCTCGTTGTGGGCATATTGCTTTTCTTGTTTGTGTTCTGAAGATACAAGGAAGTTAGAACGAAGGGCGTTGGAATGGTCCTTGAGAACTTTGGATTCTTGCCTGGAAAGGTAGGTTAGTTTTCAAAGTGGTCTACTTTCATCAGACCGCATCCTGATGGAGTGAGCTTGGTTGAAGAATCGTTTTTTAAATAAATTTACCCGGTCCTTATTTATTTTAAGGGGTTGTGCTTTGTCATCTCTTTTAGGTTTTACCTCGTCGCATGTAGATGAGCTGATGCTACTGGGTTCCTCTTGGCAGGTCTGGTGCACGCGTGGTCGTGCAACTGATCCCTCTCTCCAGCCCCATTGAATGGTGGAATTTTGAGCGAAGGGAGTACAGAAAACGAGGCGATCGCAACTAATCTGGATCTTCGTGCTAAGGGACACTGGGGAAGTTTCAATGCTCTGGTAAAGTATAGGAGCGTTTCTAGAGTGGTCGCTTTCTCCACTAGAGCCATGTGAGCGGCGCCTGGGGATGATGGAAGGGTGTCGCTGACTGAGAGAGGTGAGATGCCCGGCGATCCGTATACACTCGGTCGGCCATATGTCAGCATTTGTCTCCCAACCCCAATTAATCAAACAAAATTTTCTTGATAACAAGAAAGGGATTTAAAATAAGATATCTCACTCCATGCCAATATGTATGGATTCTTATGAATATGATAAAAGAAGAGGAGTATGTTTAAAGAAGGCCTGGTTAGGATGCGCAGCTAGTGTGGTGTCTCTGCAGCTGCCAATGGCTCGGCTCATCCTCGTCAGGGCCTGGGTTTGTCCAGCCCAGCACCCACACGGCGGGCTAAGAACTGTCTTTACTCAGTTCCAGGGGCACAACCAATTCAGGCTTACTCGCGGATTATCTGTGCGCTGACCCTCTTCGGTTGTCTACTGCGCTCGGCACAACACGGTTGCACAGACTTGAATGCAGACAGTACCTTCATAAACGTAATCATAGAAAGATAAATTATATACACTCTTTTATCTCTTTCTGTTCACGACTTTTTGGGCACAGATGCTGTCTCTGCTACCGTGCATTCCTAGTGCAGGAATCATCACTTGGTTACCGGGGTTTCCACTAGAAGCTCGATTCCTAAGTGTATGACATAAATACATAGTTGGGGTATTGATTACAATACATTAGTTGAAACTTATATAAGGTCGGGCCCGTGTGACGTAGATGCCTCGTAAGTTAGGTTAAACGTAGCACCGGCGAGCGTCACACGCCTGGCTTTTGGGGGGCTCAAGGAGGGGCAGCGCCGTCAGATCTCGAATATCCCCCAAGCACCAGGCCATTAAACCACTCCTCTCGGCTCGGGTGAATCGTGCTCATAGGTCAAACTGCATATCTCGTTCTGAGTAAACTCCAATGTTTACTCGGGGATCCTCGTCATGCTGCAGACACTCAATTGTTTCATGGTGACCTCTGGAAATTACAGCCGTTTTTAGGAAGTGATCAGGTGTCATTTCAGCGCTGTATTGCTGGACATGTTTTCCACATCAAATTTCTAATTGTAGACATTGCAAAATACACATATATATTTATATAAAAAAAGACTTAATGGATATAATCTAGAAACAGAAGGGGGAAATTTTAAGGTGGACACTACAGGTGTACATATGGGACGAACAAAGTTTTGTACTTTATAGGGTTTTGTTCTTGATTGTTAGGTTTTTTTCGGAGTTTTTTTGGGTTTTGTCTTGTTTGGGAGCGAGGCAAGGGTCTACTCTGGGTTAGAAGGTCAAATGATCCTTGGCAGTTCATCTCAATACAGGAGCTTCACTAAGAGACTGTGCTCTGACCTTCCTGTCATAGAGAGCTGGGAATAACAAGACTGATGGGGGCTCTCTGCACCCATACCTTGTACTACATACATGGGGTACTTACTTTAAGTTTAATAAATCATACATTCTAGTTGTTATAGCTTTTTTAAATTGTTGCGACACTGCTATACAAAACATGTTCAGATATACACGACAATCAGCATTCACTCACAATCTCTTCCCCCTCACAATCACCACATATGGCGTGGATAGGAGCTAAAGTACTTTATCTAAAACCGCATCAGGGTTTTATATAAGGACTAAGGCAAACTTAAGTTACTATTCAAGTTTCTTTTCATAGATTGGATGCTCAAGGCTCCTCTATCTTGCCTCACCTCCTTATAGGCACATTTCACCATGTACTCAAAAGAAGATGAGAAGTGTCATGTCTCTGGAGATAGTTGCTTTAGACGTATAGAAGCTATCACATCTTTTGACATTCAGGAAGAATAAAAAGAGAGCAGCAAGGGTGGAACTGAGAGGAGGCTCCTCTATGCATCACACGATTCATTAAGATATCCTCTGGTGGAGTAGGCAATAGAAGGCTTATCTGACTCCGTTCCATATGCTTGGCTGTTTGGTTTCTCTCTTTCTTCCAGGAGAAGATGTACTCCTGCTAGATGAGATGCGGTATAGGTTTCCTCTCGGACCTATGCCCATCCTCCCACACGTCACCCACGACTAGCCCACCACTGTGACCACCCCAGATGGTCATGCGTTCTTCATTATAAAACAAAGAAACAGCAACTGTAGGAATGCCTTTTTTGCCATTATATATAATATATATTTTTTTTTTTTGTACAAGATTATGTTACTAATCAAATTTAGACTCGGGTCCCACCCTACCCTCACCCACCTAGAGCTCATGGATTCTGCCAAACATAGTTTTTCATCTTTTCTCAGTATTTCAGTCAGTTCTTTGACACAGTCTTTTCTGTTTGTGTTCTTTCCAATAGGCATGCAATCCCAACTGCTTGGACAAAAGCTCAGGGGCCGTGCACAGAAGGTACTTACAACTAGGTAATTGGAGCTAGCACCACAGATGAGGGATACCATTTTGTCATTTGTTTTTCTGGACTGTGTTACTTCACTGACATAATATCTAGTTCATCCATTTACTTGCAAAAGTTCATAGATGCCATCTTTCTTTATTGCTGCATAGAACTCCATTGTGTAGATGTACCACATTTTTCTCTGTCCATGGTCTTTGAGGGGCACTTGGGTGGGTTCCAGCTGTTTGCTATTATGAAAGAACTAGCAAAAAACATGCTGTGCATGTATCTTGCGGTAGGACTTTATAAAATGGACAGAATCCAGATTGCTTTTTAATTAGTCTTGGAAAACTCACTGAGCCATGTGCAACTCTTGTGACCTGGGCACCAGACCTGCTTCCTGGGAAGCACAATTTGTCATTCTACCCCAAGACAGGGAATGAATGAGGGTGTGGTTGAGAATTAACATATCAGAAGCTAAAGACAAGCTGGCCATTCTCCTGAACCCGTGATTGAGAAGGATCTTGATTCATAACCAGGTGAAAAGACAGGACTGTATAACAGATAAGGGTGGATCCAAACCTGTGTGTCCCCAGTAAACTGGAGAAATGGTTTTGACTAAAACTAGATGAGACTGACTCAGAGACACACAGTTCCGACGGCACAGTTGTAGGGCACAGTTTGAGAGACATCTGAGTTCTGGCTCACTCCTAAAAGCGAAGAGTCAGGCTGCTTTACCTCAGGTATGATTGCTACGTGGCGTGGCAATTCTGCAAGCCCCCAGGATGTTGGAGATCTCAGGAACATGAGATACCTGCCAAGGAAAGCAGCAGGCACTGAGTGACACCCAGGGAAGAGTCTGTGTGTGCTGAGCAGAGCGAGGCAAGCCATGGAGCCGCCACCCTGGATGCTGCATCGGGGTTTTGCTTTGGTTCCGTCTCCTTGCTTTCCTTCTCTTCCTCCTTTTATTTTTGATTTATGTGTATATTTAGTGGATCTGTGTGTATGCCACTTACATGCAGAGAGTCTGGTGGGGACAGAAGAAGATATCGGGTTCCCTGTGGCTGCAGTTCCAGGCCATTGTGAGCCACCTGACCTGAGATGAACTCTGGTCCCTCTGGAAGAGCAGCAACACTGACTTAACCACTGAGCCCAGTTCCTCTCCTTCCTTCCTTCCTAACTTCCTTCCATTCACTTCTTCTCCTCCTTCCTTCCTTCCTTCCTTTCTTCTCCTCCCTCCCTCCCTCCCTCCTCCCTCCCTCGCCTCTCCTCCTCTCCTCTCTCTCTCTCTCTGTCTCCTCACTTCTTCGCTTTCTTTCTTTCTTTCTTTCTTTCTCTTTCTTTCTTTCTTCTTTCTTTTCCTTTGAGATAGAGTCTCGCTATTTAGCCCTGCATGACCTGTGACTTGCTATGTAGATCAGGCTGTCTACAGAAATTTGCCTGACTTTGCCTCCCAAGTGCAAGGATTAAAGGCAGGGGCCACCACCTCTGGCTTCGTTTCTCACATTTATATTAGAAATATTTCACTTGTGCCATTGTATACTGAAAAAATATAACTTGTATTTATTGCCTCGAGTCTCAGAGGAGATTCAAGAATTTGGAGTAGTATTGGAATTGGTATGTCTTTGAGGACTCTGGAAATTGGACTAAATGTGTTTTCCATTATGAGTGGTCACAAGACTTTGATATCTGGAAATGTTATGGCTACAGTCTGAAACATCACCCCTAAGCTCATGTTGTGAACACTTATTCCCCAGCAGGTGGCGACATCGTCTGTGGCTGTGGAACCTTTAGGGAGAGGGCCCTGGCTAGCAGAAGTAGATTGCTGAAGGCAGATGCTCAAAGGTCCTGCCTGTGCTTCCTCGTGGATTAAGGAAGATTGTTGGGGGTGCTCAGAAGCAGCTTCAGAACCAGGATCTTCTGATCTGCCCCAGTCCTCAAGTCTCTTACTGGTCTATTTTCCTAAAGTGGGAAGAGGATGTTTCTCTAAAGTTCCCTTATCTGCCTGAAGCTAGAGCTTCCCCAAATGAACAGAATTGTTAGGAATCTCAGCCAGCAAAGATCAAGTGCATCAGAGCTGTGGTCTGAGCCCCTTCTAAGCAGACTTCATCTGGTCCTGACGGCCCCCTCTATGCAGACTTCATCTGGTCCTGATGGCCCAGGTTCCGAGCCCCCTCTAAGCAGACTTCATCTGGTCCTGATGGCCCAGGCTGTTCCCTTCCTGTTCCAGTGTTCCTCCTCCTCTCTCCGTACGAAAAGGCTCGAATTCACTTTTCTTTCACGTGACCCCCCATGTGCAGGTAATACATTTGTGCGTTTTTCTCCTCTTAAACCATCTGCTGTAACTTTCCTTTGTAGACTCAATTATTGGGCTTTCAAAGAATGGAGAGTCTTCTCTCCCAAACAGTATTATAAATGGAATTGTTTCCTTAATTTTTTTTTTTTGGATTGTTGATTGTAAGTATAGAAGAGTACAATTGATTTTTGTATATTGATCTTTTATTCTGCAACCTTGTTGAACTCATTTGTAAGTTTTAATAGGTTTTAGTGAATTTCTGAGTGTTTTTATCTTTTCTCCATTTTTAATATTAGCACAGACTAACTGTATAAAATTGTGGGTCTCATTGTGACATTACATAATAATATAACTTGATCACATCTACTCAACTTTCTGAGTATTTTCTTTTTCAAACCTTTCTTTTTGTGTGTGTATGTATGGTGTGGGTGTGTGCATGTGTATGTGTACATGTGGAGGCCACAGGTCAGCATGTCTTCCCCAGCTACTGTCCATCTTGTTATTTTTTGAGACAAGGTCTCTCACTAAACCTGGAGCCCCTTGATTTGACTGGAAAGCTCCAGAGAGCTGCCTGTCTGCCCCAGTTCCGGGGATCTGGATGAGACTGCCACGCCCGTCATTATACAAGTGCTGGGAGTCTGAACTCAGATCCTTACACTTATGCAGCAGAAACCCCACCCACTGAGCTAGTTCCCAGATCCCTGAGTAGTTTCTGTATTCAAGATCATGTCAACTGCAAGCAGAGTCAGTTTAAGGACAGATCACACAAGCAGAGCATGCGTTCTGCTCATGGTGACTGTACTAGGTAGTTTCTGTCAACGTGGCACACACTAGAAACATCTGGGAAGAGGAACCCTTAGCTGAAGCATTGCCTCCATCGGCTTGCCCTGTGGGACCAAGCCCTGAGCGCCTAGTCCTTCTGGGGCACTTCCAACTCAAACCAGAGACCAGCGGAGCAGATTCTACACTCTCAGCGCATTCCGTTTGCTTGAGCACATGAACCCTGTTCCCTCTCAGCCCTGCAGGAGCCCACACCTTCCCACAGATCCTCTCTCACCCCTGGAAGGGGTGAGAAATTCACTAAAACCTATTAAAACTTACAAATGAGTTCAACAAGGTTGCAGAATAAAAGATCAATATACAAAAATCAATTGTATTCTTCTATACTTGCAATCAACAATCCAAAAAAAAAAATTAAGGAAACAATTCCATTTATAATACTGTTTGGGAGAGAAGACTCTCCATTCTTTGAAAGCCCAATATCCCTCTCAGATATTGGAGGAAAAAAAACAAACCTGATTACAAGCTGAACTTGCTGGAAGGAGGGCTAGCAGCATTTGGAAATACGTCACCTTTAGTGGGTTTTCTGGCAAATTTGCATTTAAATAGTCTCTTGATCTTTTTTCTGAACTTCACAATAATATCACCTTAAAAGTGCTGACTAATCAGGGTGCATTGCTTAATTTCTACTAACACTGAGGCATTCTTATTTCAGACAGTCCAGTCAAAATGACACTCACAAATGCAAGGCTTAAACTAGTCTTTCATGTTCTTCTTTTTGCTTAAAAACCACGTAAATACCAAGCCTGCAGTGAGGCCGGCCTTGCTGTCCTAGCTCTGAGCTCTTAGGAAGCAGCATCTCTCTGTGGGAATGAGGCCTCTATCTTGGAATTGTTCTGTGGGTCAGGGCTGCCTGGAGCAGGGGACCAGCCAGGGGTATGCTGGGACTGGCTGGTGCTTCCTCTTAAGGGCTGGTTATTACATTTTCAGGTGTTTTGCAAGCCACTTCCTGAACAGGTGCCATTGCAAGTCAGATGATATGAACCTAAGAAGAGACAAATATTCAGAGCTTGTTATTTTGTGTTTTAAAAATATTTTTTATCTCACATGTATGCCTGTGAGATATCTTGTGCTGTGTCTCCAATGTAAAAACTGTTCAACAGTGTTCAGAGGGCTGTGCTGGAGCCTGCAGATGGGTTACAGTGGACACAGGGGAGAACAGGTTCTTTCTGGAGGGCCCTTGGTCTCATTCTTTTTTTTTAATTAATTAATTTATATATATTTTTTATCAAATCTAGACCCGTGTCCCCCCCAATCCCCCACCCTACCAGAGCTCATGCATTCTGCCAAACATGCTTTTCATCTCTTTCTCAGTCTTCCTCAATATTCTCCATGGGGAAGTTGACTGTTTTGAGCAGAAGTTCACTGTTTCAGTCAGTTCTTTGATACAGTCCTTTCTGTTGTTGTTGTTGTTGTTGTTTCCAAGATGCATCACTCCCAACTGCTTTGGACAAAAGCCCAAGGGGCCATGCACAAGAAATACTTACAACTAGGTAATTGGCACTAGCATCCACAGATGAGGGATATCATTCATCCTTTGTTTTTCTGGGACTGTGTTACTTCACTCAGCATGATGTTCTCTAGCTCCAGCCATTTTCCTGCAAAGCTCATGATGTCATCGTTCTTTACTGCTGCATAGAACTCCATTGTGTAGATGTATCACATTTTCTCTATCCACTCATCAGTTGAGGGACATTTGGGTTGGTTCCAGCTCCTTGCTATTGTGAAGAGAGCTGCAGTAAACATGGCCGTCCATGTATCTCTGCGGCGGGGTGAGTCTTGAGGGTACATGCCCAGGAGTGGTATGGCTGGGTTGGGTGGCAAGTTCATTCCAAGTCTTCCAAGGGTTCTCCACAGTGCTTTCCATAGTGGCTGCATGAGTTTACATTCCCACCAGCAGTGGATGAGTGTTCCCCTTTCCCCACAACCTCTCCAGCCCTTGGTATCATTTGTTTTCTTGATCCTAGCCAGTCTTATTGGAGTAAGATGATATCTTAAAGTGGTTTTGATTTGCATTTCCTTAATGATTAGTGA
>VZQC01011446.1:1963006-2035460 GCA_009823505.1 Rhizomys pruinosus | reverse complement strand
AATGGAAGAAAGACAGCATCTTCAACAAGTGGTGCTGGCAAAACTGGATCACCACTTGTAGAAGAATGAAACTAAACCCCTACCTCTCGCCTTGCAAAAATTTCCTTTAAAAAAGGGACTTTCACATTTCACTGTAGGTAGCAAGGGAGAGCTGTTGGCTAGTTTTTTGTTTTTTGTTTTTTATTTTTCTTATCTCAGATAATCACTATACTGCATTGACACATTTGGAGATGACATATCCCAACTGCCTTAGCAATATCTAGTGGAGCCTCCTAAAAGGTGACCTCTCAACACTCAGAGGTGGCTTGCCAGTGCCATCAGAGAGCAGCTGCAAGGAGAGGCCCTCTGGAGGGCCTGCCTGAGGGTCTCCAGCTCCTCCAGCTCCTGCTCAGAGGAGACTCCCACACAGACCTCAGTACAGTTAGGTGCTAAATGTTTCCGAGGTGTTGAGGGTTTGGTCCCCAGGGTGGCACTATTGGGAGTGGGAGAACTTGGATCACTGCAGGAGGGGAGTGTGGGACCTGCTTCTCTCATTCCTGGGTACGACATAAGTGATTTCTCTTTTCCATGGGTTCTCATGATGAGCCATCCTCACCACAGGCCCAACACATGTGTCCTCTTGATCTTGAACCAGAGCTTTCAAAAGCAAGAGCCCCAAACAAACCTTTTCTCTTCATAGATTAATTTTACATTAATATTACAGTGCCCCAAATCTAACTCACAGAGCCTCTACCCATCCTGTCCTTTGGCCCTACACCCCAGGGTCTGGGGCTCAACAACTCTTCCATCCCCAGGGCACCCATGGTTCCTGTCTTGCACTGGAGTTCAGAGCAGCCTCTTGCTGATTTCTCAGCCTGCAGCCCCTCCCCACCCAGCTCACAGACCTTCCAAGTCCTCACTGGTTCCTACTGCCTGCTCTAACCATTACCAGCTCCTCTGGCTCTAAGGGCCTCACTACTATACCTGGCTGTTCAGTCTCTTCCTAGAATGAACTTCCCAGTTAGAGAAGGAGGAACGGTTCTGCTCAGTCAGTTGGTTAAAAAAAAAAAAAAAGAACACGTGTTCACACTGGCCAAAGTAAGGCATTCTCCTGCCAACAAGAGAATCATCAGGGCTGGAGAGGTTAAGAGTATTGGCTGCTCTTTCAGCGGACCAGGGATTAGTTCCCAGCATCTAACAGCAGCTGACAACCATCTGTAACTCCAGTTCTAGGGGGGTGCGATGCCCTCTTTTGGCCTCTATGGGCATTGCATGCCCAGGTACACTTATACATGTGCTGGCAAAACATTCGTACACACATAAAGTAAAAAAAAAAAAAATCAGTCCTAAGCATTCTTTAAAAAGAACCTTGATGGCCCAGATTCAAAGCCCAGGTCTCCCTGACTCCATAGCTTCCCACACTTGCTGCGTCCCACAGGCCATTTTCTCTTGATGTCTCCAGCCTCAGGGTCTCAGCCTGTAGCCCAGAAACCCAGGTTTGGCCATCAGTCTCCATAAGCCAATCAAAACAGCCAAGTCAATAGAAAAAAGGCAGAAAAACTAGATTTATCCAAAAGGCCGCATTGGGAAAAAGAGGTAAAGCCAGTGGCCACGCCCCCGTCCATCTTCAGGGTCCTGTGAGGTTAAGGTTGACGGAGAAGTGATGCCTGTCTACGTCAAGGTGAGGTGCTCTCCTGTAAAGGTCTCTGACAAGCTGTGAATCTCCTTCTGGAAGGAAAGGTTCCCCTGTGGCTGGCCCAGACTAGGCTTTCTGTCTCTTATCAAGAGATTCCCTGAGGGAATTCTGGTCTCGTGGGGTCTGTTGTTTCAATAGTCTGAAAACCAAAGCAGGCGCACAGGTGTCACTTTAAAAGATCTTCTTCCTCCTGCTCTGACCTTCGTTAGATTTCTAAAGTATCCTTCTGTTCAGAACCCACATGAAAGCCATCTTTGCCTATAGTCCCTGTCTCTTGAAAAGTGAAAAGTGCATACTTGTACATCCTGGTTTGTTTTTACTGTCAACACAACCAGGAATCACCCAGGAAGAAGGGATCCCAATTGAACATAGCCCAGAGCAGACTGGCCTGTGGTCATGTCTGTTGGGGAACTGTTTTGATTGTAGAGTGACCCAGGAGGTCCAGCCTCACGGTGGGTAGTGTCACCCTTGTCAGGGGGTCATGAGTTGTTTAAGAAAGTGGGCTGAGCACAGCCAGGGGAGCAAGCCAGTAAACCCTGTTCCCTCGTGGTTTCTGCATCAGCTCCTGCTTAAGTTCCTGCCTTGACAGCTAGTGATGGACTGTGACCTGGAAGTGTCAACTAAATCAACCCCTACCCCAGAGTGGCTGTTGGTCATAGTGTTTCCTCACAGCAACAGAAAAGCCACTTAGGACGTGCATGGACAGGATAATTCGTAATGGGAATTAGAAGGGTCCATTAAAATAGACGGCTTGTGCTCGTGCCTGATATGCACCAGCTCCCGCCAGATCAAAGGTGCTGCCCCCACCTCCTACATCCTGTTAGCTGTCAGTGGTCATTCCCCCGAAGCCGTGAAGGCTCCCGGTCCATCCTCCACCACCACCACCATCTCTAACAGCCCTGGCTCTTCCATCCACTAGGATAGTCGGTCAGTTTCTCACACTCAACCCTGAACTTGGGACTGCTCCCTCAAAACCTGGTTTTGTATTTTCTTCTTCTGTCCAGATAAAAATCAGAGAATGGGGTGGGCCATGCCTGGTTGCCTCTCCTTCCAGTAGTCACGTAGAGCCATCCAATTCCTAATCACCTCAACCCACCCAGATGGGCAAACAGCACCACAAAGTTACCAGTTCGGGGTTCGAGAGAGGCACTGAGATGAATTACCCTTTTAAATAGAGACTAGAAGAGTTATTAATTCACAGGAGACTGGCACACAACAGCATGACAGAGATGAAAACGGGTCAGGCTCACGCAGAAGAATCTTCCTTACAGGTAAGTGATAGCAAGGAGATTGGAGAAATTCCTAATTGGCTTGCAATTGGCCATTGCAGAGAACAGCTAGTGAGTGGGTAGTTAAAGCAGTGGCCAATCGATAAACATCTCTCACGGCCACTACTGGGGGTTCCTAAGGTAGGGAGATAAAATCTACAAAAACAGATTCCTTTGTTCCTGGGAACCAAATGACTGCAGTTTCTGGAATTGCCACTGTTCAACTAAGCGAAGGGAGTCACAAGATGAGGTGGGCCAGGCTAACGAGCACCTCCATTTCTTTTTATTTTTAATTTATTTTATTTTGTTTTTTATTTTTTAAATTTTATTCATTTATTTTTTATGTGTATGAATGTACTGTCTGCATGTAGGTTTGTGCACCTGTGTCGTGCAATGCCGCAGAGGTCAGAAGAGGGTGTCGGATTTCCCTGGAACTGGAGTTCTCCTGGAATTGGAGTTACAGACAGTTCTCAGCCGCCATGTGGGTGCTGGGGATCGAACCCAGGTCCTCTGCAAGAGCAGTCAGTGCTCTTAACCGCTAGGGCATCTCTCCAGCCCAATTTTTTTTTTAATTTTTGTGTATGAATGTACTGTCTGCATGCAGGTTTGTGTACCCGTGTCCTGCAATGCAGTGGAGGTCAGAAGAGGGTGTCGGATTTCCCTGGAACTGGAGTTCTCCTGGAATTGGAGTTACAGACAGTTCTCAGCCGCCATGTGGGTGCTGGGGATCAAACCCTGGTCCTCCTAAAGAGCAGTCGGTGCTCTTAACCGCTAGGCCATCTCTCCAGCCCCACACCTCCATTTCTTGTCCACACGATTGGCTTCAGCTGCTGCCTTGTCTGTACTTCCAGTGGCTTACTGAATGCAGAGATTCCAGGGTAACTGTTCTAAAAATGTAGGTCAGAGATCATTATCCCAAAGACCCTCCAACTGCTTCCCATGGCTCCTGGGATTAAAAAGCACCCTGGTGTTGAAAGCCCTATGTGTCCTGGCTCCTGCCCACACTCTGGGTCATTTTGTCCCCACCCCTGCTGGGCGCAGTGGCTCTGCTGTCCTTTGTGTGCAGCTGGGGACTCTCCTAATACACTGTTCCCATCTGGGATCTTTCCCACAGGTCCCATCCTTCAAAGGACATCTTCCCCGACCTTCTACCACTTTCCTCTGCTTTGCCTTTAGCTGCCATGCTACACTCCATTTTCTTTCCAAAACTCATTACTCTGCATGGGTCCCCATTCCAGCTCCTTCCCAGGGCACCTCCTGAGAACTGTCTGAGGTGCTGGAGACACAGCAAGGAGCCACACAAACCCAGGCGCACCACAGACAGTATTGAGAACCTCTGTTCTACAGCCTGCAGGCCTGGCACAGGGAAGGTGCACAACAAATATTTCTTAAAAGAGTTTGTTGTTTTGCAGAGAGATGTGTATAGGGAATGCATTTGAACTGATTAAAACAGTATCTGGGCTGTAAAGTCTCTTAGAAATAGAATATTTTCAAATCAAATAAGCCAACCAGAATGCAACAGAAGGCATTTTGGACACCACAGCAAATCTTGCTTAGAGCAGAGAATTCTTTTGTAATGGAAATGATCTGTCATTTCCTCCAGCTCTGCTGTTTCTGTTCAGGAGCATCTTCCTTGGGTTTGCAACCCTCTGAAAGTATGTGCAAAATGTGTGTAACCATACTGTCTACACTTTCTTGAGGCAGTCACATAGTCTATTAGATTCTTTTTTAAACATTTATTTGTGTATGCCTGTGTGTATGTGTATGTATATATGTATGTATGTATGTATGTATGTATTTATATAGTACTTGCCCCAGCACATGTGGAGATCAGAGGACAACTTTCAGGAATCTGTTCCCTCCTTCCAACTTGTAGGTTCCAGGGACCAAACTAATCTGGTCTTGTCAGGTTTGGTGGCAAGAGCCTTTACCTGCTGAGCCATCTCACCCATCCCAATTAGATTCTTTTTAAAATTTATTTATTTTTATCTAATCAGTAAGCACACACATGCAATAAACATAAGGAGTGTCCGTATAAACCAATTAGTTAGCATCTGAGTTCAGTTTTTGTACAACTCAGGGTCCCCAGGTCCAGTGGAAAAGGTTTGCTTACACAAACATGTTGAGCAAATAAAAAAGAAAAAAAGAAGAGAAAAAAAAAAGAAAAGATGATCCAGTCCATTTTTACTGTGATCTCACAATTCATCCCTCCTCCTTGCCCTCAACATGCCAACCTCTACCTCGAGTCCCTGGGCTTTGGGGGGGGGGGTGAGAGATAGAAGATCCTGTTTCTGGGGCTGGAGAGATAGCCTAGCAGTTAAGAGCGCCGACTGCTCTTGCAGAGGACCTGGGCTCGATCCCCAGCACCAACATGGCAGCTGAGAACCGTCTGTAACTCCAGTTCCAGGGGAATCCGACACCCTCTTCTGACCTCCATGGCATTGCGGCACGGGTGCACAAACCTACATGCAGACAGTCCATTCATACACATAGAAAATAAATAAATAAATAATTTAAAAAAGAAATTCCTGTTTCTTTCTGATCTGGGTAAAATCTGGAGACTATCCAAGTTTTGTTTGCAATGGACTGGTGGGTCATTTAGGAATCTGCTTTTAATTCCAAATTTCTCCATGAT
Organism: Rhizomys pruinosus; assembly: GCA_009823505.1. Classification (NCBI taxonomy): domain Eukaryota; kingdom Metazoa; phylum Chordata; class Mammalia; order Rodentia; family Spalacidae; genus Rhizomys; species Rhizomys pruinosus. The sequence goes on along the minus strand of VZQC01011446.1, from coordinate 2,029,882 downwards.
TTCTTCAAGCTCCATGTTTAGGGGCACCAGTGGAAGTAAGACCCCGGTCATTTCTATGGTGGGCCAGGCCATGCAGGAAGCATGTGCGGGCAAGCAAAGCACACAGACACATGGCAGGGTGTAAATCCAAATACAAAATGGTCCCCATTAGATTCTTTAAAAGAAGAGATTTATTTTGTGTGTGTGTGTGTGTGTGTGTGTGTGTGTGTGTGTGCGACATGTATGCAAATGCCTGGAGAGACCTGGATCCTTTGAAGTTGGAGTCACAGGTGGTTGTGAGCTACCCAGTGTGGGTGCTGGGAACTGAACTGGGACCCTCTGCAAAAACAATACCGGCTCTGAACCTCTAAGCCATCTCTCCAGCCTACCTCCTCTCCCAGTTAGATTCTTGAAGGGGTCTTTTACAAAGTTCCAGAGACATGGCTCTGGCCTCTGTCTCTTCTGAGTACTGCTTTGACGGAAGCCTTCATTGGTGAGCCAGACATATTAATAAATGCTTATTTTTAGAAGGTAGTGAAGAGATAAGAGTTGATTCCAGACTTCTACTCTGGACAAAGGTTAAGCATTCACTTTCCCCCAGGCTGAAGTCCACCAGATATCCCTGGCTTGGGAAACAGGTCCGTCTGAACCAATAAAGAAAAATTCCCCTAGACCTGGTTCTGTTCCTGTCCCAAGACTGTGTCTAAAGATAACCTTTGGTATGTGGGGGCAGGTGGGCTGACCTAACCATGAGCTGTAACTCTGCTATTATCCAATAAGGCTAGAAGTTACCCAAACCCCACCAAGATTCCCCTAGACCCTGAATAAAAGGCTTGCGAGCCGACTTATTGGGGTCGGAGCCTTTTCCCTCCCTAGGTTAGCAAATAGCAACCCCTCCCTAGGCCAGCAGGTAACAGGATAATTCCAGGAAGAACCATCCTGAGGGCCCTGGCCCCAAGCCACCTGCAGACCCAAGCATGCTGTGTATTCCCGTCACACAGGAGACCGGGGTTCGATTCCTGCCCTGCTCTAAGTGTATAAAACCTGTATGCAGAGATTGCTCGGGGTTCGCCTCTCCCCGTTGTACAGGCAAACCCCGGTGCACTGGAGTAATAAACCTCTTGCTTTAGCAGTGAGTCTTGTCTCCACATCTCTCACTCAGGGGTCTCTCAAGGGTAAGGCTCAATTCGGGTCTTACAGTAGCTCTTAGCTGGGCAGGGTGGTACGTGCCTTTAATCCTTGCAGAGGCGGTCAGATCTCTGGCAAGTTCCAGGCCAGTTGGGACTATGAGGAGACCCTGTCTCAAAAAGAGCAAAAACTGTGAAGATGGCTGTTTATTAGCCACGACTGTCCATCTAGCCATCATCATTCAGTGGATTGCTAGGTTCATGATCTTGGTGAAAATCCTTATTTACAAAGCCTAAAAGTTCTAAGACAGAGAATAGGAGATCTCCTGAGCCCAGCGGCAGGAAGAGGGGGAGACAGGTAGGAACTGGGTGTCTTGGCGAGCTGATTGTTGATCCTTTGGTCCTGCTGTCTTTGGTTTGATTGGCCTTTGTGGCTGTGAGGTTGGAGTTATCCTCCCAGCTGGGATTAAAGGTGTGGTCTTTGGCTTGATTAGATCTAGTGGCTGTGGGGGCGGAGTTATCCTCCCAGCCGGTATTAAAGGCACGCTTGTGTGACTCTTGAGATTTGAGATCTCCTGAGCCCAGCGGCAGGTGCCAGGGCGCGGGCTGAAGAGCCCCCCCCCCCCCCGCCAACTGAGATTACGAAGAAGGATCTGAAGGAGGCAAGCAAAGCACGCCTTCAACACAGTGAAGAGGCATTCAGGACTCACATTGGAATACAGGCAAGGAGAAGCCCATATGCCAGGATCACGAAGAAGAGACTACACTGGAAAGGTGCAGGATAATCCCACGCCAAGCTTTACCAACCCTATGGATGACTCCTGCAGTGGGATCCCCCCGGGGATGCCCCAGGACACAGACATCAGAAACACAATTGGGAACATACTTAAAGAACTACAAGATCATAAAGAACAAATTAAAGAACTAAGAAAAGAGAATGAGGACCGAGAGAGAGAGAATGACAAGCTCCGGAAGGAAGTAGAAACACTGAAAAGATCCCATGCTGAAAAAGAAAAAGAAACCAACCAGCAAACAAAAGAGCTACAAAAAGAGATCGAGAAGCTCCAAAAAGAAATAGAAACACTAAAGAAATCAGAAGAGGAAATGAAAAAGGAAATCAAACACTCATCCATTCAAGAGGAAAGGAATGAAAAAAGCCTCAGAAGCAGAATGGAGGAAGCAGAACAAAGAATATCAGACCTGGAGGACAACACAGAACAACTAAAAACCTCAAGGAAAGATTATGAAAAATTTAAAAATACACAAAAATGGAACAACCAGGAGCTGTGGGACACTATGAAAAGATCAAACCTCCGCATCATAGGAATAGAGGAAGGAGAAGAATCCCAAGAGAAAGGTATTGATCAGATCTTCAACAGAATAATAGATGAAAACTTCCCCAAACTAAAAAAGGACAAACCAATACCAATACAAGAAGCACATAGAACTCCAAACAGACAAGATCAGAAAAGAAATTCTCCACGCCACATCATAGTTAAAATGCTGGACACCCAAAACAAAGAGAAAATTCTTAAAGCGACAAGAGAAAAACAACAAGTGACCTATAAGGGGAAACCTATCAGAATAACAACGGACTTCTCACAGCAAACGATGAAGGCAAGAAGAACCTGGAGCAAAGCATTCCCAGTGTTGAGGGACAATGGATGCCAGCCCAGGTTACTATACCCAGCAAAAATGTCAATCATAGTGGAAGGAGAGAGGAAAATCTTCCATGACATAAACAACTTGAAAGAATACATGTCCGGAAAACCAACCCTTCAGAGAATACTTGAAGCAATCCAAAGAACAGAAGAAAGGAGCAACCAACCCCAGGCAACTAGAAGGAGAAATCAATAAAAGCATAACTGCAGAAGTAGAAACCTAAATCAAAACCGCAGATGGATAATAAGGCAAAAGGAAGCAACACAAACCTATCAGTCATAACCTTAAATATTAATGGACTAAATTCCCCAATCAAAAGACATAGACTGGGAGACTGGATTAGGAAACAGAATCCATCGATATGCTGTCTGCAAGAAACACATCTTACCTTCAAGGACAGGCACCACCTTAAAGTGAAGGGATGGAAAAAAATATTCCAAGCAAATGGTACCAAAAAGAAAGCAGGTGTTGCTATTTTAATATCGGATAAAATAGACTTCAAAGTAAAAGAAATCAGAAGAGACAAAGAAGGCCATTACATTTTCATCAAAGGAACAATCCACCAAGAAGATTTCACAATTATGAATATATATGCCCCAAATTCTGGTGCACCAAACTTTATAAAGACAATTCTCCAGGACCACAAGTCACAGACTAACCCCAGCACACTCATAGTGGGAGATTTCAATACCCCACTGAGTCCTTTGGATAGGTCAACAGGACAAAAAATAAACAGAGAGACATCTGAACTGAACGATATGATACACCAAATGGACCTCATAGACCTCTACCGAACATTCCATCCTAATACCAGAGAATACACTTTCTACTCAGCACCCCACGGAACATTCTCCAAAATCGACCACATCCTGGGACACAGAAGAAACCTCTACAAATACAAAAAGATTGAAATAATTTCATGCATCCTGTCAGACCACAGTGCAATGAAGCTCAACATCAACACCAGGACAAGCCCTCCTGCCTACAAGAACACATGGAGACTAAACAACACACTCTTGAATAATGAATGGGTCAAGGAAGAGATAAAGAAAGAAATAAAAACATTCCTGGAACTGAATGACAATGACAATACAACACAACAAAACTTATGGGATACCTTAAAAGCAGTCCTAAGAGGGAAATTTATAGCCCTGGGTGCCTACATTAGAAAAACAGAAAGAGCACAAGTGAATGATCTAACACTACAGCTAAAAGCACTTGAGAGGCAACAACAGATGAACCCTAAACGCAACAGACAGGAAGAAATAACAAAAATCAGAGCAGAAATCAATGAAATAGAAACAAAGAAAACAATACAAAAAATCAATGAAGCCAAAAGTTGGTTCTTTGAAAGAATAAACAAGATAGACAGACCTCTAGCCCAGTTAACAAAAAGAAAGAAGGAACAACTCCAAATCAATACAATCTGTGATGAAAAGGGAAATATCACAACGGACAAGGAAAAGATCAAGAAAATTATATGGGAATATTACAAGAACCTATATTCTACCAAGTTTGAAAATCTAGAAGAAATGGATGAATATCTGAAATCTTGGGAATCACCAAAGCTTGGCCAAGAGGAGACCAGCAGCTTAAACAGACCCATAACATATGAAGAAATAGAGGATGTAGTAAGAAGCCTCCCAACTAAAAAAAGCCCAGGCCCAGACGGTTTCACAGCAGAATTCTATAAAACATTTCAAAAAGACCTACAACCATTATTTCTGAAACTGTTTAGAAGTATACAATCAGAGGGAATTCTCCCAAATTCCTTCTATGAAGCCAACATCACTCTATTACCAAAACCAGGCAAAGATACAACTAAAAAGGAGAATTATAGACCCATCTCCCTCATGAACACAGATGCCAAAATTCTAAACAGAATACTGGCAAATCGCATACAGACCCACATCAAGAAGATCATCCATCATGACCAAGTTGGATTCATACCAGAGATGCAGGGATGGTTCAACATACGAAAATCAATAAACATCATCAAACACATAAACGGAATCAAAGACAAAAACCACACCATCATCTCAATTGATGCTGAAAAAGCCTTTGACAAAATCCAGCATCCCTTCATGCTTAAAGTCCTAGAAGGAATTGGATTGGAGGGATCATTCCTCAATGTAATCAAAGCCATATACAGGAAACCCACAGCCAATATCATCCTAAATGGGGAAATGACGGAAACATTCCCTTTAAAGGTAGGAACTCGGCAAGGCTGCCCCCTATCACCACTCCTCTTCAATATAGTGCTTGAAACACTTGCTAGAGCAATAAGGCAAGAAAAGGATATTAAAGGAGTACTAATTGGAAAAGAGGAAGTCAAACTATCCCTATTTGCTGATGATATGATTGTTTACTTAAGAGATGCAAAAAACTCCACCAGAAAACTCCTAGAAACGATTAACAGCTTCAGCAAAGTGGCAGGATACAAAATTAACCTTAGAAAATCAATGGCCTTTCTTTACACCAAGAACAAGCAACTGGAGAAAGAATTCAAAGAGACCTTCCCACTCACAATAGCCTCAAAAACAATAAGATACCTAGGAACAAACCTAACCAAAGACACCAAAGACCTCTACAACAAAAATTTTAAACCCTTAAAGAAAGAAATTGAAGAAGACCTCAGAAGATGGAAAAACCTCCCATGCTCATGGATTGGGAAAATTAACATTGTAAAAATGTCCATTTTACCAAAACTCTTGTATAGATTTAATGCAATCCCAATCAAAATCCCCAAGAGTTTCTTCACAGGCTTGGAAACAAAAGTTCTTAAATTCATTTGGAGAAACAAAAGACCCCGAATAGCCAAATCAATCCTGAGTGAAAAGAGCTACACAGGAGGGATCTCTATACCAGATTTTAAACTATACTACAGGGCTATAGTCATAAAAACAGCCTGGTACTGGCACAAAAACAGACCTGTTGACCAATGGAACAAAACCGAAGATCCAAATCTGAGCACATACAATTTCAGCCATCTCATATTTGACAAGGGGGCCAAGAAACCACAATGGAGAAAAGACAGCATCTTCAGCAAGTGGTGTTGGCAAAACTGGATCACCACTTGTAGAAGAATGAAATTAAACCCCTACCTCTCACCCTGTACAAAAGTCAACTCCAGATGGATTAAAGACCTCAACGTGAAACCCCAAACTCTGAAGGTGATAGAAGAAAAAGTTGGCAGCAGACTACAAGACATAGGCGTAGGAAAAGACTTCCTAAATCAGACAGCAGCTGCACAAGAATTAAGGTCGACAATTGACAAATGGGACCTCATCAAACTCAAAAGCTTCTGTACATCAAAAGAAACAATCAAGGAAGTGAAGAGAAATCCCACAGAGTGGGAGGAAACCTTCACTGCAGATACATCTGACAAAGCATTGATTTCCAGAATATATAAACTACTCAAAAAACAAAGAAAAAAGAAAACAAATGACCCGCTCAATAGATGGAGCAAAGAACTGAACAGAGACTTCACAAGTGAGGAATTAGAGATGTCTGAGAAACACCTCAAGAACTGTTCAACATCACTAATCATTAAGGAAATGCAAATGAAAACCACTTTAAGATATCATCTTACTCCAATAAGACTGGCTAGGATCAAGAAAACAAATGATACCAAGTGCTGGAGAGGTTGTGGGGAAAGGGGAACACTCATCCACTGCTGGTGGGAATGTAAACTCGTACAGCCACTATGGAAAGCAGTGTGGAGAACCCTTGGAAGACTTGGAATGAACTTGCCACCCGACCCAGCCATACCACTCCTGGGCATGTACCCTCAAGACTTACGCCACCACAGAGATACATGCACGGCCATGTTTATTGCAGCTCTCTTCACAATAGCAAGGAGCTGGAACCAACCTAAATGCCCCTCAACTGACGAGTGGATAGAGAAAATGTGGTACATCTACACAATGGAGTTCTATGCAGCAGTAAAGAAAGACGACATCACGAGCTTTGCAGGAAAATGGCTGGAGCTAGAGGACATCATGCTGAGTGAAGTAACACAGTCCCAGAAAAACAAACGACGAATGGTATCCCTCATCTGTGGATGCTAGTGCCAATTACCCAGTTGTAAGTATTTCTTGTGTAGGGCCCCCTGAGCTTTTGTACAAAGCAGTTGGGCATAATGCATTTTGGAAACAACAACAACAACAGAAAATACTGCATCAAAGAACTGACTGAAACAGTGAACTTCTGCTCAAAACAGTCAACTTCCCCATGGAAAATATTGAGAAAGACTAAGAGATGGAAAGCATGTTTGGCAGAATGCACGAGCTCTGGTGGGGTGGGGGAATGAGCGGGAACATGGGTCTAGATTTGTTAAAAATAAATAAATAAATTTATGTGAAAAAAAAAAAAAGACAGAGAATATATTTTCTCAGCGCACTTCAAAGAGGCTGGAAGCAGCAAATTTTATATGAAAATATGAGATGCTGGGTGCTCAGCTCCAAAGCAGAAGGGGCCTTGGAAGTTTCCTGTTTGAGAAGAAAGAACTCTCAGCTTCAAGGTGCCTCTGGGTCTCATGGTGAATTCAGTGTAAGATGAAGGATTTCTTCCCTTAAGATTAGCATTGCAGAGGAAGTTTTAGAAGTCACAGGCCTTAAGCTGAATCCTACAGGGAATTGCTCAGAGCTCCAGCTCCCTGCCTCTGGGAGCGAGATCCTACCCACCTCCATGCTCCGTCAGTCAACAACTCTGCACCCCAGTTACAGCCAAGTTTCTATCCCTTCCCTGCAATCAAAGGTCCACCCCAGCTTTGCCCCTACGCTCCCACATGGCCAGCAATGCTTGCTGGTCTGCCCAGAGCTTAGCCCAGGCTCCACCCCCAGGAAGTTCCTCAAGAAGACAGGTGACTGTCACTTCCTTTCCAAGTGCCTGCTGCCCTAGAAACCCCACCCTGGGCTTACTTCACGGTGGCATTCCTTCTGCAGACTCATCTGCCCATCTTCTCTGTCCACCGCTCAAAAGGCACAGGAAGGAGAGAGGGAGGAGGGGCAGCCTGGATCAAATTTGAACCAGCTCATTTTCTTACCCATGGGTCAAGTCTGAGCCCACAAGGCCTGCTCACATTTTGTCATCCAAATGCCCAACTGAGCTGCCCAACAGAATGCTGCCTGGGTGGAGAAGTGGCCCACGGACAGGAATTCAGCCTGGCTGTGAAATGGCGATCACTCCACCCAGCTCTAGCTGACTTGTGCTTTACCCATTCTTGCCCAGCCATTCCCACGACAGCCAGCCAGGCAGAACACTCATGCAGGACACGGTTTCTGCGACAATGGCTAGTATAGCCAGATAGCACATCCTCCCACCCAGCCTAACGGAAACTTTTTGTTAATTGAAAACCTCTTTGTTAACTGACCTGCCCCTGGTCTGGTTAACCATGGTGACCTGATGTAACTATGGTTACTGGCTTTGTTTTGGCATGATGTAATTGTCGTTTTAAGCTTTATAAAGCCTTCCCTATTTTTTTTTTGGCATGGAGGGTTCTTTGGGGTGTTAGCCTCCTCTCTGGCCACATCCACTAATAAAGGCCTCCTAATTCAACCATCACTATGTGGCCTTTCTCTGTGCCTCTCGATCAGTATTATAGCTGAAGGACAAGGAGAAAAAGGAAGTGGGCAGAGCACTTGAGGCTGCCCCTTTCTCTGTTACTTTCTCATCCTGATTAGGTTGGGATATTTTCAAAAGGGTTCTAAAGCTATTTTTCCTCCCTGAAGTCCCGGACACTGGATACCAGTGTTGGCATGTTTGTGTCACACACACACACACACACACACACACACACACACACACACACATGCATGCATGGCAATAATAAATAAAATTTAAAGACTTTACTTCTCAGACTGTTTCAAGGTTTTCATTCATTTTCCTTTTTTTTTGACAAAAGTCTTATTTTTATTTTTAAAATTAATTTAACAAGTTTTATTGAATATGTTTCCAAATCAAACAATAACATTAAAACCATACACACATAGATTCATTTATGCTAATAAAGATTTCTAAAGTTTCCTTAAACATGACACTATCGAATATCAGACTACTGTTTCTTAAAGAATTACAAAGGTAAGTTCCGAGGTCTTTTGTCACAAAATCTTATCAATCAATCAATAAATCAGTCACTATGTAACTTTGTTACCATTTTCTTTCCTTTTCATGAAAACATTTAAAATCAGCCCTCTTAGAATGATTCAAGCATACACTATGAAATTTCCCTTATGGCTACCATGTTGCACATTAGATTCTCAGGCTTTACTCATTTTGCGTAACTAAAATTTTGTACCTTTTATCAATAATTTCTCATTTCCTGCTTCTACTCTATAGATCAAATACAGATCTTTCCTGGATGAATCAAATCTTAGCACGACAATTTCAATGGTGGTTGTTCTAATTATGAAATTAGCACATTTGACTTAGAAAATAAAAATATTCTCTTCTCCCTTTTATTAATATCATTTTTACTATATATTTTATTGAATTTTCTGCATTTCATATAATAGATATTAATCAAATTTAGACCCCCTCTCCCATCTACATTTCCCATCACCTCCGCACAATATTTCATGCCTCTTGTCAAGCATTTGCATCCGGATGTCCCTTGCACGAGTTCATCCACTTGAATGTAGCACTATATCAGTGTTTTTTCTCATTCTTTTGATTTTATATTATTCTAAAACATGCATATATCCCTTCCACACATATACCAAAAATTCCAAGGTCTGAAAATAAATGGTGGATATAGAGGGTGTTTAGTACTGAGATGTTTGAAACTAAGAGCTCATTTTTATTGAGCATTTCCGTGATTTTTCAAACTATTGTATTTGAGATAACTGTCCCATGGGAAATAAATGTTAATTACTTAGTAAATCTGCATAATTAAGGGATAATCTGTTTATGAATGTTATGTCTCATGGTATCAAAAAGGGATATAAAAACTGAAAAAATGGGCTGGAGAGATGGCCTAGCGGTTAAGAGCACCGACTGCTCTTGCAGAGGACCTGGGTTCGATCCCCAGCACCCACATGGCGGCTGAGAACCGTCCATAACTCCAATTCCAGGAGAACTCCAGTTCCAGGGGAATCTGGCGCCCTCTTCTGACTTCCCTGGCATTGCACGACATGGGTGCACAGACCTACATGCAGACAGTACATTCATACACTTAAAATAAATAAATAAATAAAATTTAAAAAATAAATAAATAAAAGTGAAAAAATGTTAAAGATTTTTTAGTAAGGATTTATGTGAAGATGATGAAAAAGTCTATGCATTCCTTTAAGGCCTGATGGGGGAATTTCTTTTAAAGGTGCAAGAAGCTCAGGTTAAGACTACTTCCTTTCAATCTATTGAACTGGGTGTAGACCTCAGTCCTGGAATGGCCTCTCCTCTTAGATTACCTCAGCCTTCTTAAGAAGTGCTATGTTCCTACCACTGGCGAGTGAAACGGTGTTCTGCCTTCTCCCACTTGCTGTTTATGTTTGTTTTCATGCTAAGAAGCTTAGCGAGGAGACCTGCTTTGGCCAGAAAGATTCTCCCACTGGAAGGAGGATAGGGTCTGCCTTCCTGACTTGGTTTTATTTCTTGCCTCTGCTCCTTGGTGTTTGTTGAACCAGGATGTGGAAGGGGTCAGAGTGATGTCCTTTGGGCTTGGTTTGGAATCTGTGGACAAACACCAAGCTTTTTAAGATGGCTCTTCTCACTATTCTCAGAATTCTTCTTTGTGGACTGATGCTTTTTGTGGAACAGGAGGTTCAAATGGCAAAGGTAAGGAGGACCTCTAATACCTTCCTTGCTGAAGAACCTACATTTCCCAATACAGGAGCTAGCAAAAGAAGCGCCTGGTAAGGAGGTGAAGCTATGGCCTCAAGGGTATCCCCTGCAATACATGGCGAAGTTGTACCAGCGTTCTGTTGGCCTGCATGGGCACCCCAGGAAGAACCATACAATCGGGGCTACAATGGTGAGGCTGGTAAAGCCCTCGGCCAAAGCAGTAAGGCTTGTCAGAGGTCCCTGGTGTGTACAGACCCTGGACTTTCCTCTAGCATCAAACCAGATAACATACCAACTAATCAGAGCCACTGTGGTTTACAGCCAGCAACTTTACTTCATTGACGTCTCTCCTGTCATGTGGAGCCCTGGATCCCAAAATGCCCAACCAACCACTTTCCCTCTTTAGAAACAGATCACTCAAAGCCTTCTCCCATGTCAAAAGCCTGGAAAGAGATGGATATTACACACTGTATACAGCAGAGGCTCTGGAATCACAAGGTACGAAGAATCCTACGCACATTTTATGTGTCAGGAGCCAAAAGGCAATGAATTTCTTGAGCCTCAGTGGCACAGCAATCTATCCTTGGACAATGCCTTCTTGCTGCTCTATTTCAATGAGACTCGCAAGAGTGTTTAGAAGGCGAAACGTGGGGCTGGAGAGATAGCCTAGCAGTTAGGAGCACCGACTGCTCTTGCAGAGGACCCAGGTTCAATCCCCAACACCCACATAGTGGCTGAGAACCGTCTGTAACTCCAATTCCAGAAGAACTCCAGTTTCAGGGGAATCTGACACCCTCTTCTGACCTCCGAAGCATTGCACAACACGGGTGCACAAACCTACATGCAGACAGTACATTCATACACATACAAAATAAATAAACAAACAAACAACAACAAAAAAAGGCGAAACTCCTAAGAGGCTAAGAGGAGTTAATTGAAAGGGAATCCTCTCTTCTCTTGCGGACTGCCCGGGAAGCATGCAGCCTTGCACCTGATGTTCAATGTCCTTCTCAGAGACACGATGGATCTATAAATAACCAATGTTCCCTCCACCCTTACAAAGTCAGCTTCCATCAACTAGGCTGGGATCACTGGATCATTGCTCCCCAGCTTTATACCCCAAACAACTGTACCAGTTTTCCAGGGGAATCCGACCACCCTCTTTCTGACCTCCGCGGCATGCACGACACGGGTGCACAGGACTTGCATGCAGACAGTACATTCATACCACATACAGAACTAAATAAAATTAAAAAAAAAAAAAAGTTGCTGTGTAAGTTGTTTGTCATTGACCATTTCATTCCTGCCATAAAGCAAGTGGCATGGTTGCCTGGGTGACATGGGAGAAGGCTTTGAGTGACCCGTTTCTAAAGACGGAAAGTGTTTGGTTGGGCATTTGGGGATCCAAGGCACCACATGACAAGAGAGGCGCCAATGAAGTAGATAAAGTTGGTGGCGGTAAACCACAGTGGCTCTGATTAGTTGGTAGTACCTGGTTTGATGCTAGAGGAAAGTCCGGGGTCTGTACATGCCAGGGACCTCTGACAAGCCTTACTGCTTTGGACGAGGGCTTTACCAGCCTCACCATCGTAGCCCCGATTGTACGGTTCTTCCTGGGGTGCCCATGCAGGTCAGCAGAACACTGGTACAACTTCACCATGTACTGCAGGGGATACCCTTGAGGCCATAGCTTCACCTCCTCTCTGGGCCCTTCTTTTGCTAGCTCCTGAATCAGGGGCGAATGTAGCTCTTCAGCAGGGAAGGCAGTGGAGGCCCTCCCTGCCTTTTGCCATTTGAAACCTCCTGTTCCACAAAAAGCATCAGTCCGCGGGGCATGGTGGTGAACACTTTAATCCTAGCACCTCCGGGGCCAGAGGCAGGAGATCTTTGTGTGAGTCAAGGCCAGCCTGGTCTACAGAGTAGATCGAGGCCAGCTGGGCTACAGGGAGACCCTGTCTCGAAAAGACAAAAAAAAAAAAAAAAAAGCATCCAGTCTACAAAGAAGATTTCTGAGAATCGTGAGAAGAGACATCTTAAAAAGCTTGGTGTTTGTCCACAGATTCCAAACCAAGCCCAAAGGACATCACTCTGACCCCTTCCACATCCTGGTTCAACAAACACCAAGGAGCAGAGGCAAGAAATAAAACCAAGTCAGGAAGGCAGACCCTATCCTCCTTCCAGTGGGAGAATCTTTCTGGCCAAAGCAGGTCTCCTCGCTAAGCTTCTTAGCATGAAAACAAACATAAACAGCAAGTGGGAGCAGGCAGAACACCGTTTCACTCGCCAGTGGTAGGAAACATGCACTTCTTAAGAAGGCTGAGGTAATCTAAGAGGAGAGGCCATTCCAGGACTGAGGTCTACACCCAGTTCAATAGATTGAAAAGGAAGTAGTCTTAACCTGAGCTTCTTGCACCTTTAAAAGAAATTCCCCCATCAGGCCTTAAGGAATGCTAGACTTTTTCATCATCTTCACATAAATCCTTACTAAAAAAAATCTTTAACCATTTTTCACTTTTATTTATTTATTTTTTCAATTTTATTATTTATTTATTTAAGTTATNAGTTCTCCTGGAATTGGAGTTTCAGACGGTTCTCAGCCGCCATGTGGGTGCTGGGGATCGAACCCGGGTCCTCTGTAAGAGCTATCGGTGCTCTTAACCGCTAGGCCATCTCTCCAGCCCCCACACAGCAACTTTTTAAAACTTTCCTTCTGCACCAAAGACTATGTCTATGAGGATTCAGCTAGCCCTGTCAGGCCTCCAACAGCAGATTGTGAAGGGCCTAAAGTCTGCCCTTCCTTCCCAGACACAATGTCAGAAACATAAATTCTGCCATGTTACATTTTACATTTTGGAATATGAAAGAATGTTTTTAATTATTTATTTATTTGTATGTGTATGAATGTACTGTCTGCATGCAGGTCTGTGCACCCATGTTGTGCAATGCCGTGGAGGTCAGACGAGGGCATCGGATTCCCCTGGAACTGGAGTTAAAGATGGTTCTCAGCCACCATGTGGGTGCTGGAGATCGAACCCGGGTCCTCTGCAAGAGCAGTCGGTGCTCTTAACTGCTAGGCTATCTTTCCAGCCCACGGAAGAATATTTTAAATACATCTAAGGCATTTATTTATTAAAACATTCTCTGCCAGACTTTCACATTAGCAGGGCCCAAAAGCTGTTCCAGACTGCTCTCCCTCACCCGTTGGAGGCAAGAGCCTATAATGCACCCCTGGAAGCCATGCAGCGCCCCACTGATCCAGGTGCCAGACCCCAAGATTGGTCTCTAGCAGAGACAGATGGGCAGTCCAGAGAACTCAGGAATTCACCAAGCTCTAAAGACCTCCTCCCAAGTCAGACCAGGATTCCTGACTAAGTGCTGATGCAAATTTTTCTAGCTAGTAAGAGGCAGATTATCTCTGGTCCTTTGAGATAGCAGCTGGGTGAAGGAAACTCACCAAAGCAGACCAGATGGGCTGACCTTGAGTTCACAAAGAACTTCCTGCCTCAGCCTCCCAAGGACTGGGATTAAAGGTGTGTGCTACCACATCTGGTCCAAGAATTCATTACCAGTCCCAAAGGCTAGTTAATGTTAAATCAGGGATACATTCACCCAAAGAATCTGGCCTGCAGAGGTCTCAAGAAAAAGCAGATAATTGCAAAGCAAGCAAGTTACCTCACACAATCCCTTTTAAAAGCAGACACAAATCAAATTTTAGGCCTTTAAATGCATCTTTAAATATCACTTTTTAAAGTTTGCACATGCATATCTCACCTGGCATGCCAAAATGAATGATTCTGTGCACTTTAAAGTATGGAAACTTGAAGTGGCCACTTTGTTTGACAGAACTAACATGAGACAATTATAATTACCAATTTACAAGCACACATAAAAACTTAGACGCACGCTAGACACACAGAACAGTTACCATAAACACAAGACATAGTCAGATGAAGAGAGGAAATGCTGAGCGCATGGAGCCAATGCCCTGTGGGTCCCAGAACCAAAAATCCAGACTCCTTGCCCAGATTCCAAATCGCTGAGGTGAACCCCATGTTCGCACTTTATGTTGTTGTTGTTGTTGTTTCCAATACGCATCAATTCCCTTTCTTTACTGCTTGAGGGGCACTTGGGTTGGTTCCAGCTCTTCACTATTGTGAAGAGAGCTGCAATAAACATGGCTGTGCATGTATCTCTGCAGTAGGATGACTCTTGTGGGTACATACCCAGGAGTGGTATGACTGGCTCAGATGGTAAGCTCATTTTGAGTCTTTTAAGGGTTCTCCACACTGCTTTCCATAGTGGTTGTATGAGTTTACGTTCTCAAGAACAGTGGATGAGTGTTCCCCTTTCCCCACAACCTCTCCAGCATTTGGTATCATTTGTTTTCTTGATCCTAGCCAGTCTTATCAGAGTGAGATGATATCTTAAAGTGGTATTCATTTGCATTTCCTTAATTATTAGCTATGTTGAACACTTTTAAAGATGTTTCTCATCTCTAATTCCTCACTTGTGAAGTCTCTGTTCCACTTCTTACTCTATCTTTTGAATGAGTCATTTGTTTTCTTTCTTCTTTGTTTTTTGAGTAGTTTATATATTCTGGAAGTTAATGCTCTGTCAGATTTATCAGCAGTGAAGGTTTCCTCCCACTCTGTGGGTTTTCTCTTCACTTCCTTGATTGTTTCTTTTGTGCTACAGAAGCTTTTGAGTTTAATGAGGTCCCACTTTTCAATTGTTGACCTTATTTCCTGCGTAGCTGCTGTCTGATTTAGAAAGTCTTTTCTTACACCAATGTCTTGTAGCTTGCTACTAAATTTTTCTTCTATCACCTCAGAGTTTGGGGTTTCACATTGAGGTCTTTTATCCATTTGGAGTTGTTTTTGTACAGGGCAAGAGGTAGGGATTTAATTTTATTCTTCTGCAAGTGGTGATCCAGTTTTGTCAGCACCATTTGCTGAAGATGCTATCTTTCCTCCATTGTATCTTCTTTGCCCCCTTGTCAAATATGAGGTGACTGAAATTGTATGTGCTCAAGTTTGGATTTTCAGTTTTGTTCCATTGGTCTACAGGTCTGTTTTTGTGCCAGTACCAAGCTGTTTTTATGACTATTGCCCTGTAGTATAGTTTGAAGTCTGCTATAGAGATTCCCCCTGTATTGCTCTTTTTGCTCAGGGTTGCTTTGGCTATTCAGGGACTTTTGTTTTTTCCATATGAAACTAAGGATTTTTTTTCCAAGCCTGTGAAGAAACTCTTGGGGATTTTAATTAGGATTGCATTGAATCTGTGTATTAATTTGGGTAGAATGGACATCTTTACTATGTTAATTATTCCAATCCATGAGCATGGGAGGTCTTTCCATCTGATGATGTCTTCTTCAATTTCCTTCATCAGGGGTTTAAATTTTTTGTTGTAGAGACCTTTGGTGTCTTTGGTTAGGTTTGTTCCTAGGTATTTTATTGTTTTTGAGGCTATTGTGAGTGGGAATTCCTTTTTCAGTTGCCTGTTGATGGTGTAAAGAAAGGTTACTGATTTTTCTAGGTAAATTTTGTATCCTCCCACTTTACTGAAACTGTTAATCATTTCTATGAAGTTTTCTGGTGGAGTTTTTAGCCTCCCATAGGTAAACTATCATATCATCAGCAAAAAGGGATAGCTTGACTTTCTCTTTTCCAATTAGTACTCCTTTAATTTCCTTTTCTTGCCTTACTGCCCTAGCAAGTATTTCAAGCACTATATTGAAGAGGAGTGGCAACAGGGGTCAGCCTTACTGATTTCCTACCTTTAGGGGGAATGCTTCTGTCCTTTCTCCATTTAGGATGATACTGGCTGTGGGTTTCTGGTATATGGATTTGATTACATTGAGGAATGATTCCTCCAGTCTAATTCCCTCTAGGACTTTAAGCATGAAGCAATGCTGGATTTTGTCAAAGGTTTTTTCTGCATCAATTGATGATCATGTGATTTTTGTCTTTCAGTCCATTATGTGTTTTATGATATTTATTGAATTATGTATGTTGAACCATCCTTGCATCTCTGGTATGAATCCAACTTGGTCATGATGGATGATCTTTTTATCGTGGGTCTGTATGCAGTTTGCGAGTATTTTATTGAGAATTTTGGCATCTGTGTTCATTAATGAGATGGGTCCATAGTTCTCTTTTTTGGTTGTATCTTTGCCTGGTTGAGAAGGAATTGGGAGATTTCTCTGTGCTTGTATCCTTCTGGACAGTTTGAGTAAGTCTTCTTTAAATGTTTTATAGAATCCTGCCATGAAACCATCTGGGCCTGGGCTTTTTTAGTTGGGAGGTTCTTATTACATTTTCAATTTCTTCATACATTATGGGTCTGTTTAACTTGTTAATATCTTCTTGGTTAAGCCTTGGTGATTCCCAGGATTTGAGATATTCATCCATTTCTCTTCATTTTTCAAATTTAGTGGAGCATAGGTTTTTGAAGTATTTCCATATTATTGTCTAGATCTTTTCATTGTCTGTTGTGATATTCCCCTTTCATCATGAATTCTATTGATTTGGAGTTGCTCTTTCTTTCATTTGGTTAACTGGGCTAGAAGTCTGTCTATCTTATTTTTTCTCTCAAAGAACCAAGTTTTTGATTCATTGATTTTTTTTGTATTGTTTTCTTTGTTTCTGTTTCATTGATTTCTGCTGATTTTTGTTATTTCTTCCTGTCTGTTGCATTTAGGGTCCATTTGTTGTTGTCTTTCAAGTGTTTTTAGCTGCAGTGTTAGCTCATTTATTTGTGCTCTCTTTTTTTTTTTTAAGTAGGCACCCAGGGCTATAAACTTTCCTCTTAGGACTGCTTTTAAAGTGTCCCATAGGTTTTGTTGTGTACTGTCATTGTCATTTACTTCCAGGAATACTTTCTTTATTTCTTCCTTGACCCATTTATTATTCAGGAGCATGTTGTTTAGTTTCTGTGTGTTCTTGTAGATACTAGGGCTTATCCTGGTATTGATATTGTGCTTTATTGCACTGTGGTCTGAGAAAATGCATGAAATTATTTCAGTTTTTGTATTTGTTGAGTTTTTTTTCTGTGTCCCAGTATGTGTTCGATTTTGGAGAATGTTCTGTGGGTACTGACTAGAAAGTGTTTGGTTGGAATATTCAGTAGATGTCTGTGAGGTCCTTTTGCTGTATTGTATTGTTCAGTTCAGATGTCTCTCTGTTTATTCTTTGTGTGGTTGATCTGTCTAAAGGGCTCAGTGGGGTATTGAGTTCCCCTACTATGAGCATGCTGGAGTTCATCTGTGCCTTGAGGTCCTGGAGAATTGTCTTTATAAAGTTTGGTGCACCAGGGTTTGGTGCATATATAGTCATGATTGTGAAATCTTCATGGTCAATTGTTCCTTTGATAAAGATGTAATGGCCCTCTTCGTCTCTTATGATTACATTTACTTTGAAGTCTATTTTGTCTGATATTAAAATAGCAACTCCTGCTTGCTTTTTGGTACCATTTGCTTGGAATATTTTTTTCAATCCTTTCACCTTAAGTTGGTGCCTATCCTTGAGAGTGAGATGGGTTTCTTGTAGACAGCACATAGATGGGTTCTGTTTCTTAATCCATTTTCCCAGTCTGTCTTTTAATTGGGGAGTCCATTAATATTTAAAGATAATTGAAAGATGTGTGTTACTTCCTTTTTAATTGTCTTTTAATTGGGGAGTCCATTAATATTTAAAGATAATTGAAAGATGTATGTTACTTCCTTTCATCTTATTATCCATTTGCATTTTTGGTCTAGTGCTGCAGTTATGCTTTTATTAATTTCTCTTTCTAGGTGCCTGGGGATAGTTGCTCCTCTCCTCAGTCCTTTGAATTGCTTCAAGTATTCTCTGAAGGGTGGTTTTCCAGACAGGTATTCTATCATCTTGTTTATGTCATGGAAGATTTTTCTTTCTCCTTCAACTATAATCGACATTTTTTTTCTGGGTATAGTAACCTGAGTTGACATCTGTAGTTTGTTTAGCACTGGGAATATTTTGGTCTACGTTCTTCTTGCTTTCATAGTTGTCCCTGAAAAGTCAGCTCTGATTCTGATGGGTTTCCCTTTATATGTAACTTGTTTTTCTCTCATGGCTTTCAAAATTTTGTCTTTGTTTTGGGCATCTGTCCCATATCCTGCGGTACTCAGTTACTAGTGGGTTTCGAGGGGAGACCCCAGACCTGAAATATAATGGGCGGGAGAAAAGAGCGAGACCAAGCGAGGTTGTCAAGGTCTCTTTTAATGAAACAAAAGCGGTTACATTTATACTTTGTAGAAAGGCAGGAAGTGAGGAGGGGGAGTCGGGCAGAGGGGAGCAGGCAAGGGTGATCTGGCAGGGCTTGCAAAACATGTTTAAGATAAGCTTGGAATGTCCTGTGGGCTGAAACATCCTGGGCTTATCTTCAGCAAACGTTAGCATAGCCCTAAGATCGGATCCCTGCTGAGCCAGCAGGGCTTGTCCAGACTTGTCCAGGCAGGACTGTGTCTCGGTCTCCAACAGGCATCTAGCGTTTTAACTATGATATGGCATATTTGGAATTCTATGTGCTTCTTGTATTTGTATGGGTTTGTCTTTTTTCAGTTTGGGGAATTTTTCAACTATTATTCTGTTGAAGATCTGATCAATACCATTCTCTTGGGATTCTTCTCCTTCTATCCCTATGATTTGGAGATTTTATCTTTTCATAGTGTCCCACAATTTCTGGTTACTCCACTTGTGTGTATATTTTTAAAATTTTCATTATCTTTACTTGAGCTTTTTAGTTGTTCTGTGTTATCTTTCAGGTCTGATATTCTTTTTTCTGCTTCCTCCATTCTACTTCTGATGCTTTTTTCCATCCTTTTCTCTTGATTGGATGAGTGTTTGATTTCCCTTTTCATTTATCCTGTGATTTCTTTAGTATTTCCACTTCCTTTTGGAGCTTCTCAATCTCTTCCTGAGCTCCTTGCTTTGCTGGTTGGTTTCCTTTTTTATTTCAGCATGGGATCTTTTCAGTGTTTCCACTTCTTTCCAGAGTTTGTTATTCTCTCCCTTTAGTTCTTCCTGGTTTGTCATTCTCTCCCTCAAGTCCTTCTTGAGTTTTTCATTCTTTCTCCTTAGTCTTCTGACTTGTTCTTTATATTCTTTAGTTTCTTCGAATATGTCTACGATTGTTCTTCTAAGACCTATGTCCTGGGTTACCTCTAGGGAGATGATATTGTAGGAATCTTCTACAGGGTTGGTAGAGTTTGCTGTGGAATTATTCTGTGCTTTTTCCATGTTGATCTTTCATTGCGTTTTTGGCATGTGGGTTTTTTGTGTGTGTGGGGTTTGTATTCTGATGCAAATCTCAAATGTTTCTTCACTGTGTTGAAGGCTTGCTTTGCTTGCTTCCTTCAGATGCCTTCGTTGTTTTCTCCTTGTTTATTGAGTGTTGACTTGTCTAGGTTTCAGGCTTTCAATTTTGGTTATATATTCAAAGTCTAACTCACTCTTCCTTTTCTGTGCTGAAGGTTCTCCAAAAACTGGGTAGGTAACAGCCCAGTCAGTACCCTGCTGAGCACTGTGCTCACTCTGCTTTCTGCCAGCCAGTTCCTCTGGGTTGTTTGTAGGGCTTGGTGTTGCTGGATTGGAGTTGTTTCATTTATTGCCTTGTACCCCAGAATCACTATTGTCCCACTTAGACACTGCCTCCGCAATTCCAGTTGGCAGGAGGTGAGGGGAATGAATGGCTCACTTAGCCAGCCAATGATCCAATTATCCAATAACTTGCCTGGCTGAAGCACCTGATCCTTACCTGTGCTTCAGGTGGTTTGGCAAAATCCCCCAATATGATCTCTCTGCACTCAAGTCCCCCAGTAGCAACAGGCCCACCTTTATACTGGCTAGCTGGGTGGCTCTGCCCCAACTGACATACAATCCAATGATTCAATTATCCAATAATCCACCTGGCTGAAGCATCTGTCCCCTAACCATGCTTCGGGTGGTCTGGAAAAATCCCCCAATCTGAGCTCTGTGCACTCTGGTTTTTGTTATTTTTTTTATGGAAGATTTCAAACAACAACAAAAGATCTATTAGAAAGACAGGCCTCTCTACGAACCCATGAAGATTTCCCAACTCACCGTGGCAATCCAGCTCATCCCTACTCCCCTCCAGTGGATTATTTTGAAGCAAGTTCCAAAATTCTCTGTATTTTGTCTATAAATGTCCCCACTAGCGTTTCTGGACGGCAAGCTCCCTTATCCACACACCCCCATTGCACAGTTACCACATCCAAATGTTTCGACATCTCCGTGGGTCACCAGAGTTGCCGGCAGAGCTCTTTCCTTGACCGTATCCTCTGGCTGTCTTTGATCGTTTCTTTAAATCAGGATCCCAGAGAGAGCCACACTTCGCTGTTGGTTCACATTCCTAATCTCTTTCAACACAGACGAAGGCTTCCATGTCTCACATTCTCCTTGCCACTCCTTGGAGAACAGACTCAGCTTTAGGCTCTTTCCCATCTCCTGCCATTTTCCCTGCCTTTTCTATTACTCTTGCCCCCACCCCACCCCCTGGTCATCTCAAAATGAGGTGGCTTAGCTGCCCACTCGTTGAGAGAGGAGCATCATTTTGGAGTCATTGTTTGCTGGAGAGGTTGGGTTGGTGCAGTTAACTGTAGTCCAGGCAAGGAGGTGCTGGGAGGAAGAGCACAGAAGAACGGTTCTAGGGAGGGTGGCAGTCACAATGGAAGGTCTTTCTAGGGAGCTATCCCCCCCCTCCCCACCGCTGGAGGTTGGGGGGGGCTTCATCTCCTACCAAGGTATCTGACTTCCAGATTTTCTGCAAGCTAAGTGGGGGAAGGTTCTGGGCCTTTGCCACTGTAGGATCATCCTTTCAGTCCCATGTTTTGGAGAATATATCACTTCCCCGGGAGGGCTGACCACCCCTCAGAACTCCGTCCTCTTTCTCAGGATATCCAGTGTCCTGCCTAACCAAGGCTGACTCTTTCCAGGGACCTTGTCTTAGTCTGTTGTATGCCATCATCCCCAGGGATGACAGAGAACCTGGGGACATAGTGGGATCATGCAGTCTAACTACCCCACCCCCATTTTTCTTTTGTACTGTGGATGTCAGGTCCTTCCATAGGCTAGGCAGGAACTTACTCTACCACTAAGCCACTGCTCCACCCCTTCATTCCCTTCTCTTATACAGTTAATGACCTCATCATGTGACCCACTTCATGACCTTATCTAACCCTAACTGCCACCCCCATGGCCCCAGCTCCAATTACAGTCAACATACAAATTTAGGGGTTATGTTTCTTGTCAGCACACAGACTTTGGGGAGATAGGGTTAAAGCATGGCTGTCCTCTTCACCCCTGGCTGCCTGAACTGAGAGCGGAGAGTGATTCCAAGGGCTGCTCTTGTGCTTTAGTCAAAGACTACTAGGATTACCGAGAGAGACCACCAAGGCAGAGGTCCATAGTGACTTGGCAGGTTAGGAAAGACTGAGTTCTCCAGACTAGAGGGGGCAAGAACTGGGGATTGATAATATGAGGACATCTCGTTTTGTTTTTGACGGAGTCTCCCAGTAGCCTCAACTGGACCAGAACTCTTTATGTACTGAGGCTGGCCTTGATCCTACAGAAATCTGCCTGCCTCACCTTCTGATTTTTCCACCACCACATCTGGCTGATTTCATGAATTTTATGCAGGAGTTGGGAGGAACAAAGCCAGACAGAAGCTGTGCTCAGTGAAGGACCCACAGAACTTGCACTAACCAGAAAAGAGTGCTCAAAGGTCGAGTGTCAGGTTTGGACCATGGTCTTGCTTGGTCAGCACTCACCATTGACCTGGTTTTGTCTTTCTCTGTCATGGGTGCAGTGTGGCCTTGCCTCACGTAGATGTTCAGTGAAACTGTATTTCATTCAGAGCCTGTTGAGGATTGCATGCGCGTGCCTGGCCAGCTCTTGATTCCTAGCTAGAATTTTCTATCTCAGGGCTTAATTGCACCTGTGCTTTCAGTCACCAGTCTGGCATAAAGCCCTGCAAGCTGTTGGTTCACAGAGCTGGCCAGTCAGCTCTTCCTGAGGGCAGTCCTCAGCTTCCTCTGCTTTGAAGGGTTGGTGGCCATTCAGAGATCTGGTTTCCGTGTGTGTGTGTGTGTGTGTGTGTGTGTGTGTGTGTGTGTGTATGTGTGTGTGTGTGTTGGTGTGGGAAGAGGTGGAATATCTGTGGTGTGTGTAGGGGCTCATGAGAGTGCAGGTTCACATATGAGGGAGTGCATGTACATGTGTCTGGGCATTTGTGTGAAACTGTGTGCATGCTTGTGGAAGCCAGAGGTCAGCCGCAGTTGTCACTCCGTCCACCCTGGTTTTTTAAGTGCTTTATTAAACCTGGAGCTTATGCTTAGGCTAGGCTGGTTGGCCAGGGAGCCCCAGGGGTCCTCCAGACCACCCTCCTGCTCTGGGATTATGAATGTATACCATTAGGCCTGGATTTTTCTGTGGGTGCTGGGGATCAAACCTGGGCCCTTATGCTTGCGTGGCAAGCACCAACACTGAGTTATTTCTCTAATAACTGGCTTGGCTTGCAAACTTTGACTGCTTTTCCGAGCCCCCCTCTCTCCCTCCCTCTTTTCCTCCTTGTTTCCCTCCCTCTCCCTTCCTCTTTCCTTTTGACTGTCACTTTTGAGGACATCAGGGAGGAAGCAGAGGTGGCCAGCTGGACCTCACAGCACACTTTCCTGAAGTCCTCTCTGGCTCCGTTGACTTCTCAGAAAGTTGCTCCTGTCAGGTTTTTCTGTCCTTGGCAATAGGATGTCTCATTCTTGTGTGCAACACATTCCTTCCCTGATAAAATGGGGGGAAACTGTGTGAACCACTGGCAGATGTGATGCGATGAAAGTTCAGTCACCTTGTTTAATGAGAACTGTTTTTCCGAAGCGGTCTGCTTTATCATTGGACTCTGCTGCGAGCCTGGGCTCCTGGTCGAGTCACATGGATTCATTTGCTTCCCAAAGTGGGTTCCTATGGCTGAGTGACTTTGTTCCTTTCTGTCTAGAGCAATAGACACAATTGCTTCCCGCAGACTGTCCAGGTAGCAAATGGACACTTAAATGAGAGCTGTGCTTCTCATCTGTGAGGTTCGGTGTTTTTAATTAGCCAGCTGGACAGCTACCTGTCCTCTTTAACGTATGCATTATTAATGGCCACAGGGAGGAGACATCTGTTTCATGCAATGACATGCCTACAGTGTCTATCTCAGCAACTGGCTTCACTCAGTTGTGCTCTGTGGAGAAATTATGGCAATGTTACAGAGGAATTATCATTAATGCCATCCCAGGGAGCCCAGGCTGCTGGACCACATCCCTGGTAATGTGTGAAGTGGAGGAAATACACTGTCCAGCCCCTCAGGGAAGGTGGTACTAGATGGAAAGTCTGGCTGGGGCTCTGGCACTGCTTGTGCACACACACACACACACACACACACACACACACAGTTAACAGGGTGAGGCCAACTAGTCTAGAGGAGACAGTGCGGCAGGGGCAGCAGACACAGAAGCTGTCGGTGATGTCTATGCAAGAATCCTGGCCCCTCTGCCTTTCGCTCTGCTTCCATTCTGTGGAGATGCGAGGTCCGAGCACCGCCTTCCCCACTGTGATGACTGAACGCTCTGAAACCGCAGCCTCTTTGGCCTTCCACCATGGACTGAAGTCCTCCAGAAAGTCTCCAGACCTTCATCACCTGATTGGGACTGATAAGGCAGCTGTTCTCGTGTACTGAGAAGCTACTGGACTGCCAGCCTCTCCAGCCTGCAGATGACCACCGTTGGGCTACCCAGCCTGAACCGTGTAAGCCACCCTAAGAAATCCCCTCTGTGATTCACACTCTACCAGCTCTGTTCTCCTAGAGAACCTTCATAATACACTCTCCAAACCAGGCAGCCTGCCCCAGCTGCCCCCACACCAATGGCCTCGATCAGAGCTCATGAAACCTCCCTTTCCCTCTACAAAACATGCCCACTTCTGTCCCTGCCCTCGAGTTTCTTGAGCACCGCACGGTGGCTGTGGACAGCAGTCTTGCAGCTCCCAGAACATGGCCTCCACTTGTTCCTGCTGCAGCCATCCATGTTGATTTCCAAACCCATCTAAACGTGTGAGGGACATTTCACGTATTCATATGTTCAGATGAAAGGAGATAAAACTCACCAAATAAACAGATTTTCTGTGGTGATTCCATGACGACGGCGGTGATAAGAGAAAATTCGGAAAGTGAAAACTTCACTGACCACTCAAATTCTTCCATTTTTTTTTTTTTTTAAATTTTTTTTTATTTTATTTATTTCCGTATGTGTATGAATGTACTGTCTGCATGCAGGTCTGTGCACCCGTGTCGTGCAATGCCGCGGAGGTCAGAAGAGGGCGTCGGATTCCCCTGGAACTGGAGTTCTCCTGGAATTGGAGTTTCAAACGGTTCTCGGCCGCCATGTGGGTGCTGGGGATCGAACCCGGGTCCTCTGTAAGAGCGGTCGGCGCTCTTAACCGCTAGGCCATCTCTCCAGCCCCCCGGACTTGGAGGGGAGGATGGGTGTCCTAGGGAGAGAGGAGGGCGGGAGAAAAGGGTCACTCGAATGGCCATATTGTCTGGGGAGTGGCTGGGATTACGGTGTCACGGGCTTGTGGTCCTGAGAGGGGCTAGGGAGGACGCAGGGTACACTGGGATGGCGTGTGTCCTGGAAGAGGGCTGGGAGGATACAGGGTACACTGGGATGGCGTGTTCCCTGGAGAGAGGGCTGGGAGGATTCAGGGTACCCTGGGATGGCGTGTGCCCTGGAGAGAGGGCTGGGAGGACACAGGGTACACTGGGATGGCGTGTGTCCTGGAGAGAGGGCAGGGAGGACACAGGATACACTGGGATGGCGTGTGTCCTGGAGAGAGGGCAGGGAGGATACAGGGTACACTGGGATGGCATTTGTCCTGGAGAGAGGGCTGGGAGGACACAGGATACACTGGGATGGGTGTGTCCTGGAAGAGAGGGCAGGGAGGACAACAGGGTACACTGGGATGGGCGTGTGTCCTGGAGAGAGGGCAGGGAGGACACAGGTACACTGGGATGGCGTGTGGTCCTGGAGAGAGGGGCAGGGGGGGACACAGGATACACTGGGATGTGCGTGTGTCCTGGAGAGAAGGGAGGGAGGAGTACAGGTNAAATTCTTCCATTTTTAAGAACGTTACTTTCTGTTTCCACAGTTATCTTTGAGGTGCTGCTAAACTCCTCTAAGCTCGTAATCCCCTACCACTCGGAAGGGCAGGAAGCAGAAGGGAAGGTTGTAGGGAACAGTTTTTTTTATTGTTCATTTGTTTGTTTTTCTTTTCTAACCACTTCTGTCTAACCAGGAAGCAGGAACATGTTGGGAGTGGGTGACCAGCAAGACTGACAGACAGGGAAAAGAAGATACAAGGTACACTGGGATGGCATGTGTCCTGGAGAGAGGGCAGGGAGGACACAGGGTACAACTGGGGATGGCGTGTGTCCTGGAGCGAGGTTGAGGAGGATACAGGTACACGGGACGGCGTGTGTCCTTGGAGACGGGCCGGGGGACACAGTGATACACTTGCAGGCTGTGTGTCCTGGAGAGAGGTGTGGGAGGATACAGGGTACACATGGGATGGCGTGGTGTCCTGGAGAGAGGGCGGGAGGAAGACATGGGTACACTGGGATGGCTATCGTCCTGGAGAGAGGAGCTGGGAGAACACCGATTAAAACACTGGGATGGCGTGTGTCTGGAGAGAGGCTGGGAGGATAAGGGTACACTGGGATGGCGTTTCTTCTGGAGAGAGGGTCAGGGAGGACACAGGGTACACTGGGATGGCGTGTGTCCTGGAGAGAGGGCAGGGAGGACACAGGATACACTGGGATGGCGTGTGTCCTGGAGAGAAGGCTGGGAGGACACAGGATACACTGGGATGGCGTGTGTCCTGGAGAGAGGGCAGGGAGAGAACAGGGTACACTGGGATGGCATGTGTCCTGGAAGAGGGCTGGGGAGGACACAGGATACACTGGGATGGGCCTGGTCCTGGAGAGGGAGAATGGGCATAACAGGGTACACTGGGTAAGGCGTGTGGTCCTGGAGAGAGGGCAGGGAAGGACACAGGGTACCACTGGGATGGTGTGTGTCCTGGAGAGATGGGCGGGAGGACACAGGGTACACTAGGATGCGTGTGTCCTGGAGAGAGGCAGGGAGGAACAGGTACACTGGGATGGCGTGTGTCCTGGAGAGAGGGCAGGGAGGACGCAGGATACACGGGATGGCGTGTGTCCTGGAGAGAGGGCTGGGAGGACACAGGATACACTGGGATGGCGTGTGTCCTGGAGAGAGGGCTGGGAGGATACAGGGTACACTGGGATGTCGTGTGCCCTGGAGATAGGGCAGGGAGGACACAGGGTACACTGGGATGGTGTGTGTCCTGGAGAGAGGGCGGAGGGACACAGGGTACACGGGGATGGGTGGTCCTGGAGATAGGGCGGAGGATACAGGGTACACTGGGATGGCGTGATGTCCCTGGAGAGAGGGCTGGGAGGACACAGGGTACACTGGGATGGCGTGTGTCCTGGAGAGTAGGGCCAGAGGGAGGATACAGGGTTAACTGGGATGGCGTGTGTCATGGAGAGAGGGCAGGGAGGACACAGGGTACACTGGGATGGCGTGTGTCCTGGAGAGAGGGCTGGGAGGACACAGGGTACACTGGGATGGCGTGTGTCCTGGAGAGAGGGCTGGAGGACACGGGTACACTGTGGCGGGTCTGGAGAAGGGCGGGATGACACGGTACATGGGATGGCGTGTGTCGGCTGGGACGAGGGCAGGGCAGGAAGGACACAGGATACACTGGGATGGGTGTGTCCTGGAGAGAGGGCAGGGAGGAGCAGGTACACTGGGGGCATGCCGTGGTTCCTGGAGAAGCGAAGGGAGGGAGTACAGGATACAGTGGGATGGCGTGTGTTCCTGGAGAGAGGGCAGGGAGGACACAGGATAAACTGGGATGGCGTGTGTCCTGGAGAGAGGCAGGGAGGACACAGGGTACACTGGGATGGCGTGTGTCCTGGGAGAGAGGAGGGCATGGGAGGACACAGGGTACACTGGGATGGCGGGTGTCCATGGAGAGAGGGCAGGAGGACACAGGTACACTGGGATGGCTGTGTCCTGGAGAGAGGCAGGGAGGCACAGGGTACACTGGGATGGTGTGTGTCCTGGAGAGAGGGCAGGAGGATACAGGGTACACTGGGATGGCGTGTGTCCTGGAGAGAGGGCAGGGAGGACACAGGATACACTGGGATGGCGTGTGTCCTGGAGAGAGGGCAGGGAGGATACAGGGTACACTGGGATGGGTGTGTCCTGGAGAGAGGGCTGGGAGGACACAGGATACACTGGGATGGCGTGTGTCCTGGAGAGAGGGCAGGGAGGATACAGGGTACACTGGGATGGCTGTGTCCTGGACAGAGAGGGCAGGTGAGACCAGGGTACACACTGGATGGCTGTGTCCTGAGTGAGAACGGGTGGGAGGACATGAGTACACCTGGGATGGCGTGTGTCTGGAGAGAGGGCAGGGTAGGAACATGGGTACACTGGGATGCGTGTGTCCTGAGAGTAGAGAGGGATGGGAGGACTACAGGGTACACAGGGATGGCGTTGTGCCTTGTAGAGGGGCTGGGAGGACACAGGTTCACACTGGAATGGTGTGTCTGGAGAAGTGGGACCTGGGAGGATCACAGGTGACACTGGGCATGGGTCGTGTGTCCTGTGAGAGGGCATGGGAGGACACAGGGTACACGGGAATGGCGTGTGTCCTGGAGTTAGAGCGCGGAGGATACAGGGATACACTTGGATGGCGTGTGTCCTGGAGAGAGGCTGGGAGGACACAGGCATACACTGGGATGGCGATGTGTCAAGCTGGAGGAGCAGGGCTGGGAGGCACTCGAGGAGGTGAAACACGGGTACAGGGGATGTGTCCTGGAGAGAGGGCAGAGGAGAAACAGGGTACACTCGGCATGGCCGTGTGTTTTTTCCCCTGGTGAGAGAGGTGGGAAGCTACAGGGTACACTGGGGTGGGTGTGTCCTGGAGAGAGGGCTAGGAGGATAGATACACGGGGATGATCCTGAGAAGCTGGATAAGGACTGGGATGGCGTGTTCCTGGACTGAGGATTCAGGTACTGAGGCGGGCTGAGATGGCGGGAGGACACAGGGTACACTGGTATGGCGTGTGTCCTGGAGAGAGGGCAGGGAGGACACAGATAACCACTGGGATGCGTGTGGCCTGGAGAGAGGGCAGGGGGATATCAGGATACACTGGGATGGCGATTTGTCACTGGAGAGAGGGCGGGAGGACACAGGTACACTTGGGATGGCGTGTGTCCTGGAGCGAGGGCTGGAGGATACAGGGTACACTGGAGTGGCGTGTGTCCTGGAGATGGGCAGGGAGTGGACTATACAGATAACATGGGATGGCGGTGTGTCCTGGAGAAGAGGAGGGCTGATGGTGAGGATACAGGGTACACTGGGTGGATTGTGTCCTGGAGAGAGGGAAGGGAGGCTACAGGATACTGGGATGGCGTTGTGTCTGGAGAGAGGGCATGGAGGAAACAGGGTACACTGGTATGGCGTGTGTCCTGGAAGAGGGAGGGAGGATACAGGCTACACTGGATGCGTGTGTCCTGGAGACAGCAAGGGCAGGGAGGACACAGATACACGGTTGATGGCGGTCCTGGAGAGGGCGTGGGAGGATACAGGTACACTGGGATGGCCTGTGTCCTGGAGAGAGGGCAGGGAGGTACACGGATACACTGGGATGGCGTGTGTCCCTGGAAGAGAGGGCAGGGCAGGATACAGGATACACTGGCATGGATGTTGTCCTGGAGAGGGCGGGAGGCACAGGGTACACTGGGATGCATGTGGTCCTGCAGAGAGGGCTAGGGAAGGATACAGGGTACATGGGATGTGCGTGTGTCCTGGAGAGAGGGCAGGGAAGACACAGGTACACTGGATGGCGTGTGTCCTGGAGAGAGGGCTGGAGGACACAGGATACACTGGGAATGGGCCTGAAGAGGCAAGGCGGAAAACGATCTGGTGAGCGTGTGTCCTGGAGAGAGGGATGGGAGGACACAGGGTACACTGGGATGGCGTGTGTTGTCCTGGAGGAAGGCGCAGGGAGGACACAGGGTACACTGGGATGGCGTGTGTCACTGAGGGAGAGGGCAGGGAGGACACAGGATACACTGGGATGGCGTGTGTTCGGAGAGCAGGGAGGAGATCCTGGATGCTTGCTGAGCGAGCAGGAGTTAGGTACACTGGGATGGCGGGTGTGTCCTGGAGAGCAGGGCTGGGAGGACACAAGGGTGGTACACTGGGATGGCGGGTGTGGCCTGGAAGAGAAGGGCAGGGACGGGACAACAGGGTACACTGGGAGGGCGTGTGCTCCTGGAGAAGGCCAGGTAGGATACAGGGATATACTGGGATGGCGTGGTCCTGGAGAGAGGGCAGGGGGACCAGAGAGTCCATGGGATGGCGTGTGTACTGAAGATCGGGCGGGAGGAAACAGTGTACCACTCGGGATGGCGTGTGTCCTGGAGTGAGGGCAGGGAGGACTACAGGTACACCTTGGGATGGCGTGTGTCATCTGTAGAGGGATGGAGGACAACAGGATACACTGGGCATGCACGTGTTCTGAGAGAGGCGGGAGGGAGGACTAAGGGTGTACACTGGGATGGCGTGTGTCCTGGAGAGAGCGCAGGTAGGATACAGGGTAAACTGGGATGGCGGGTGTCACTGCAGAGTAGGGCTAAGGGAGGTACAGATTTGGTTTACCACTGGGATGGGCGTGTGTCTCTGGAGAGCAGGCGGCGAAGGGAGGATACAGGATACCGTGGGCTGGCTTGTGTCCTGGAGGAGAGGGCATGGAGGACACAGAGGTACACTGGTAGGCGTGTGTCCTGGAGAGATGAGGCAGGGAGGATACAGGATTAACTTGGGATGGCGTGTTGTCCTGGAGAGAGGGCAGGGAGGACACAGGATAAACTTGGATGGCGTGTGTCCTTGGAGGGGGCTGGGAGGACACAGGGTACACTGGGATGGCGTGTGTCCTCGGAGAGAGGGCTTGGGAGGATACGGGGTACACTGGGATGGGTGTGTCCGGAAGAGAGTGCAGAGGAGGAACAGGGTTTAAAGGGATGGCGGTGTCTGGCAGAGTGGCTGGAGACAGGGTAAGGGTACACTGGGATGGCGTGTGTCCTGGAGAGAAGGCTAGCGGAGGACACAAGGGTACACTGGGATTGCGTGTTTCCTGGAGAGAGGGCCAGGGAGGACACCGAGGATACACTGGGATGGCTGATGTCCTGGAAGAGTGGCTGGGAGGATACAGGGTACACTGGGGTGGCGTGTGTCCTGTGAGAGAGGGACTGGGGGAACCCCAAAAGTACACTGGGATGCGTGTGTCCGCTGGAGAGAGGCGCATGGGAGGACACAGGGTACAGCTGGGAGGTGTCTGGAAGGGCGTGGCTTACGGTACTGATGCGTGTGTAGCAGAGAGGGCTGGGAGGACACAGGCGAACTCTGGGAATGGCTGTGTCCTGGAGAGAGGGGCTGGAGGACACAGGGTACACTGGTATGGCGTGTGTCGGGAGAGAGGGAGGGAGGAAAAGGGTACACAGGTGAGTGGCGTGTGTCTTGGAGGAGGGCAGGGAGGAACAAGGGTACACTGGATGGCTGTGTCCTGGAGTAGGGGGAGGGTGGATACAGGTACACTGGGATGGCGTGTGTCTGAGAGAGGGCGGGAGGACACAGGGTAAACTGGGATGGTGTGTTGTCCTGGAGATAGGGCAGGGAGGACAAGGTACACTGGGATGGCTGTGTCCTGGAGAGAGGGCAGAGGATGAACAGGATACACTGGATGGCGTGTGTCCGGAGAGAGGGCGGGAGGACACAGGTACACTGGGATGGCTGTCCCTGGAGAGAGGGCAGGGGAGGAACAGGGTACACTGGATGGCGTGGGTCCTGGAGAGAGGGCTTGGGAGAACACAGGGTACACTGGGATGGCGTGTGTCTGGAGAGAGGGCGGGAGGAAACAGTGCACTGGCGATGGCGTGTGTTCTGGAGGAGGCCAGGGAGGACACAGGTACAATGGGATGGCATGTGTCCTGGAAGAGGGCTGGGAGGCGAACAAGGTACACTGGGATGGTGTGTGTCCTGGAGGGAGGGCTGGGAGGAACAGGTACACTGGATGGCGTTGGTCCGGGAGGAGAGGTGCGGGAGGACACAGGAGTAAAGATGGGATGGCGTGTGTCCTGGAGAGAGGGAGGGAGGAACAGGTACACTGGGTGGCGTGTGTCCTGGAGCAGAGGGCCGGGAGACACATAAACTGGGATGGCTGTGTCCTGGAGAGAGGGCTGGAGGACACAGTAAACTGGGGCTGCTGTGTCCTGGAGAGAGCGGGCAGGGAGGGACACAGGTATACACTGGGATGGCGTGTGTCCTGGAGAGAGGGCAGGGAGGACACAGGTACACTGGGATGGCGTGTGTCCTGGAGGGAGGGCAGGGAGGATACAGGAGTACACGGGATGGCGTGTGTCCTGGGAGAGGGCAGGGAGGACACAGGTACACTGGGATGGCGTGTTCCTGGAGAGAGGGGTGGAGGAACACAAGGGTACACTGGGATGGCGGGTGTCCGGAGAGAGGGCAGGGAGGACCCAGGGTACACTGGTGGTGTCTGTGTCCTGGAGAGAGGAGGTAGGAAACAGGGTACACTGGGATGGCGTGTTCCTGGAGAGTGGCATGGGAGGACAGAGGTACAGCTGGGATGGCGTGTGTCTGGAGAGAGGGCAGGGAGGACCAGGTACACTGGATGGCGTGTGTCCTGGAGAGAGGGCAGGAGGACACAGGGTCACTGGGGTGGCGTCGTGTCCTGGAGAGAGGAGGCAGGGAGGACACAGGATACACGGGATGGCGTGTGTCCTGTGAGAGGGCTGGGAGGACACAGGGTTACACTGGGATGGCGTGTGTCCTGGAGAGAGGCAGGGAGGACACAGGGTACATGGGATGGCGTGTGTCTGGAGAGAGGGCAGGAGGACTACAGGATACTGGGATGGCGTGTGTCTGGAGAGAAGAGGGGGGGGACACAGAGTACACGGGGATGGCTGTGGTCCTGGAGGAGGGCAGGGAGGGGAACAGGGTTACACTGGGATGGCCGTGTACCTGCTGGAGAGGCAGGGCAGGGGAGGACACAGTGATTACACAGGGATGGCGTGTGTTCGGAGAGAGGGCTGGGAGGACACAGGTACACTGGATGGCTGTGTCCTGGAGAGGGGGATGGGAGGATACAGGGTACACGGGATGGCGTGTGTCCTGGAGAGAGGGCAGGGAGGGAGGACACACGGTACACTGAATATGGCGTGTGTCCGGGACGAGGGAGGGAGTACAGGGTACACGGGATGGCTGTGTCCTGGAGAGAGGGCCAGGGAGGAACAGGATACACTGGGTGGCAGTGTGTTCCTGGAGAGAGGGCTGGGAGGCCACAGGATACACTGGGATGGCATGGGTCCTGGAGAGAGGGCAGGAGAGGATAAAGGGTACATGGAATGGCGTGTGTCCTGGGAGAGAGGTCAGGGAGGGCACATGGTACACTGGGGATGGCCGTGTGTACTGGGAGAGAGGGCAGGGAGGACACAGGGTACACTGGGATGGCGTTTGTCCTGGAGAGAGGGCTGGAGGGGACACAGGGTACACTG
Source organism: Rhizomys pruinosus (assembly GCA_009823505.1). Lineage (NCBI taxonomy): Eukaryota > Metazoa > Chordata > Mammalia > Rodentia > Spalacidae > Rhizomys > Rhizomys pruinosus. The sequence continues at coordinate 1,996,594 of VZQC01011446.1, read as the reverse complement.
GGATGGCTTGTGTCCTGGAGAGAGGGCTGGGAGACACAAGGATACACTGGGATGGCGTGTGTCTGAGAGAGAGCGGGCAGGGAGGATACAGGATACACTGGATGGCGTGTGTCCTGGAGAGAGAGGGCAGGAGGACCACAGGATACAATGGATGGCGTGTGTCCTGGAAGAGGGCAGGGAGGGCAGGACTACGGTACTGGGATTGGCATGTGCCTGGAGAAGACAGAAGGGGCGGGAGGAACGAGTAATCAAAACTGGGATGGCGTGTGTCCTGGAGAGAGGGCTGGAGAGATAGCAGGGTCTCCTGGTATGGCGTGTTTGTCTGGAGAGAGGGCAGGGGAGGATACGGACTACACTGGGTGGCTGTGTCCTGTGAGATGAGCGGAAGGGAGGAACCAAAAGGATTACACTGGGATGGCGTGTGTTGGGACCTGGACAGGGGAGGGAGGATACAGGATACACCGGGATGGCGTGTGTCCTGGAGAGGAGGCAGGGAGGATACAGCATAAACTGGGATGGCGTGTGTCCTGGAGAGAGGGCTGGGAGGATACAGGGTACACTGGGATGGCGTGTGTCCTGGAGAGAGGGCAGGGAGGACACAGGATACACTGGGATGGCGTGTGTCCTGGAGAGAGGGCTGGGAGGATACAGGGTACACTGGGATGGCGTGTGTCCTGGAGAGAGGGCAGGGAGGACACAGGTTACACTGGGATGGCGTGTGTCCTGGAGAGAGGGCTGGGAGGACACAGGGTTACACTGGGATGGCGTGTGCCCTGGAGAGATGGCAGGGGGGACACAGGATACACTGGGATGACGTGTGTCCTGGAGAGAGGCTGGGAGGATACATGATACAGGGATGGCGTGTGTCTGGCAGAGAGGGGCTGGGAGGACAAGGGTTACATGGGATGGAGCGTGTCCTGGAGAGAGGGCCAGGGAGGGACACAGGATACACGGGGATGGGTGTGTCCTGCAGAGAGGGCTGGGAGGACACAGGGCACACTGGGATGGAGTTTGTTGTGTCCTGAGAGGGGCAGGGAGGACACCAGGTACACTGAGATGGCGTGTTCCTGCAGAGAGGGCTGGGGGCATTAAAGGATACCACTGGGATGGGTGTGTCTTGGAGAGGGGGCTGGGAGGATACAGGATACAGTGGGATGGCTTGTGTCCTGGAGAGAGGGCATGGAGGACACAGGATACACTGAGATGGCGTGTGTGTATGGAGATAGGGCAGGGAGGTTACAGGGTACACTGGGATGGCGTGAGTCCTGGAGAGAGGGCAGGCAGGACACAGGATACACTGGGCTGGCATGTGTCCTGGAGATAGGTCAGGAGGATAACAGGGTACACTGGGATGGCGTTTGTCCTGGAGAGAGGGCAGGGAGGACACAGGGTACACTGGGATGGCGTGTGTCCTGGAGAGAGGCCATGGAGGACACAGGATTTACAATGGCGGATTGGCATGTGTCCTAGAGAGGGGCAGGGAGGACAAGGGTACACTGGGATGGCGTGTGTCCTGGAGAGAGGGCTGGGAGGACACAAGATACACTAGGATGGCATGTGTCCTGGAGAGAGGGCAGGGAGGACACAGGATACACTGGGATGGCGTGTGTCCTGGAGAGAGGGCAGGGAGGACACAGGGTACACTGGGATGGTGTGTGTCCTGGAGAGAGGGATGGGAGGATACAGGATACACTGGGATGGCGTGTGTCCTGGATGGAGAGGGGCAGGGAGGACCCAGGATACACTGGGATGGCGAGTGTCCTGGAGAGAGGGCAGCGAGGACACAGGGTACACTGGAATGGCGTGCGTCCTGGAGAGAGGGCAGGGAAGACACAGAGTACACTGGGATGGCGATTGTGTCCTGGAGAGAGGTCTGGGAGGATACAGGGTACAATGGGATGGCGTGTGTCCTGGAGAGTGGGCAGGCAGCACAGAGGGTACACTGGGATGGCGTGTGTCCTGGAGGAGAGAGGGCTGGGATGGACCCAGGGTTACACTGGGATGGGCGCGTTTGTCTGGAGATAGGGCAGGGAGGGACACAGGGTCCACTTGGGATGGCGTGTGTCCTGGGGAGAGGGCAGGTAGGATACAGGGTACAATGGGATGGCGTGTGTCCTGGAGAGAGGGCTGGGAGTACACAGGGTACACTGGGGGCTGGCGTGTGTCCTGGAGAGGAGGCAGGGCGGACCACAGGGTACACTGGGCTGGCGTGTGTCCTGGAGAGGGGCCTGGGAGGATACAGGGTACACCGGGATGGCGTGTGTCCTGGAGAGAGGGCAGGGAGGACACAGAGTTTTACACTGGGATGGCGTTTGTCCTGGAGAGAGGGCAGGGAGGACACAGGGTACACTGGGATGGCGTGTGTCCTGGAGAGAGGGGGCAAGGGAGGGAGGATACAGGGTAAACTGGGATGGCGTTTGTTCGTGTCTTGGAGAGAGGGCTGGGAGGAACCAGGGTACACTGGCATGGCCTGTGTCCTGGAGAGGGGGATGGGAGGATACAGGGTACACTGGGATGGCGTGTGTCCTGGAGAGAGGGCACGGAGGACACAGGGTACACTGGAATGGCGTGTGTCCTGGAGAGTGGGCAGGGAGGATACAGGGTACATTGGGATGGCGTGTGTCCTGGATAGAGGGCAGGGAGGCCGTTACACCGTGGGATGGCGTGTGTACTGGAGAGAGGGCTGGGAGGGCACAGGATACACTGGGATGGCGGTCTGTCGTGGAGATAGGGCAGGGAGGATACAAGGTACACTGGGATGGCGTGTGTCCTGGAGAGAGGGCAGGGCGGGACACAGGGATACACTGGGGATGGGTGTGTTCCTGGACCAGAGGGCAGGGAGGAGGATACAGGATACACAAAACTGGGATGGTGTGTGTCCTGGAGAGAGGGCAGGGAGGATACAGGGTACACTGGGATGGCGTGTGTCCTGGAGAGGGCAGGGAGGGCACAGGGTACAGTGGGATGGTGTGTGTCCTGGAGAGAGGGCAGGGAGGATACAGGATACACTGGGATGGCGTGTGTCCTGGAGAGAGGGCAGGGAGGACACAGGATACACTGGGATGGCGTGTGTCCTGGAGAGAGGGCAGGGAGGACACAGGGTACACTGGGATGGCGTGTGTCCTGGAGAGAGGGCAGGGAGGATACAGGGTACACTGGGATGGCGTGTGTCCTGGAGAGAGGGCTGGGAGGATACAGGGTACACTGGGATGGCCTGTGTCCTGGAGAGAGGGCAGGGAGGATACAGGGTACACTGGGATGGCATGTGTCCTGGCCAGAGGGCAGGGAGGATACAGGGTACCCTGGGATGGCATGTGTCCTGGAGAGAGGGCAGGGAGGATACAGGGTACACTGGGATGGCATGTGTCCTGGAGAGAGGGCTGGGAGGATACAGGATACACTGGGATGGCGTGTGTCCTGGAGAGAGGGCAGGGAGGACACAGGATACACTGGGATGGCGTGTGTCCTGGAGAGAGGGCAGGGAGGACACAGGGTACACTGGGATGGCGTGTGTCCTGGAGAGAGGGCTGGGAGGACACAGGATACACTGGGATGGCGTGTGTCCTGGAGAGAGGGCAGGGAGGACACAGGGTACACTGGGATGGCGTGTGCCCTGGAGAGAGGGCAAGGAAGATACAGGGTACACTGGGATGGCGTGTGTCCTGGAGAGAGGGCTGGGAAGATACAGGATACACTGGCATGGGGTGTGTCCTGGAGAGAGGGCTGGGAGGATACAGGGTACACTGGGATGGCGTGTGTCCTGGAGAGAGGGCAGGGAGGATACAGGATACACTGGGATGGCGTGTGTCCTGGAGAGAGGGCTGGGAGGATACAGGATACACTGGGATGGCATGTGTCCTGGAGAGAGGGCAGGGAGGATACAGGGTACACTGGGATGGGTGGATCTGAAGAGATGATTCAACTCAACGGCTATGAACTAGAGTTCGGTGTGCAGCAGGAATTCAGATGTCCTGTGCTGATATGGAACTGCTGAGCAGGTGGGATCTAGAAATTTCTATGACATGGAAGGCCACGTCTGGAAGTAGGAAGCCAGGGTCTAGCACACACATCTGGACAGCATTGCTGTAATAAGACAAGGACACATACTGTCATGTTAGTACAGGTTAGTTCAGAGTGGGGGTAGCAGATGGAGCCTGCTTGTCTTCATTTGTTGTTCTCTCTCTCCTTTCATGTGTTCTGAAAGCATTCCTATAGTGACTGAAATTAGAAATGTTACTTTTGAGACTATGAGAGTTAAGAGTGGGAAGACAGCGCATATTGCCAGACACCAGGAAATGGAACCTTAAAGGCACCAGAGAAAAGACTACCAGTGAGGGGAAGGATGGTGGACACTTGTACAGTTTCACTGTGATAAATATGTATATATATTTTGGTCTTTTTGAGACAGGGTCTCCCTGTAGCCCCTTCTGTTCTGGAACTCACTATGTAGACCAATTTGGCCTTGAACTCACAGAGGTCTGTCTGCCTCTGCCTCCTGAGTGAGAAAATATTTTAAGACTTAGAAGATGTGTTGAAACCTGAGGTAGTAAGATTTCTAACACTCTCCCGTGTTAGAAATCACAGCCCCACACTGGAGCCTTTGTATCTAGGGTTCCCTCCGACCAGGGACCAGGCCTCTGCATTGTTGGTATATTCTGGTCTGAAACAAAAGTTGTGGTAAGAACTCATTAAATACTTATCGAATGAACAAATGAATCAATGAACAAATGATGCCACTTAAGGTTTTCATGGATGGTACATGTGCTATTATTGTAAGTAGAGTCAGGAGACCCAGGTCTTTCTCCTCAAGGACTTCATGAGGATGCTTCTACACATGACTCCCAAAGCAATTGCTTCAGCCCCAAACAGCAATGAATTCTGTTCCCAGTGAGCTCTTCTGGACCAGGAGGAGAGAGGACTGAAAGAAGTAAGGCCTGCAGAACACAGCCTGGAGGCTCATAATGTCAACTTCCACCAGAAAGGAATCAGAATTCTTCATAGAAATTTCTGATTTCATATCTGGGGCTGAAGTGCAGGAGAGGATCCTGAGACACCTGTCACACTGGAAAGATGCTGTCAGGAAAACTACAGGGCCACGACTAAAGATGAACTGAGAGCCAACTGGACGCGACTCCCAATGCCACGGATGGAGCCATCTGAATATGATGGCTGTTTTGAAACACTTCAAATACATTGCAATCTATGAGCTCCTATGGATACTTTAAAGAACCCCAAACAAAACAAAATTTAATTGGTCACTTTGGGAGACTGCTAGGGCACAAATGTATTACTCTGGAAATTGATAAAAAGAAAGGAAATAATTAGGCTTTTATCCTGATTTTCTTTATATACTGTGTCAAGATAACCAATTAAAGAGGGAATGTTTCTGTCTATGGAAAACCACTCAAAGTAATAAATGAAGAAGCAATGAGATAATGAGAGAAATCACCATTTTGCAAATCCCAGTGAAATAAAGGATCCGAATAGCAGTAATTAATGGCTGCTAACCATTAAGTAAAAGTCAATGGAAGACGTTGTAATGGATGGAGCAGTGTGAGCTACCCACCAACCAATGTTGCCACCACTAAAAGTGAGTAACCAGGTTCATGTCTCTTGGGCTGATATAACAGAAGCACAGAGCATCCTGACTGCATGTGTACACACAGGTATACACACATACACCTGACTCTAATAAAGCCTTTGACTAACACCAGGGAGATAGAGATGACTAGGGCTAGAAGAACAGCTTAAGAAATAGTCCCAGGGAGTGACAGTCCAAATCCAGAGAAGCAGAAGCTTCCGCAGGACAGACAAGTCCATTTCTTCATCAACTACGTGTTTTGGAAAACAGGAAGAGGGTAGGGGGCGCTAGAGAGATGGCTCAGTGGTTGAGAGCACTTGCTGTCCAGGCATGAGAACCAGAGTTTGGATGCCAGCAACAATGTAGTAAGCATGACGTGGTCCCACGCATGCCTGTAATCCTACCACTGAGCACCGAGGAGACAGGGAGGTCCCTGGGCCTCCCTTGCTGCCTGCCTACCTGAAACCCACACTCTCCAGGTTCAGAGAAAAACCCTGCCTCAAAGAACAAGGCTGAGTGTGACAGAGGGGACACCTACATGTGCATAGGTATGTGACATGTACACACATGTACACATATACCACAAACACATATCAAAGCCAGGTGTGATGGTGCACACCTATAATCCCAGAACTAGGGAGGCTGAGGCAGGAGGATCAAGAGTTTAAGCCTAGCCTTGGCTACAGGCTACATAGTGAGCTCAAGGCAGCAGGGTCTATACGAGACCTTGCCTCAAAATAAAAAAAAACCATGCAAAACAAAAAGAATGACAAAAAGAGGGAATTGTTACGTCAAAGGAAATTCGAGATAGATGGACTAGCTGTGGAGTGTTGTGCCTGTTTGTATTCTGGCTTAAACAAGCCTATTGAGTCAGCTATAAGAGAGTACATTTGAGGGGCTGGAGAGGCACGGCTCTGTGGCTAAGAGTGCTTGTGCTCTTGCAGAGGACCTGAGCACTGTGCTCAGCACCCACATCTGGCAGCTCACAACCACCTCTAGTTCTAAGGGACCCAATGCCCTTTTCTGGGGCTGGAGAGATTCCTCAGTGGTTAAGAGCACTGGGTGCTCTTGCAGAGAACCCCAGTACCGTGCTCAGTACCCACATGGCAGCTAACAGCTGTCCATGTTCCAGGGAATCCAAAGCTCTCTTCTGGTTTCCGTGGACATTGCACACATGTGGTATACTTATATACAGGCAGAACAATACACATAGAATAAGTTTATAAAAAGCCAAATATTTAAGTAAATATATATGTTTGAGATAATCAGGGCAAAGTGAACATAAATCAAATGTTAGAACTATTTTTTTTTTTTTGTCTTTTTGAGACAGGGTCTCCCTGTAGCCCCAGCTGTCCTGGAACTCACTCTGTAGACCAGGCTGGCCTTGAACTCACAAAGATCCAACTGCCTCTGCCTCCCAAATGCTAGGATTAAAGGCGTGCGCCACCACGCCCGGCAAATGTTAGAACTATTAAGAACTATTTGGTTTTGTTGGGAGGCAGAGGCAGGCAGAGCTCTGTGACACGAAGGCCAACCTGGTCTACATACCGAGTTCCAAGCCAGCTGTGGCTGTAGGGAGACTCCGTCTCAAAAAGACCAAAATTGAAAAGAAAAAAAGAAAAAAGAATTACTTGTTTCATTGAAGGTGACAATATTGGGGTCACTCTTTTCAAGTTTTTACTTTAATGTATTGAATTCTTTGCATGTAAAGTTATATGATGTTTAGAATTTGCTTTAAAAGACTCCAGGGAAGAAAAGTGAGAGACTAGCTTAGACAAGAATGATAAAAAGTGGAGTTTTAAGGCCGGAGTGTAATTCAGTTGGTAAAGAGCTTGTCTTGTGAGCATGCGAACTTAAGTTCGATGCTCAGTACCCACATTAATAACAAGATGGGCGTGGTGGCACATGCCTTTAATCCTAACACTAGGGAGGCAGAGGCAGGTGGATCTTTGTGAGTTCAAGGCCAGACTGGTTTACAGAGTGAGTTCCAGGACAGCCAGAGCTACAGGGAGACCCTGTCTCAAAAAGACCAAAAAAAAAAAAAAAATAATAATAATAATAAATAAATAAAAACAACAACAAAAAGCCTGGGCAAGGTAGTGCGCTTATTGTTAGGTTCATTTTGAGGGGAGACCGGGTGCAGAGGGGAGAAAATGTCAGGACTCCAATGAAAAGGAAGTCGGGTTTATTTGAGGCACGGCAGCTGGCCTGCCCGTGTCAGGATTAGGATGACAAGCGTCCCCAGAATGGCAATTTTATACCCAAGCACACATAGAAGTGACTTTTTTTTCAAAGCCAATATTTTATTGAAGCTTTGTGCATTTCATACAACATTTTCCAATCAAATCTAGACCCACTCCCCCTTCCTTGCCCCCCACCCCACAAGAAGTGAGTTTACAAGGAGGCGGGGGCAAGGAGATGAGCCATTAGGGCATAGGTGGATCTGTAGCTGGTATAAATAGAAGCATCTCAAGATAAACTTAGGCTTGTGACCGTTATCAGTAGGAGCCTGATTGCAGGACAGTGCAGCAACTTTCTCTGAACTTCTACCTCAGTTGTTTTCCTGGAAAATCCCTGACTTAGGTGGGCTATGACCTTACACTTATAACCTAAACACTGGGGAGGTAGAGACCAACAGATTCCCGTGGTTCCTGGCTAGCCAGCCTAGCTTATTGGAGAGCTCCCGTTCAGTGAGACACTCTACCCCCGACTCCCCACACTCCCCCAAAACCTGAGGTTGTCCTTAGGCCTCCACACAAGTGGACACACACACACACACACACACACACACACACACACACACACACACATACACACCCCGCGGGCTCTGTGGAAGCTCTCGTGGTCCCTGAGGTGATTTTATAACCACCTAGGAGCGAGATTTGCTATTTTTTTTTTTTCCTGTTTCTAATTGGACACAGTTGCCAGGCCTAGTGGCACACACCTTTAGTCCAGCACTCAGGAGACAGAGGCAGGAGGATCTCTGAGTCCAAGGCCAGCCTGGTCTACATAGCAGGGTCTAGGCCAGCTGGGGCTATGGGGAAACCCTATTTCAAAAAGCCCCAAAACAACAACAACAAAACAATTGGTCACAATCCAGTACTTTTATAAAATATAATAAAAGTAAATCACCAAGAATGAAATTATAAAGAAAACCACACATTTAAGTCAAGTACTTAATTGGATTCAACAGACATAGAATTATATAGATACTGGGAATTGAACCTAGGGGCCTGTGTACACTAAGCAAGTGCTTTACCACTGAACTGTGTCCACTAAGCAAGTGCTTTACCACTGAACTGTGTCCCTGGAATCTTTTTCACTTTTTATTTCAAGGCAAAGTGTTGCACAGTTGCTCAGGCTGACCTCTCATCCACTCTATACCCCAGGCGGGGCTCGAACTTCTGATCCTGCTGCCTCTGCCTAGCGACTAGATCATATTTTAATATATAGACTCAGAACAAACATACCACAGGGAGAGGAAAAAGCATTTTTTAAGAAATGTATTTTTTAAATGTTATGTGTATGAATGTATTGCCTGTTTGTATGTAAGTGCACCCTAGTCGTGCTGCACCTGCAGACATCAGAAGAGGGTGTCAGATCCCCTGGAACTGGAGTTACAGACAATTGTTAGCCATCATGCAGGTGCTGGGAATCAAACCTGGGTCCTCTGCAAGAGCAGCCAGTGCTCTTAATCGCTGAGCCATCTCGCCAGCCTGCCAAAAGCATTTTTAAAGCACGTGTTGCTGGCTGACTGCACACAGTGATGAATGTGTGAGTGGAGCAGCTGTGACAGTCATGATCGTATGTTCTACAGTTGTAACATAGGAAGCTATGAAGAAGACAGCAGTTTCCATGTTGAATACCTCTGAGCAATTTCAGCAAAATTTATGCCTATTGATATTTATTTTCATGCCTATTGATACATAACATTTTAAAAATACATTAAAAATGCTTTTTCCTTTCTCTGTGGTATGTTTGTTCTGAGTCTGCTTGTCAATTATCTGATCCAGCTTGGACCAAGGACACTGCTCGAAGAAGATCCCATGCACTCGGCTTTCCTGACTCTTCGTCAAGACACTCCAGGGAAAGATCAGTCTCACAGAGACATGCCTCCACGTATGCAAAAGAGACTTTAAAGAAATTTCAGCAAGCTCTGGTTCACATCTAGCTTCTAACCAAAATGAAGTAAATAAAGCTTTTTATTTCAAAATTCATCTTCAGTTTTTGGTCGATAGTCAGTTTCATAATGTATCCCATAAACTTGTACTTCAGTTTAAATTATCTGTATCTTTTGGTGAAATAAATGGGTTCAGAGTTGTCGATTCCTTATGCATGCATTACCTTTTTTTTGTTGTTGTTGTACTGTTGGATAACAAATTACCCAAAATATTTATTTTTCAAAGTTAAGTAAAAAGCTACTTTCAAGTGGTATTAAATTATGATGAAAAAGAAATGTTTGCAAATATTGACTGTACAGCATTGGAAGCACTTATTCTCATGTACAAAAATCAAACAGTCTTGCTTTACAATCACAATTAAACAAAAATGTCTGTAGAAAAATGGAGGGAAGAATGTATGCCAAAATATAAGCTATAGTTACGTAGTCAATTAGAAGCTTCCTTGCTATTTTTTTCATCAATTTCTATACAGTTGGAAGTATTATTCTATAAACATACAATATTAATTTATTCAAAAATTCTATCTTACATTTCACTTTCAGTTTCTTCTTTTTAAAAATATTTTATTGGTGTTTTGTGTGTTTCATACATCATTTTCAGTCTAATTTAGACACATCCCTTTTCCATGCCCCCCACCCCGCCCCAGTTCATGTATTTTGCCATACATGTCTTGCATCTTTTCTCAGGTTTTTTTTTGGTCTTTTTGAGACAGGGTCTCCCTTTGGTCCCAGCTGGCCTGGAGCTTGCTCTGTAGACCAGGCTGGCCTTGAACTCACAGAGATCTGCCTGTCTCTGCCTCCTGAGTGCTGGGATCACATGTGTGTGCCACCACGCCTGGGTTTCTCAGTCTTTTTAAAAATTTTCTCTGCAAAGGTTTATTGTTTGGGCAGAAGTTAACTGTTTCAGTCAGTTCTTTGATCCAGTCTTTTTGTTGTTGTTCCCTCCCATTTGTATTGCTCCAAAGTATGCCTATATACATGTATGTATATATATATATACATATATATATGTCACATATATACCAAAATTATGACCTCTGAAAATACTAATTCCAAAATATGTTTACAAGTTCACATCTTTCCCTTTAATTTTATATTACTCTAAAATATGCATACATACCCTCCACACATATACCACAATTACAAAGTCTGAAAATAAGTGGTCGGTTAATTCTAGAGCTGAATTCACATTATAACAGCATAGTTGCCTTCAGATAAAAAGAAATAAAAAGAAATATAACATTAACTTTGCTCAGTTTGCCTTTCTTTTTTTAATTTTTATTTTAATTAATTAATTTATCAATTTATTTATTTATTTATGTGTATGAATGTATTGTCTGCATGTAGGTTTGTGCACCCGTTTCGTGCAATGCCATGGAGCTCAGAAGAGGGCGTCAGATTCCCCTGGAACTGGAGTTCTCCTGGAATTGGAGTTACAGATGGTTCTCAGCCACCATGTGGGTGCTGGTGATCAAACCCGGGTCCTCTGCAAGAGCAGTTGGCGCTCTTAACCACTAGGCTATCTCTCCAGCCCCTCAGCTTGCCTTTCAACTAGGGATTTGGTGCTAGCATCCACAAATGAGGGATACCATTCATCATTTGTTTTTCTGGGACTGTGTTACTTAGCATAATATCTTCTCTTTTTTTTCATAATATCTTCTAGTTCCATCCATTTACCTGCAAAGTTCATGATGTCATCTTTCTTTACTGCTGCATAGAACTCCATTGTGTAAATGTACCACATTTTCTCTATCCACTCATTGGTTGAGGGCCACGTGGGTTGCTTCCAGCTCTTCCTTATTGTGAGGAGAGCTGCAATAAGCATGACTGTGCATGTATCTCTGTGGTAGGATGAGACTTGTGGGTATATACCCAGGAGTGGTATGACTGGGTCAGGTGGTAGGCTCATTTTCAGTTTCTTGAGAGTTCTCCTCACTATTTTCCACAGTGGTTGTACGAATTTACATTCCCACCAGCAGTGGATGAGTGTTCCCCTTTCCCCACAACCAGCATTTGGTATCCTTTGTTTTCTGGATCATAGCTAGTCTTACTGGAGTGAGATGATATCTTAATGTGGTTTTAATTTGCATTTCCTTAACATTATCTTTTTTTTTTTTTCCTTTTTGAGACAAGGTCTCCCTGTAGCCCCAGCTGTCCTGGAATTCCCCCTATAGACCAGGCTAGCCTTGAACTCACAAAGATCTGCCTGCCTCTGCCTCCCAAGTGCTAGGATTAAAGGTGTGTGCCAACCTGCCCAGGAGCATTACCTTTTTAAAACCAGATTTTATTACATTTATTTGTTTCTTATTTAATGTGTGTATGTCTACATGCCACAGCACATGTGTGGAGGTCAGAGGAGAACTTTTGAGAGTTAGTTCTCTCTCCTTCCACCATGTGAGTCCTGGGGATTTAGTTTAGGTCATTAGGCTTGCAGCAGACACCTTTGCCCACAGAGCCGTCCTGTTGGCCTGTGCATTCCCTTTTGATGAAAAATAAAACTTCCTTTGTGTGCCTGACTACTTTGTGCTACCACCTACATTCTTCTTTTAATGAAAGATTTCTTATTTATGTGTGTGTCTCTGTATCTGTGTACATGCGGGAGGGTGGGGTGGGGACGGTGCTCAAGGATACCAAAACAGGATGTCGGATTCCCCAGAGCTGGTGAGCTGCCTGGCATGGCCAGGGAAGTGAGCTCAGGTCCTCTACGAGAGCAGTAAGTGCCTTAACTGCGGAGCTGTCTCTCCTGGGACATATCATAGAATCTGTAGCAATCCAAACTTGAGGGTTTATCTTTTGATTTCTGGGGTTTTTAACTTATTTTTTATTTCATGTGTATCAATGTTTTGCCTACATGTATGTAAGTGCACCAGATATGTGCAATGCCCATGGAAGTCAGAAGATGGTTGTTAGCTGTCATATGGGCGCTGGGAATTGAGATCGGGTCTTCTGCAAGAATCACTCACAGTGCTTTTAAGTACTGAGCCATTTCTCCAGTGATGATTTCTGATTTATTCCTTCCTTTTACGGAAATTTGAAGATCATTAAATTCTTAGGGCTGAGGAGATAGGCCAGTCTGTGAAGTCCCTGACTTCCAAACACGAGGAACTGGGTTTGAGCCACAGACCCCATGTAAAAAAGCTGAGTGTGGTGGGGTGTGCCTGGAATCCCAGTACTGAGGAGGTGGCACAGGCGGTCCCTGGCTCGCTGACCAGCCAGCTTAACGAACTTAGCCAGGCACTGGCTTCTGAGAGACCCTGACTCACAGAAGAAAAATAGTAGATAGTTTCTGCAGGTTGTCCTCTGTCCCCCCATGTAAATGCACACACACACTCATATTTCCTGAGGTAACAGGCAAATCAGCAAGTCTGGACGTCCAATTCATATCTTTAAACACTGGATCAAACCGATTCCTTATCCCGCAGAAACAGGAATTTGCTCTGCATTTTAATCCTGACAGAATTATTTCTCCCACAGCCCTAGGCATCCAGCAGGATATTATTATGCTCCATTTGCACATTATCACATAAAAGGAGAATAATCTCATTTAATGCATTTGCCTTTATGTAATTCACAAGTTCTTAATCTATCACTGAATGCACAATCAGGTCACATGACTATCTGTCTTTTAGTAAGAAGACTCCCAGTGAAGGATGTGGGGGCATGGTTTACAATCTCCCACAAACTCCTTAATCCAGTGCCTTCTCTAGAACATTCTCTGACCAGTGTAGCTCTGTCATCAGAACACTGTCTCCTACACAAACCTCAAGCTCCAAAACACATTTGTTACAACACAGTCTTCTGTAGCTTTGTACAGTTCCCCACTAGCCTGCTAACTGGTAATAATGCTGAAAAGAGTCCTTTCTATTCTCATTTTGTTTAACTTGCACACGTACTATAATGACCACATTAGTGAAGCTTGGCATCTTCAAAGTTACAAGAAAGGATTTTACTGGCTTTATTTGCTCCTTGGGTTGGTTTTCTGTGTCACTAGGCAGGTTGTCACTGAAATTTGGGGTTAAAATGTCACAGGGCTCCCTCTTCAGCACCATATAAAGTGGGTGTGCTCAGCACACCTGAAATCCCAGGACTGGGGGTGGGGGGTAGAAGCAAGGTGATCAGAAATCCAAGGCCATCCTCAGCTGCATAGCCTGATGGAGGACAGCCTGGGCTACATGAGACCCTGTCTCAAACACCAATCTTGACAAAAACAAGAATAAAGATTTAATATAAACAAATCTGAATCCAGTATACATATATATATATATATATATATATATAAAACTAAGTACAAGAAATGAGGCAGGGAGTATGGGGTGTTGCAGATAAGAGAAGGGATCTAAACATGATCCCCTCCCTTATCTGCAATATATTGTACAAAATTGACAAAAATTCAATAAAAAAAGAAAAAATTTAAGTTACAAAAAGTAGCTTTTTTCATTTCTCATTTTATAAGCCTTCGGATTCAATCAAAAGGCTGTGCATAACCTCTTGTTGTAACACATAACTACTCATATACCATGGGTTGTAACACGTAACTACGTGTACACCGTGTGCTGTAACACACAACTATGCATACACCATGTGTTGTAACACATAACTATTCATAAACCACACATTGTAACATATAACTCTGCATACACCACACATTGTAACACACAACTATGCATACACCACATGTTGTAACACACAACTATGCATACACCACACATTGTAACACACAACTATGCATGCACCACACGTTGTAACACATAACTATGCATGCACCACACGTTGTAACACACAACTATGCATACACCACACGTTGTAACACACAACTATGTGTACAGCACACATTGTAACACACAACTATGCGTACACCACACATTGTAACACACAACTATGCATACATCACAGGTTGTAACACATAACTATACATACACCACAGGTTGTAACACATAACTATGCATATACCACACGTTGTAACACACAACTATGCGTACACCACACATTGTAAAACATAACTGGTAAACTGGTTATTCCATATAGCGAACTCAACAACTGCAAATGGGTCTTGACCTGCCCCTGGTGATGAACCTAGAGGCTGAGGCAAGGTCCATCCAAGTCTGTCCACCAGGAAAGCTCCTCAGGGTCCATCCAGGTCTGTCCACCGGGAAAGCTCCTCAGGGTCCATCCGGGTCTGTCCACTGGGAAAGCTCCTCAGGGTCCATCCGGGTCTGTCCACTGGGAAAGCTCCTCAGGGTCCATCTGGGTCTGTCCACTGGGAAAGCTCCTCAGGGTCCATCCAGGTCTGTCCACTGGGAAAGCTCCTCAGGGTCCATCCAGGTCGGTCCACTGGGAAAGCTCCTCGGGATTCATCCGGGTCTGTCCACTGGGAAAGCTCCTCAGGGTCCATCCAGGTCGGTCCACTGGGAAAGTTCCTCGGGGTTCATCCGGGTCTGTCCACTGGGAAAGTTCCTCAGGGTCCATCCGGGTCTGTCCACCGGGAAAGCTCCTCAGGGTCCATCTGGGTCTGTCCACCGGGAAAGCTCCTCAGGGTCCATCCGGGTCTGTCCACCGGGAAAGCTCCTCAGGGTCCATCCGGGTCTGTCCACTGGGAAAGCTCCTCGGGGTCCATCCGGGTCTGTCCACCTGGAAAGCTCCTCGGGGTCCATCCAGCTCTGTCCACTGGGAAAGCTCCTCAGGGTCCATCCAGCTCTGTCCACCGGGAAAGCTCCTCAGGGTCCATCCGGGTCTGTCCACCAGGAAAGCTCCTCAGGATCCATCCGGGTCTGTCCACCGGGAAAGCTCCTCGGGGTCCATCCGGGTCTGTCCACCGGGAAAGCTCCTCGGGGTCCATCCAGGTCGGTCCACCGGGAAAGCTCCTCGGGGTTCATCCGGGTCTGTCCACCGGGAAAGCTCCTCAGGGTCCATCTGGGTCTGTCCACCGGGAAAGCTCCTCAGGGTCCATCCGGGTCTGTCCACCGGGAAAGCTCCTCAGGGTTCCCTTGTTTCTGTGCTCATGTCCCCTCAGCACAGAAGCGGACTGTGGATGGTTGATCCACAGCCACTGTTGGTGACACTGCATCGTAGCTCTCCCTCTGGCTTTGACGCCCACACACTTCCCATCACTGTGTTACAAATCACCACAGCCTCTGCCAAGGTGTCAGCTGGGTGCGTTCCCATGCCATCTGGAGACCAACAGGGGAACTGCGTGTTTCTTTTTTTTTTTTTTATTTCTGTATGTGTATGGATGTACTGTCTGCATGCAGGTTTGTGCACCCGTGTCGTGCAATGCCGCGGAGGTCAGAAGAGGGTCTCGGATTCCCCTGGAGCTGGAGTTCTCCTGGAACTGGAGTTTCAGACGGTTCTCGGCCGCCATGTGGGTGCTGGGGATCGAACCCGGGTCCTCTGCAAGAGTGGTCGGCGCTCCCAACCGCTAGGCCATCTCTCCAGCGTGTTTCTTTAGCTTGGAAAAGTTCAGGCCCTTGCAGTGAGCCTGAGGTCGGGCTCTGCTGGCCTCTGCTCTCCTCAGCAGGTTCCAGTGTCGCTGTCCTCTGAGGGTCAGGAAGAAAGAGTCTCCATGCTGGGAGTCTCTGTGGGAATATGCTCTGGTGAGAAATTTTTCCTGGTTTGTAGACAGCCATCTTGTGTGCGCTCCCATAGCAGTGAATGAATGAGATCCCACTCTTGTCCTTCATTTTTTCTCTTTCAGGCGGAGTCTCGCTATGTTGCCAAGGTTGGTGTTTCACTCTCTGGGCTCAGGTGATGCTCCCGCTTTGCTCTCCTTAATAGCTGAGACTGCAGCTTTACTACCACACCTGGAAATGCCTCTTCTTAAAAAACAATCAGTCCTCTCAGATTCCATGCCACCTGCAGGGTTCACCAAGCCCTTAATCATCTCCAGTCACATTAGGGTTAGAACTTTAAGGTATGAATTTCAGAGAAATGTAGTTCAATTGTAGATATTAAACTAACCTTGAATTCCTGAGATAAATTCCACTTACTCATATTTTATAATCCAAGAGTGTGTTTTTGATTCCAATAAAATTCTTGAATGTGTGTTTTGTTTTTTTATTTTTTGAATGGAGAGGGGCTGGAGAGATGGTTCAGCAGTTAAGAGTACTGACTGCTCTTACAGAGGACCTGGGATCAGTCCCAGCACTGACATGGTGGTTACAGAGTAACTCCAGTTCCAAGGAATCCAACACCCTGGGCTGGCCAGGCATTGCATACATGTGGTGTGCTTACATACATGCAGACAAAACACTCATACACATCAAATTAAAATAAATTTTAAAAACATAAAGGGAGAAGGGCTGGGGAGATGGCCTATGGTTTCAGTATTGGTGATGCAAATGTAAGGACCCAAGTTCAGACCCAAAGAACCCACATAGAATGTTGGGTAGATGTGGCAGTCGCCTGTAATTCCAGCTTCAGAGAGTAGAGACAGATTCCCAAAGCCAGCTGCCGAGGGAGACTAGCCATTCCGCAAGCTGTAGGTGTGACTGAGAAACCCTCCTCAGTGAATAAGGTGGAAGCTTGGCAGAGGGTGATTCCTGATGTTAACATCCGGCCTCCAAATGCACACGGATACGTGTGCGCACACAGCCCTTTATATGTGCCTGAACATGTGCAAGCATGCACATACACTTACATACGCACACCACACACATACATATGAAAATAGAAAAAAAAAAAGTGGGGGTGAGGGATGGAGACTATTTGCCCCCTCCCTCCACAGCCAAGGCCAATAATAGCATGCAGAATCCTGCAGAAGCCTGGCCTATTGATTTCTCCTCCTGCTGGAGTTCTGGGTCACTGGCAGCTGCAGCTTAGCTTTGCTCTGGTGGCCGGGGAGCTCTCACTAGCCCTGCCTTCCCTAGACAGGATGGCGGTAGGACAGTCCTTGCTCAGGGTAGCCCACCCCATTCACTGTGCAGTCCTGATGTGGTGAGAGGTTCAGCATGCACAAAACCTACAGCACATCTGCGATGGCCTCTAGCACATCTACGACGGCCTCCACCGCGTCTGCAGTGGCCTCTAGCACATCTACGACGGCCTCCACCATGTCTACAATGGCCTCTAGCACATCTACAATGGCCTCCACCATGTCTACAATGACCTACACCATGTCTACAACGGCCTCCCTCCATCACCTCTGAGCCTTTTATGTTGCAAATAGGAGTTTCAAAGATCAAAAATTATGCAGAATTTTCAACCTAGGGGTTGGGGTTAGACTGATAAAGACCTGGTTGTGTTTGTGCCACATGACCCTGCCTGTCTCAGTATCTTGGATTGCAATCACTGCTACCTTTGGCATGTTTCGTCCTGTGTGTTCAAGTAACGGTTCATTTCTACACTTCTTTTCTGAATAAGACTTTCAGCGGGTCTTGGCAAGCCCTGAGCCAAAGACTCTCCCAGACCATCACTTCAAGTCCAAGAGCCACGAGCATCAAGAGCATCGACTGCCTTTACACGGGAACATTTCTAGCAGTTGGCTTCAGGATCTGACCTGCCGTGTTTATTGCTGTTTTACCTAGCATCACCTGTGGTAAGGAGGGCCGCACTCAAGTATCAGAAAATTAGCATATGCTTTTTGAGTTATTCCCTCAGTCTTCCCACCTTTGTGGCTTTGTCCTTGCACTGCCCAGCTCATCTGCTGACTTCCTCCCTTGTGCTAAGCTGCTCCATTGGGACTAGGTACCTAGAAGGAGCTTGGATGAGCATGTAGGGGTCAGCCTGGATCAGCATGCAGGAGTGAGCCTGGATCAGCATGCAGGAGTGAGCCTGGATCAGCATGCAGGAGTGAGCCTGGATCAGCATGCAGGAGTGAGCCTGGATCAGCATGCAGGAGTGAGCCTGGATCAGCATGCAGGAGTGAGCCTGGATCACCATGCAGGAGTGAGCCTGGATCAGCTCCTGGACCCAGGAGTGAGGAGGTTGAGTTATTCGCAGTTGTGCTGTGTTGCTTTGTACTGTTATTCTGATGTCATTTCCATATACATTAATTTTTATACTTTGCTTATTGTCACCTCCCCCTTACCAGCTTGTATTTGTTCCTTTTGTCATAGATGTGACTAAACCTCCCACAAGAAGCAACTCAGAGGAGCAGAGGTTTACCTGGGCCTGTGGTTTTAAGGAATACAGTCCTTGTGGTGCAGAGGGTGGCGTGGGGGCACCATGGTAACCGGACTGTGTGCAGGCTGCACATGTCCAGCAGGCCAGGATCAGAGATGAGACAGGAAAGGGGCCTTGCTGTGAACTTCAAAACCCAGCCCCGTGACCCCTCTTCTCCAACTACGCTCCTCTTTCCAAAGGTTCCACCACCTTCCAAAGCAGTGGCACCATCTGGGGACAAGTGTTCAAGCACGTGAGCCTGGAGGATGGGGACAGATACTCAAACCCAACACCACCCCCAGCCCTCTTCCCACAGATCCCCTTTCAGCCTCCAAATACTATCACTTCTGTCTCTCTCTCTCTCTCTCTCTCTCTCTCTCTCTCTCTCTCTCATAGGTGGATGATTCTGCATGTGAGAGGAAATGTGATGTTTATCTTTCCTCCATTGCCTCTCTTGCTCCCTCCCTGGTCTATCTTTAGACTTCACCCCAGAATCCTTTTACTTTCAGGTCATATACATTTACATGTGTGTGTGTGTGTGTGTGTGTGTGTGTGTGTGTGTGTGTGTGCAGGCGCATGTGTAGTCCCCATGTGAAAGAGAAACATATTTTCTTTCAGGATTTAACATGAGGGTCTCTAGCTCCATCCATTCTCCTGAAAATGTGTAACTTCATTCTTCTTTACGGTTGCATAAAACTGCATTGTGTATATACACCACATTTTCTTTTTATTTTTTTAAATTTTTTATGTGTATGAATGTACTGTCTGCATGTAGGTTTGTGCACCCGTGTCGTGCAATGCCATGGAAGTCAGAAGAGGGTCTCGGATTCCCCTGGAACTGGAGTTAAAGATGGTTCTTGGCCACCATGTGGGTGCTGGTGATTGAACCAGGGTCTTCTGCAAGAGCAGTCGGCGCTCTTAACCGCTAGGCCATCTCTCTAGCCTCACGGCACATTTTCTTAACCTAATCACCTGTTATTGTATCATATTTTCACAGGATACTGTGACTTTAAACAGGCTGTTTTGTGGGGCAGGTGGTCAAACCTCTGCCACCTAAGAACATTTCCCACATGTAGCTCTTGGAAGTGTCTGCAGAATGCATTCCCTAGGGATGAAGCTTCCTGGTCTTCCTTTACACCAGTGTTAATAGTTTTGAACCAGTTCAGTTGAACATTGCAATGAATAGTAATGTCAACAGATGTCAGCAAGATGTGCTAGAGTAATTAAATCAATAGTTTTATTGCTATGGTTGCTGCTTATCATCAACACTGTTTGAGAGTTACAAACGGGAGCTGTTTATTTATAGAAGAAAAATTAAAGTATCCTTACAATAGAAAGAGCAAACTTTTCAGAAGTGGAAGTGCATTGATGTCACTGGAGGCTGTTTGTCACTCCAGAGGTAGTCAGGAGGCCAGGGAGTGAGGCTTTGATGTCACCATGAGATCAGTACGAGACAGAATTAACACTGAGGGCAAGATGAGGCTGAAGGGTAATCTGCCTCTAGGAAGTAATATACAGTCATCAGTTAGTTGGTCAATGCTATTAATGGGGTTTTAATGTTGGTAAAGGGTCTCCCAATTAGGGCTCCATGGTCTGTCTTTGACCTTGCCAACATTTATTTCATTAAAGATTACTCTATTTTCCAATGAAATAAAATAAATCAGGGAAGGGAGAGACCACAAAGCCGAACTCCCTTGGGGATCAGAAATACACAGTTACACTCAAAGACCAATCTGCAAAGTATGAAGATCAGACTTCAGACTGACATCCCCAACTTACGAATAATCCTGAGTGTGAGCTAGGCCTGAAAGAATTCTTGTGGAGAAGAGAAGAATGTGGTGTTAGTGTCAGGCTCCCTGCCAATCAACAGTGTGCTATGGCAGCTGAGAAGAGGAGTCTACCCCGTCTGCAGTGATCCTGTCAGAGAGAAGAGGAGTCTACCCTGTCTGCACTGACCCTTTCAGGACAGCTCCCTGGACTCCCCTGGCCCAGCGTGTCATCCTGCTCACAGCCTTCTTGCTGGCTTCCTAGTCTAGCTTCCTTCCTTTCTCTCTAGGTTGTAGCCAGCTCCATCTCATATGCTAGGGCATTTCACATGCTCAGCTCCAACCTCAGTGATAAGCCAAACCTTAAATGGCAATAAAAGCCCTGGGGACAGTGGTGCCTTCTCTCCTGCTCGATAAGTGTTCCCACCAAAGTTGAAGAGTTACCACCCTAAATATATCCTGCATTCCCTAGCCCCTCACAGGAAGCAATCTCCTCCTCGGTCCTCCAGCTGTGCCTCATGAAGGCTCACGTCCTTTCTATGCCTGTCACATCTCCTCCTCAGCCCTGGGCTTCCCACCCTGGAAACTCCACCATTGCTTTTGCTCTTCTCTTATGAACTTTTTTTTTTTTAATTTTATTTATTTCTGTATGTGTATGAATGTACTGTCTGCATGCAAGTTTGTGCACCATGTCGTGCAATGCCGAGGAGGTCAGAAGAGGGTCTCGGATTCCCCTGGAGCTGGAATTCTCCTGGAATTGGAGTTTCAGACGGTTCTCGGCCGCCATGTGGGTGCTGGAGATCGAACCCGGGTCCTCTGTAAGAGCAGTCGGTGCTCTCAACCGCTAGGCCATCTCTCCAGCCCCTCTCTTATGAACTTTTGTCTTCAGTACTGGGAACTGAACCCGGGACCTTGTGTGTGCTAGCCAAGCTCTCTACCACCCATTGTATCCCAACCCTCTTATGGATCGTTAGTGTGGTGGCACAGGCCTTTAATCCTAGCACTTGGGAGGCAGAGGCAGGCAGATCTCTGTGAGTTCAAGGCCAGCCTTGTCTACAGAGTGAGTTCCAGGACAGCTGGGGCTACAGGAAGAGCCTGTCTCAAAAAGACCAAAAAAAAAAAAAAATACTTATTAGTGTGTGTGTGCGCGTGTGCATGCTCTCGTGTGTGTGTGTGTGTGTGTGTGTGTGTGTGTGTGTGTACATGCTTGCAGAGGCCAAAGGTGCTGGATCCGTTGGAGCTGAGCCACCCAACATAAGTGCTGGGGATTGAACAGGTCCTCTGGAAGAGCATCATCTGCGCTTCATCTTGTCTGTGTTTGTACTAAGGAGGGCCCTGCTCTCAAACACTGTAGCTGAGCCATCTCTCCATCCCCTTCTTCCTCCTCCCCACTCCCTCCCATTCCTTTTCTTTGCATCTTCTTTGTCCTCCTCATCCTCCTTCTCCTCCTTCTCTTCCTCCTTGTTCTTCTCATTGATTTTTTTAAATGAAATTTGTGAGTCTTGGCATTTCTTTTTTTAATTAATTATTTACTTAATTAATTATTTTTATTTTTTGGGTCTTTTTGAGACAGGGTCTCCCTGTAGCCCCAGCTGTCCTGGAACTCACTCTGTAGACCAGGCTGGACTTGAACTCACAAAGATCTGCCTGCCTCTGCCTCCTGAGTGCTAGGATTAAAGACACATGCCACCACATTCGGCTATTTATTTTTTTTTAAGGGAGTCACAATATAAGAGCACAGTTGTTTTCAGATCACATTAACATTGCTCCGTTTGCCATACAACTAGGTAATTGGTGCTAGCATCCACAGATGAGGGATACCATTCCTCATATGTTTTTCTGGGACTGTGTTACTTGACTTAGCATGATATCTTCTAGATCCATCCATTTACCTGCAAAGTTCATGATGTCATCTTTCTTTACCACTGCATAGAACTCCATTGTGTAGATGTACCACATTTTCTCTATCCACTTGTCAATTGAGGGGCACTAGGGTTGGTTCCAGCTCTTTGCTATTGTGAAGAGAGCTGCAATAAACATGGCTGTGCATGTATCTCTGTGGTAAGATGAGGCTTGTGGGTATATACCCAGGAGTGGTATGACTGGGTCAGGTGGCAAGCTCATTCCGAGTCTTCCAAGGGTTCTCCACACTGCTTTTCATAATGGCTGTACGAGTTTGCTTTCCCACAAGCAGTGAATGAGTATTCCCCTTTCCCCACAACCTTTCCAGCACTTGGTATCATTTGTTTTCTTGATCCTAGCCAGTCTTATCTGAGTGAGATGATACCTTAAAGTGGCTTTAATTTCATTTCCTTAATTATTAGTGACATTGAACACTTTTTTTTAATTTAAAAAATTTTTTTTATTTATTTATTTTTATGTGTATGAATGTACTGTCTGCATGTAGGTTTGTGCACCCGTGTCATGCAATGCCGCAGAGGTCAGAAGAGGGTATCAGATTCCCCTGGAACTGGAGTTCTCCTGGAATTGGAGTCACAGACGGTTCTCAGCCTCCATGTGGGTGCTGGGGATCGAACCCGGGTCCTCTGCAAGAGCAGTCGGCACCCTTAGCTGCTAGGCCATCTCTCCAGCCCAACATTGAACACTTTTTAGGACGTTTCTCAGCCATCTCTAATTCCTCACTTGTGAAGTCTCTGTTCAGCTCTTTGCTCCATCTATTGAGTGGGTTATTTTTTTTTCTTTCTTCTTTGTTTTTTGAGTAGTTTATATATTCTGGAAATCAATGCTTTGTCAGATGTATCTGCAGTGAAGGTTTCCTCCCACTCTGTGGGTTTTCTCTTCATTTCCTTGATTGTTTCTTTTGATGTACAGAAGCTTCTGAGTTTAATGAGGTCCCATTTGTCTATTGTCAACCTTAATTCTTGCACAGCTGCTGTCTGATTTAGGAAGTCTTTTCCTATGCCTATGTCTTGTAGGCTGCTGCCAACTTTTTCTTCTATCGACTTCAGAGTTTGGGGTTTCACATTGAGGTCTTTGATCCATCTGGAGTTGACTTTTGTACAGGGGGAGAGGTAGGGTTTAATTTCATTTTCTACAAGTGGTGATCCAGTTTTGTCTGCACCATTTGCTGAAGATTTTGCTGTCTTTTCTCCATTGTCCTTCTTGGCCCCCTTGTCAAATATGAGGTGACGGAAATTGTATGAATGTACCAGTTTGAAGCTTCAATTTTGTTTCCATTGTCAACAGGTCTGTTTTTTGGTGCCATACAGCTGCTTTTAATGACTAACCCTGTAGTATATTTTGAAGTCTGGTATAGAGAGCCCCCCTGTATTGTTCTTTCACTCGGAGGGTGCGTGGGCTATTCGAGCTTATTTGCTATTTGGTTTTTCCAAAGGAAATTAAGGAATTTTTCCCAAACCTGTGAAGAAACTATTGGGGATATTAATTGGGATTTTGGGCAGTTAAGAAGTCCAATCTGTTCAATAGTTTGGGTAGAATGGGACATTTTTACTATATTAAATTTCATGATCCATGAGCATGGGAGGTTTTTTTTTTTTTCCATCTTCATGTCTTTTCAAATTTCCTTCTTCAGGGGGTTTAAATTTTTTGTTGTTGTAGAGATCTTTATAGTTAGTCTTTGGTTAGGTTTGTTCCTAGGGATCTTATTGTTTTTGAGGCTATTGTGAGTGGGAAGGTCTCCTTGTATTCCTTCTTCAGTTGCTTGTTGGTGTAAAAAAAGGCTACTGATTTTTCTATGTTAATTTTGTATCCTGCCACTTTACTGAAACTCTTAATCATTTCTAGGAGTTTTCTGGTGGAATTTTTAGCACCCCTTAAGTAAACAATCACATCATCAGCAAAAAGGGATAGCTTGACTTCCTCTTTTTCAATTAGTACTCCTTTAATTTCCTTTTCTTGCCTTATTGCCCTAGCAAGTGTTTCAAGCACTATATTGAAGAGGAGTGGTGACAGGGGGCAGCCTTGCCAAGTTCCTACCTTTAAAGGGAATGCTTCTGTTATTTCCCCATTTAGGATGATATCGGCTGTGGGTTTCCTGTATATGGCTTTGATTACATTGAGGAATGATCCCTCTAATCCAATCCCCTCTAGGACTTTAAGCATGAAGGGATGCTGGATTTTGTCAAAGGATTTTTCTGTGTCAATTGAGCTGATCGGGTGGTTTTTTTCTTTCAGTCTATTTATATGTTTGATGATATTTATTGATTTTCATATGTTGAACCATCCCTGCATCTATGGTATGAATCCAACTTGGTCATGATGGATGATTTTCTTGATGTGGGTCTGTATGTGGTTTGCAAGTATTTTGTTGAGAATTTTTACATCTGTGTTCATTAATGAGAGGGGTCTATAGTTCTCCTTTTTGGTTGTATCTTTCCCTGGTTTTGATATTAGAGTGATGCTGGCTTCATAGAAGGAATTTGGGAGAATTCCCTCTGTTTGTATCCTTCTGAACAATTTGAGTAATAATGGTTGTAAGTCTTTTTGAAATGTTTTATGTAATTCTGCCTGAAACCATCTGGGCTTGGGCTTTTTTTAGTTGGGAAGTTTCTTATTACATCTTCGATTACTTCATATATATATATTTTTTTTAATTTTATTTATTTTGGTATATTTATGAATGTACTGTCTGCATGCAGGTTTGTGCACCCATGTCATGCAATGCCGCAGAGGTCAGAAGAGGATCTCGGATTCCCCTGGAACTGGAGTTCTCCTGGAATTGGAGTTAGGGATGGTTCTTAGCCACCATGTGGGTGCTGGGGATCAAACCCGGGTCCTCTGCAAGAGCAGTCAATGCTCTTAACCACTAGGCTATCTCTCCAGCTCCAATTTCTTCATATATTATGAGTCTGTTTAAGCTGTTGATCTTTTCTTGGTTAAGCTTTGGTGATTCCAAGATTTCAGATAGTCATCCATTTCTCCTAGGTTTTCAAACTTAGCAGAGTATAGGTTTTTGAAGTATTCCCATATGATTGTCTGGATCTTTTCATTGTCTGTTGTGATATTTCCCCTTTCATTACGAATTGTATTGACTTGAAGTGGTTCTTTCTTTCTTTGGTTAACTGGGCTAGAGGTCTGTGTATCTTGTTTATTCTCTAAAAAAAACAACTTTTGGATTTGTTGATTTTTTGTATTATTTTCTTTGTTTCTATTTCATTGATTTCTGCTCTGATTTTTTTATTTCTTCCTGTCTGTTGCATTTAGGGTTCATTTGTTGCTGTCTTTCAAGTGCTTTTAGCTGCAGTGTTAGTTCATTTATTTGTGCTCTTTCTGGTTTTTTAATGTAGGCATCCAGGGCTGTAAACTTCCCTCTTAGGACTGCTTTTAAAGTGTCCCATAGGTTTTGTTGTGTTGTACTGTCATTGTCATTTACTTCCAGGAATACTTTCTTTATTTCTTCCTTGACCCATTCATTATTCAGGAGCATATTGTTCGGTTTCCGTGTGTTCTTGTAGATACTAGGGCTTATCCTGGTATTGATATTGTGCCTTAAGGCACTGTGGTCTGAGAGAATGCATGAAATTATTTCTATTTTTGTGTTTGTTGAGCTTTTTTCTGTGTCCCAGTATGTGGGAAATTTTGGAGAATGATCTGTGGGTACTGAGTAGAAAATGTATTCTCTGGTGTTTGGGTGGAATATTCAGTAGATGTCTGTGAGGTCCTTTTGCTGTATTGTATTGTTCAGTTAAGATGTCTCTCTGTTTATTCTTTGTGTGGTTGATCTGTCCAAAGGGCTCAGTGGGGTATTGAGGTCCCCTACTATGAGTGTGCTGAGGTTCATCTGTGCCTTGAGGTCCTGGAGAATTGTCTTTATAAAGTCTGGTGCACGAGGGTTTGGTGCATATATAGTCATGATTGTGAAATCTTCATGGTCAATTGTTCCTTTGATAAAGATGTAATGGCCCTCTTTGTCTCTTCTGATTACATTTACTTTGAAGTCTATTTTGTCTGATATTAAAATAGCAACTCCTGCTTGCTTTTTGGTACCATTTGCTTGGAATTTTTTTTTTTTAATCCTTTCACCTTAAGTTGGTGCCTATCCTTGAGAGTGAGATGGGTTTCTTGTAGATAGCACATAGATGGGTTCTGTTTCCTAATCCATTTTCCCAGTCTATGTCTTTTATTTGGGGAGTCCATTAATATTTAACATCATAATTGAAAGATGTGTGTCGCTTCCTTTCATCTTATTATCCATTTGCATTTTTGGTCTAGGTTTCTAGTTCTGCAGTTATGCTTTTATTAATTTCTCTTTCTAAGTGCCTGGGGATAGTTGCTCCTCTCCTCAGTTCTTTGAATTGCTTCAAGTATTCTCTGAAGGATGGTTTTCCAGAAAGGTATTCTATCATCTTGTTTATGTCATGGAAGATTTTTCTTTCTCCTTCAACTATAATCGACATTTTTTCTGGGTATAGTAACTTGAGTTGACATCTATAGTTTATTTAGCACTGGGAATATTTTGCTCCATGTTCTTTTGCTTTCATAGTTTTCCCTGAAAAGTCAGCTGTAATTCTGATGGGTTTCCTTTTATATGTAACTTGTTTTTCTCTTGTGGCTTTCAAAATTTTGTCTTTGTTTTTGTCGTCTAGCATTTTAACTATGATATGTCATGGAGAGTTTCTTTTCTGATCTTGTCTGTTTGGAGTTCTATGTGCTTCTTGTATTTGTATTGGTTTGTCTTTTTTTCATTTGGGGAAATTTTCATCTATTATTCTGTTGAAGATCTGATCAATACTGTTCTCTTGGGATTCTTCTCCTTCCTCTATCCCTATGATGCAAAGGTTTGATCTTTTCATAGTGTCCCACAGTTCCTGGTTGTTCCACTTTTGTGTATTTTTTTAATTTTTCATAATCTTCACTTGATGTTTTTATTTGTTCTGTGTTATCTTCCAGGTCTGATATTCTTTTTTTCTGCTTCCTCCATTCTACTTCTGAGGCTTTTTCCATTCCTTTTCTCTTATCAGATGAGTGTTCGATATCCTTTTTCATTTCATCTTGTGATTTCTTTAGTATTTCCACTTCCTTTTGGAGCTTCTCAATCTCTTCCTGTAGCTCTTTGCTTCACTGGTTGGTTTCCTTTTTTATTTCAACATGGGATCTTTTCAGTGTTTCCACTTCCTTCCAGAGTTTTTCATTTTCTCCCTCTAATTCTTTCTGGCATTTGTCATTCTCTCTCTCTAGGTCCTTCTTGAGTTTTTCATTCTCTCTCCTTAGTTCTCTGACTTGTTCTTTACATTCTTTGATTTCTTTGAATATGTCTGCAACTGTTCCTATAAGATCTGTGTCCTGGGCCATTCCCAGGGGGATCCCACTGTAGGAATCTCCCACGGGGTTGGTAGAGCTTGGTGTAGAATTATCCTGTGCCTTTCCCATGTTATCCCTTCATTGTGTCCTTGGCATGTGGGTTTCTCTTTGCCTGTATTCCAATGTGAATCCCAAATGCCTCTTCACTGTTTTGAAGGCTTTCTTTGCTTGCCTCCTTCAGATGCCTTCATTGTTTGCTTGATTTGTTTTTCTCCTTGTTTATGGAGTGTTGACATGTCTCAGTTTTAGGCTTTCTATTGGAAGTTTAACTCACTCTCCCCTTTCTGTTCTGAAGGTTCTGCAAAGAATCCAGTTGGTTGGGGCTGGAGAGATGGCCTAGCGGTTAAGACCAATGACCGCTCTTGCAGAGGACCCGGGTTCGATCCCCAGCACCCACATGGCGGCCGAGAACCGTCTGAAACTCCAATTCCAGGAGAACTCCAGTTCCAGGGGAATCCGACACCCTCTTCTGACCTCCGCAGCATTGCACGCCACGGGTGCACAAACCTGCATGCAGGCAATACATTCATACACATACAGAAAAAAAAATTTTTTTAAGAATCCAGTTGGACACTCCCTCAGCAATTCCAGTTGGTGGGGGTCAGGGGATATATATGCCTCCTTTAGCCTGCACCCCAGTACTCGGTACTCTGTGCTTCAGGTGGTCCTGAGAAATCCCTAATATAAGCTCTGTGCACTTGAGTCTTGGCATTTCTAAGTAGAATTCTGGGGCTGAGATGAAATTGGTCCCAGGGACCCAGGAATACTGATATGTGTTTCCTTCTTTTCCTCCCCACTGAAGGGTTTAAACTATAGGAAATAATGGCAAAACAAAATAAAGCACTGTTCTACTTTCTCTTCAATTGTTGTGACAAAACACTCTGACCAATACCAACTTGGGGAAGAAAGGGTTTATTTGCCTTACATCTTCCAGGTCATCACTCAAGGAGCCCAAGGTAGGAACCTCGAGGCAGGAGCTGAGCCACAGGCCATAGAGGAATGCTTCTTACTGTCTTGATCCTCTGGCCCATGTCAGCCTGTGTAGGAGCTTTTCTTGGTACAAGCAGGTACAGTGCAGTCCTGCTAATGGAAGGGGGGCACAGTGGCCACCTGCAGTCACTGTGGAGAACTGACCCCTCAGCACAGAAGTCAGTTTGTTACTTTCATAACCCAACCTGAGAGGTACTTCCAACTCAGGTCCTTAGCCTGGGAAATGGAACATTTCCCATCTGGCTGTGCCTTCCCACCTGCCCAAAGACTGAAATTTCTGGACAGAAATTTCATGCTGATGGCTGATGGCCTATCTTCAGCCTACGCCCACTCACGCTTCAATTCACAGGGTGGTGACCTGATAGGCTCTGTCCAACCCCATGCTAGCTTACCAGGCTGGTGGTCTGATAGTCCTCCCTCTAACCCACTAGCCACCAACACTCAAAAGCCAGGCCTGCTTCGGCCTATATTTGTGCAAAATAACAGGTCCAGGAATTCTGTGGAATGATGGAAATGGAGAATTCTATTTATTGCCTGCTGCAACTCACTTTTTTTAGAAATTTTATTTATTTTTGTATGTGTATGAATGTACTGTCCGCATGTAGGTTTGTGCACCCGTGTCGTGAAATGCTGCGGAGGTCAGAAGAGGGTCTCGGATTCCCCTGGAACTGGAGTTAAAGACGGTTCTCAGCTGTCATGTGGGTGCTGGGGATCAAACCCAGGTCCTCTGCAAGAGCGGTAGACACTCTTAACCGCTAGGCCATTTCTCCAGCCCCAACGACTCACTTTTATAAGCAAAATGACATAAGCTCCCAGAGCCAATCACAGACCCCCAGTTCCATGCCACTGTATATTGCTGCTCTGCCTAGCATCATGTGCCTGGGCCACGTTGCTTGCTCCCTCTTGGGGAGGGGTCAGAGGAGCCCCATGACTCCCACAGTTCCCTGAGGGATGCTAGCTGAGAACTAGCCCCTAACTCATACTGGATCCTCCCACAAGCCTGCTTCTAATACAGTACAGAACCACCTACCCAGGGGTGGCACAGCCCATAGTGGGCTGAGCCCTCCCACATCATTCAACAATCAAGACAATATGATACTCCACAGATGGGGCGACAGGCCAGTCCAATGGAGGCAATTCCCCAATCGAGGCTCCCTCCTGACAGGTGTGTCAAGTTGACACTAATGCTCTCCAGCACAAGCACTATTGTTAAATTTGAGCCAATGCTCTAGATTCATAAATTTACTGTGTTGTTGTTCTACCCATTGGAAAGTTAAGTGAAGTTCCTCTTCTTGCTTTCACCTCCACAGGGAGAGACAGGCAAGGATCTTCCAGGGCAGATACTTGAGGCAGAAATAGTCCATAACTGGCCTACTACCAGATTTCAAGTTTTGCCTTGGTATCACACACTCAAGGCACAAGAGTCATCATGGGTGGGTGAGGATCTAGCACCTATGTCCCTGAGACTATGTTATGGTGCCATCCACTGGGAGAAAAAGAGACTATGCAGTCTCTAGGTTCCAATTAGCCCATTTGGGTTTTAAATGTGGACTGGCCAGGACTATACTCAGGTTGGGACGGGGAGGGTACAGCCCAGACTCAGAGACAGGTTAGGCTTATAAAAGCAAATACAATTCCCTGGTAAATATTTTTAGAAATTCTAGTCTGACAATAAAATCCTCAGTTCCTCCCTGCTGCAGGATCACTAAAATAACAAGTGGGTGGACTGCAGGCAGTTGTCAAAAGACAAGATAGCAGGTGTCACAAGACCTCCTGGAGAGCAGATTCCAAAGTCGAGATGACCAGCCAGCTATTCCTGGACTTGCTCAGGACCGGGGTTCAGCCATTAAGATGGATTCACTAAAACCAAATGGAATTACCTAGGATGCACCACTATCCCAACTATCCCCCGGAGACATAATCCCAGTAATGCCTATTCCTTATTATTCCTGATATTCACGGGATATCCAGCTTCCAACATTGCAATATGATGCTTCCACTCACCAATGTGTCATGCCACACTCCTAGCTGTGATCACACTCCTAGCTGTCCCCACACTCCTAGCTGTCCTCACACTCCTAGCTGTGCTCACACTAGCTGTCCCCACACTCCTAGCTGTGCTCACACTCCTAGCTGTGCTAACACTCCTAGCTGTCCTCACACTCCTAGCTGTGTTCACACTCCTAGCTGTGCTCATACTCCTAGCTGTGCTCACACTCCTAGCTGTGCTCACACTCCTAGCTGTCCTCACACTCCTAGCTGTGCTCACACTCCTAGCTGTGCTCACACTCCTAGCTGTCCCCACACTCCTAGCTTTGCTCACACTCCCAGCTGTTCTCACGCTCCTAGCTGTCCCCACACTCCTAGCTGTCCACACACTCCTAGCTGTGCTCACACTCCCAGCTGTTCTCACGCTCCTAGCTGTCCCCACACTCCTAGCTGTCCTCACACTCCTAGATGTCCTCACACTCCTAGCTGTGCTCACACTCCTAGCTGTCCTCACACTCCTAGCTGTGCTCACACTCCTAGCTGTGCTCACACTCCTAGCTGTCCTCACACTCCTAGCTGTCCTCACACTCCTAGCTGTGCTCACACTCCTAGCTGTCCTCACACTCCTAGCTGTCCTCACACTCCTAGCTGTGCTCACACTCCTAGCTGTCCTCACACTCCTAGCTGTCCTCACACTCCTAGCTGTGCTCACACTCCTAGCTGTCCTCACACTCCTAGCTGTCCTCACACTCCTAGCTGTGCTCACACTCCTAGCTGTCCTCACACTCCTAGCTGTCCTCACACTCCTAGCTGTCCTCACACTCCTAGCTGTCCTCACACTCCTAGCTGTCCTCACACTCCTAGCTGTCCTCACACTCCTAGCTGTCCTCACACTCCTAGCTGTGCTCACACTCCTAGCTGTCCTCACACTCCTAGCTGTCCTCACACTCCTAGCTGTCCTCACACTCCTAGCTGTGCTCACACTCCTAGCTGTCCTCACACTCCTAGCTGTCCTCACACTCCTAGCTGTCCTCACACTCCTAGCTGTCCTCACACTCCTAGCTGTCCTCACACTCCTAGCTGTCCTCACACTCCTAGCTGTCCTCACACTCCTAGCTGTCCTCACACTCCTAGCTGTCCTCACACTCCTAGATGTCCTCACACTCCTCGCTGTCCTCACACTCCTAGTTGTCCCCACACTCCTAGCTGTGCTCACACTCCTAACTGTGCTCACACTCCTAACTGTGCTCACACTCCTAGCTGTGCTCACACTCCTAGCTGTCCTCACACTCCTAGCTGTCCCCACACTCCTAGCTGTGCTCACACTCCTAGCTGTGCTCACACTCCTATCTCTCCTCACACTCCTAGTGGTTCACACACTCCTAACTGTGCTCACACTCTTAGCTGTCCTCATACTCCTAGCTGTGCTCACATTCCTAGATGTCCTCACACTCCTAGCTGTGCTTCACACGTGCTCCATGGGTCACCTCCTAAAGAGAGACTGGAATGCAGCAGAAAGGCAAGTATGGTGAGAGGGCATCGAATGTTCTATTTCAGGGCCTGGAGAGATGGCTCAGTGGTTAAGAGCACCAGCTGTTCTTGCAGAGGACTGAGGTTTAATTCCCAGCACCCACATGGTGGTTACCAACCATCCATAACTCTAGTTCCAGGGGAACCTGACACCTTCTTCTGACACCTTGGGCATTGCATGACATGGGTGCATATACATGTGCAGTCAATATATTCATGTGCATAAAATTAAAAAAATAACTACATTAAAAAAAAAAAGAATGTTCTATTTCCATGTAGAAACTCCTGGAAGATGGGAATACTTTTTCTCTCCCTATTCTATCTATGTTTTCTAAATTATCTATTTTTTATTATGAGAATGTGTAAGCGCACCACAGCATGGGTGTGGAGGAAACTGCAGGAGTCTGTTCTCTTTTTCCACTGTGTGGGCCCAGGGATCAAACATCAGGCTTAGATGCAAGTGCATCTACCTGCTGAGCCATCTCACTGATCCTTCATTATTTTTATTATCCTTTTAAAATATTTTATTTATTATTTTTATTTTATGTTTATGAGAGTTTTGCCTGCATGTATGTAAGTGTACTTGTGTCATGCAAGGTCTGTGGAGGTCAGAAGGCATCAGATCTCCTGGAACTGGAGTTTTGGGTGGTTGTTAGGTGCCATGTGAATGCTGGGATTCAAACCCAGGTCCTCCATAAGAGCAGCCAGTGCTCTTAATCGCTGAGCCATCTATCTAGGCCCCACTATTGATTTTTAATGCCCAGTTCTAGCTGGAGTGAATACACATTGCACAATTTAATTTGTGGTTTATCCTTTAAGACTGATATGGATGAGTTTAAGTCAGCCCAGGATGTACCTGGAAATGTCTTCTATGAGCAGTCCCGCAGGAGTGGGTGATTTCTGGGGATGAGGGAAGCAGGGTAGATGGAGAGACAGATGCAGGGGTTAAAACCCTGGCAGCACGAAGAAGCCTGTGGCAGTCAGAGCCTGAGGAAAGGCAGATCCCAGCCTGCCTGAGCTTACCACCTGCAAAGGGAGTCCCAGCACTGGGTGGAGCGCTGAACCCAGGAGCTTCTAAATCTAAGTGTCTTCACATGGGATTAGAGAGCAAGATAAGGAATTGATTGAGCAAAACATTTAAACTCGGATTTACTTTTTTTTTTTTTTTTTTTTTT
>VZQC01011446.1:1932535-1962869 GCA_009823505.1 Rhizomys pruinosus | reverse complement strand
TTTTTTTTTTTTTTTTTGGTCTTTTTGAGACAGAGTCCTTTTAGTCCCAGTTGGCCTGGAGCTTGCTACATAGACCAGGCTAGCCTTGAACTCACAGAGATCCACCTGCCTCTGCCTCCCATGTACTGGGATTAAAGTCATTCACCACCATACTTGGCTCAGATTTACATTTTTAAGACTCATTTTAAAAGGACAAAAGAAACCCGCATCTTCTCTCCCTACCCTGCAGAGAACCTGCCCACAGTGTTTAGTTGTTCTGTTTTAACTTTGGGTCTTCAGAGTCAGACAAAGTCAGTCCTTGGGAATAATTGGGGTCTCGTAGCATTATGTCCTGAAGTCACTTAGAACCGTTCTGAAATGAATTCAAATAAATATTCTTTGTCCCTCTGAAAGTTCAAGGTTCTCTATTAATTTGAAGTTGGCAACCAACTTTATTTATAAAGCTATGACTGGAATTTGGTGGGGAATATTTCTGCCCCAGATATGAGTTAAAGGTCACACTTTACCTGTTTTCATTCTTCTCTAATAAATGATCTGTTACAAAATTAACGAATCTGAAATAGTTCAGAGCAAGCGATAGTGTCTATAAGTTTAAGTATATGAACTAATAAAAAGGCACATTCTGAAACTAAAGAGAATAACGTGTATTTGTAATTTTACAACTGGGTGAGCACTGTTTTAATTAATGTGGTGAACTTGTGAATTCGGTCAATTTAATTATAGAAGAAATAACTGCACTTGGTTTATTGCCTATTTGGTGCAATTAAAATTTACTGAAGAAAAAAAATCATGCATGAGCAGTATTTTAACATTTTTCTAAATGCTTGGATGACATTTGGTGCACAAAAATGAACTGTATTTTATACCTCATGCTGAATTGTATTTCGTTATCACAAGCTGAGCTAGATTTGGTCAGAAGCAGTGTTGTAAATCAACAGCTTTTGCTGCAATTCACCAGAATAAAAGTTCTGGAAAGGTTGTTTATTAACCCAAGCCCTTCTAAAAAAGGCATTTACCACAACTTTATTTTATACTTTCATTATGTTCTAACACTCTCTGTCATAAAAGTGTCAGTACTTTCTCTTAGTATTTCATATTAATTTGTCAAAGCACACTTATACAATGCAATGGAGTTTGCCAGAGCTTTGGTTGGTGTAGAAGAATCGAGTACAGTATCATAGATCAAATGATAAATCCATTGTGTGTGTGCATATGTTCATGTGTTTATGCATGTGCTGTGTTTATGCATGTGCTGAGTGTGTGTGTGTGTGTGTGTGTGTGTGTTGTGCAGAGCCCAGAGGGGGATGTTTCCCACCCTCCTCTCACACTGTCTACCCGACATTTTGAGGCAGGGTCTCTCATTGAACCTAGAGCTCACAGATTTGGCAGAATTAGCTAGACAGCCAGCTCTGGGGCCCCTTCTGTTTCTGCATTTCTAGCTCCGGGACTGCAGGCCCACACTACCACAGCTGGCTTTTTTTTTTTTTTTTTTTTTGTATGTGTATGAATGTACTGTCTGCATGCAGGTTTGTGCACCTGTGTCGTGCAATGCCGCAGAGGTCAGAAGAAGGTGTCGGATTCCCCTGGAACTGAAGTTCTCCTGGAATTGGAGTTTCAGACGGTTCTCGGCCGCCATGTGGGTGCTGGGGATCGAACCCAGGTCCTCTGTAAGAGTGGTCGGCGCTCTTAACCACTAGGCCATCTCTCCAGCCCCCACAGCTGGCTTTTTAATGTGTGTGCTGGTGACAAACTTGGGCCCTCATGCTTGTGCAGTGAGGACTTTACCAACTGAGCCATCTCCCCAGCCCTGATAAATTCATTTTTTTATTTATTCTCATATGTGTATGAATATACTGTCTGCATGTAGGTTTGTGCACCCCTGTCATGCAATGCCACAGAGATCAGAAGAGGATGTCAGATTCCCCTGGAACTGGAGTTACAGATGGTTTTCAGCCGCCATGTGGGTGCTGGGGATCAAACCCGGTCCTCTGTAAGGCAGTCAGCACTCTAAACCACTAGGCCATCTCTCCAGCCCCTGATAAATTCACTTAAAAACATGTATTGAGCATACTCCACATGGCAGGAGCATCCTGGGTAAACAATATAGACCACACTCCTCTCCTCATAACCAGCAGTGTGACGGCAGAGGCCAGCCTGTGAAGAAAGCCTGTGTTACAACTCAGGGCAGCATGTGTCTATCAGGGGATAAGAAGCACCGGCCAGCTCCACAAGACAGCCCAGCGCTGAGGGGTCTGTTCAGAGACCTGGACACTTCCAGGTCTGTCACCTGGTAAAACACATGCATGGGTTTCCTCTCAGGTCCTGGAATTTAGCTCCTAAATCTTCAGACTCCCATGAGCTTGCTGATGGTTGTCAGCTTCTGGGAAGCCTCAGGATGGCCTCTGGTCCCTAAGAAAGACGGCGGTGGCAGGATTAGAGGGCATGAAGACTGACTTGATCAATGGCCAAAAATTTAATGACTCATATATGTGAGGACACCTCCATCAGAAAACAAAATGATCAGGTCCACAGACCTTCTGGATAGCTAAACACGTGGAGGTTTCAGAAGATCATGTGACTTGAGGGACAATAGCTGCCCCATACTCTTTCCACACGTATGCTGATACATTTCTTCATCTGTCCTGTTTATAACAAATCAATAAAAGTAAGGAAATGTTTTCCTGAGCTCTGCAAGCGACTGTAGCAAACGAGTGGAACCTAAAGTGGGCCAGAACCTAAAAACTGGGGATTGCGACTGACACCTGAATGTCAGGGAGACGGGAAGATGGATCCCTGTGGAACTGTGTCGGGTCAGTGTCTTTGAGTCACGCGTGACCGCCTTCCACACTCTGTTCTGCCCTTCTTGGCTCAGCTCCAGGACTTGCCTCCTGCCTGCAGGTGGGCAGTCTCTGGGCTCTGCTCCCAAAAGAAGGGGGGAGGGAATACCACCAGAGAACACCCGTAGGAAAAATAAGCAGACTCACACACACACGTGGAGAGCTGGGGAGGATAGGAACTCCGTTTATTTTCTGTCAGTGAGGTCTATATATTCAAGACTACTGTGCTTTGGGCAAGGAAGTAGGGAGCAGGCAGAAGGGAGGGGTGAGCCAACCTGGTTCTAATTGGGGGGCTGCAGAACTCCGGTTTGTGCAACAGGTAACTAGAGGTGTGACATTCTGCTCAGTGCCTCAAGGGAATGGACCTGGAGCTTTGCAGAGATAGGGCGAAGCAAGAATCATTGTAATATCCCGAATCTTCCATCTACAGATAACTCTGGAAGCCCACAGACATATCAGATAGCTGGAGACCTCCCGGGACAGGTCTTACAATTTCTCGCTTCAAGCCACACACAAAGTTCCATTCCCATAGAACTGGACCTATCTATAGGCAGTGTGAGAACTCTTGTCTCATCCCAGCCGAGCTATCAGGTGACTGACAGAAAAACCACATATAAACTATTCTAGAAGCAGAGGAACAGGCCAGCAGCGCTAAGCCCGAGCATTGCCAGCCCACATATCAAGACCAGTAGATTCACACCAGTAGGTAGTCCAACAGAGTTAGCCGTATTTAATGCATCACAGCAAGGGAGAGTTACACAAGGAGCCAGGAAGGCAGAGTTTGGAGGGCTGATTGCAGGAACTGGATGCATGCGTTCTGTAAAAAGAACAGGGAAGCTGGGGCCAGTCTTTGATTGAATGCTGCTGGGAAATCAGAGCAGTGCTTGAGTGGATCTCTTGTTAATTTTCATTCATAGGACAGAAGGAATAACACGGGACTAGCTTCACTGGTTCCAGTACATATGAGAAGTGACAGTGTCAGTCATTTTTGCTGGTTCGTAAATATCCCTTAAGGCCTGTGTCCATGTCTTAGTCCTCAGCTTAGCAATGTTGGAAACTTGAATTGGGGCCTCACAGGAGGTTTTAGGCCAGTTAGAGGATTGTGGTGTCCTGGTCTCTCCTCTTTTGCATCTGGCCGTGAAGCAAATAGGCCCCCTGCCTCACACAAGCCCCCTGCCTCACACAAGCCCCCTGCCTCACACAAGCCCCCTGCCTCACACAAGCCCCCTTGCATCACACAAGCCCCCTGCCTCACACAAGCCCCCTGCCTCACACAAGCCCCCTGCCTCACACAAGCCCCCTGCCTCACACAAGCCCCCTGCCTCACACAAGCCCCCTGCCTCACACAAGCCCCCTGCCTCACACAAGCCCCCTGCCTCACACAAGCCCCCTGCCTCACACAAGCCCCCTGCCTCACACAAGCCCCCTGCCTCACACAAGCCCCCTGCCTCACACAAGCCCCCT
Organism: Rhizomys pruinosus; assembly: GCA_009823505.1. Taxonomy (NCBI): domain Eukaryota; kingdom Metazoa; phylum Chordata; class Mammalia; order Rodentia; family Spalacidae; genus Rhizomys; species Rhizomys pruinosus. The sequence goes on along the minus strand of VZQC01011446.1, from coordinate 1,958,568 downwards.
GCATCAGACCCACTGATCATGGACTGAAAACTGAAAAATGATGGGCCAAAATAAACCTTTTTTCCACATAAGTTGATTGCCTCAGAAATTTTGTTATAGTAATGGAAAGCTAACACTGGCATGATCACAAAATAGTTTGGTCTGTACCTTACTTCGCCAGTGTCAAACTCTAGCCTTGTCTAGATACTGTTTATATGCTCTGAAAATTGCTTACGTATACTTAGGAACACTAACACTTCTGGATATTGGAGACACTCTTTTACTCTGTCACACAGAATCATAAAATGGTTGTCTTAAGCCTCTTAGTTTTGAGTGATAAAAATACCCTGACAGAGGGTATTTTTACCTTAAGGAAGAAAGGGTTTATTTGGCTTAGAGTTGTGGTGCAGAGTCCATCGGAGTGGGGAGTCACAGCAGTAGAAGTTGAGGAAGGTGGTCACATGGCATCCACAATCAGGAATAGAGAGCAAAATGGAGTGAATGCAAGCCAGTACTCAGCTCCAGGATCCCCTGCCCAGGGAAGCACATCACCCATAGTGGGTGGGTCTTCCCACCTCAGCCAGCACAAGTAAGATAATCCCCCACAGGCACCCAGGGGCCTGTCTTCCAGGTGACTCTAGACATCAAGTTGACAGTTATCACTGGCCATTATAGGGTGGCTCTTGATTTATCAATAGAGAAACTGTATAGTGCCTATCCCGCTGTGCAGGCTTTCTGGGTCCTTCTGTGCCATGCTGTCTTGTTGTCCTGGTTTGCATCTCTGTTGTGTGATAAAACTCTGACCAAAAGGAAAGGGGTGCTGCCTCATACATACTGGCCACAGTCTGTCATCAAGGGAAGCCGGGCGGAGACCTTGGAGGAACGCTGCTTACTGGCTTGCTTCTCTGTCTTGCTCAGCTACCCAGGGATGGCAGCACCTACAGTGGGCTGAGCTCTCCGACATCAGGCCAGTCTGAGGGAGGAAGAAGAGAGAAGTCCATTCTCTCTTCCAGGTGACTCTACTTTGTGTCAAGTTGACAAAACTAAGCAGGCATATGGCTACTCCTTTCTCCACTGTTTATGACTAAAACACTTGAGAGAACAGCGTGGAAGGAGAAAAGATGGACTGGTGAGACAGCTGGGGGGATGGGGACTTGTCACTAGGCCTGACAGCTTGAGTTCCAGCTCTGGTTTCTACATGGTGCAAGGTAAAAACTGACCCTCCCCTCCATACACACTCTGGCACATACTTGTGCATACGCACATTTACACACACACAGATTAATAATTGGAAAATAAAATTTTTAAATGGAGACTTTCTTTTGGTTGGCAGCATCAGAGAATTAAGCCCATGGTTACGTGGCCTTCTTTGCTTGGACAGATATCCTGGCGGTGAGAATGTATGGTTGAGGACCTTCTTCATTCCAGGCAGGTGACAGGGAGTGAGGCAGGCAGGGCCAAGGATAATACACTCCAGAGGCCCTGCCCACAGCGGCTTGCTTCCTCCAGCTAGGCCCCATCTGCTCAAGTTTTCACAACCTCTGAAAATAGTGCCATCAGCTGGGGACTAAGCATTCAAAACATGAGCCTGTAAGCAAACATCTTATACTGAGCCATAACAAGCGGTTATGTACGGAGCATGCTCCAACCCCATGAAGGACGAAAGATGGGACATTGTAGGAATGAAACTTTGTCTGGCTCAAGGCAAGGAACTGCAGACCCTGTACCAGAGAAACTTTCTAGAGTTATCTGATATCTCTATGGGCATTCAGTTGTCTCTGTGGGTTATCTATAGCTCCATGAGGTCGGGATATTGCGGTGTTTTCCTACCTCACCTATCTCTGCAAAGTTCCAGAACCGGATGGCTCCTTCCCTTGTGGTATTGAGCAAAATGTCATACCTCTAGTTTACTGGTTGCACAAACAAGAACTCTGAAGCCCCCTGGTAGGAGCTAGGGTGGCTCACCCTTCCCTCCCTCCTGCCCCCTCCCACTTCCTTGCCCAGAGCACAGTAGCCTTTAGTATATAAACACATTGCTGGCATGAATAAAACTGAGTCTGTCTCCCAGACTATCCCTTTGGGTCCGTGTCTTTCAATTCTTGTCAGGTAACTTCTCACAGTCCCCTCCCCTCTCTTTGCCATTCTGTTCACAGAGCCTTCTGTGGCTTTAACTATCAAAACTCTACTGAAGCCTGTTTGCTTAGGAGGATACGCCTGTGCCATTGCAAAGGGTTCAGAAGGGGCCGGCCTGCTTCAAGGAGCTGTTAATGAGGAGTAAAGACTCTTGGTTATTACTTCACCCCTTGAAGGGCCCATAACCCAAGAATTAACTCTTGTGATTTTCAATCCAGGTGCTTTTAGCTTAAATTACCATTGCTCAGCCCCAAGTCACAATCTCCTGAGGGCAGGTTGTTTTTCTTGCACTTATTCCTCTATCCATAGCTTTCGGTGAAGTTTGGCAAGAAAAATGGGCAGTAAATTTTATTTTTCTCCTGTGAATACTGTACGGCTGTTTCCTACCAACAGTTTAAAGATGGACTCCCATTTAATCAGATTCTCAGAGACTTCTCTTACTCAGCTGCAAGAATGCTCCACCATTCACTGTCAAAGCCAAGTGCAGCCTTTGTCGGAATCTACCAACATCGGATGTAGAAAGATCCGGATGACTGGAAGAACACTCTTGCCTGCTGTACAAAAAGAAAGTAAACCCCTCCAGGATTGCAGGGTGTTGCCCTGACTCAACAGTTTCTTAACAGAAACTGGAGAGCACTTACTTTCTTTGATGGTGTGGAGTTATATTTCATATGAAAAGGTATTACTAATCCCAGGCGACTTCCAAATTTCAACTGCCCCATTCTCAAACCAGCAGACAGCCTATGCCCAACACAATTGGGGAACTGCATCAGATGTAGCCACGGGCCACAGGGTGGGGATGTAGCTCAGTTGGTAGAGTACCCACTTAGCATGCATGAAGCCCCAGAATCAACCCCAAAGGGCATGGTGGCACATGCCTAGTCCTCAGAATGTGGAGATTCAAAGTCATCCTCAGCTACATAGAAAGTTCAAGGCCTTTTCAGGGTTTCTATTAGTTTGCCCTCTCTGGGTATCATGACCAATGGGTGTATCTAGAACAATCCTTCACCGCACCCTAAAGACCCTGTGATCACTATGGCAGCTCTGGGGAGAAGAGGTGTTGGTCACACAGGTCCTGCTGCAGCCACATGGCAGGTGCTTCATTATGTGGCTCTCAGCAATCCATGACCTTCGACCTCCCCCAGCTTCCCACAGCTCAGAATCCTGGAACTGCTTCCTCTGCCTACTGCACCACTGTGACAGACATGGAGCCCTGCTGCAGTGCTCCTCAGTTCCCTGCAACTCTCTTGGGGACTGAGGTCCTTACAACACATACTTCCCAGTGAGAGAAGAAAAGAGTCTGACATAGTGAAGGAGACAGATGTTTTCCACGGCCATTTTCATTACTATATGGGACACTAGCCCTTTGTTCATTGTCTTCTGTCCAGAGCATCCAAAGACCCATCCCTTATCAAGCATCTGAGAGCTGTGGTTAACAAAGTCGGGGGCAGGGCCTTGAAGTCAATGTTATTTCCTTTGGTACAGACCAGAGATTTTAGGAATGGCAGCCCCTACTCCAGTCCACAGGACCCATGATCAGAAAGGTCACTCCCTGAGGATTTATTTCCAGAGCTGGAGAACCCAGAAGGCAACTCCACTTTCTGCTACACATCACCGTGTTTTAAAAACAAGAGATGCACCATGTATTATTTGGGGGAAGTTTTATCAAAAGGACGTTATTATAAGAAACGTTAGCAAGTTGGTCATGGTGGCGCATGCCTTTAATCCTAGCACTTGGGAGGCAGAGGCAGGCAGATCTTTGTGAGTTCAAGGCCAGCCTGGTCTACAGAGCGAGTTCCAGGACAGCTGGGGCTACAGGGAGACCCTGTCTTGAAAAGACCAAAAAAGAAAAAAGAAAGAAAAAGAAACGTTAGCACTATCCAGAATGTGGCTGTAATGTGACAGCTCCATAGCCCGAGCCAGACGAAGAAATGTAGCAGTGGATTCTGCATTTTGAGAGGAAAGAAAATAACAGTGGCTGTCATCCTTCACCAGAGAGGATATTGAAGATATTTTATAATTAGCTCCCACTCCTCTGACAAAAGGAAAGAAAGAACTAGAATATCTCAATTCCCTCCTTCGCAGCATCAGAAAAGCAGCAGCACGGTAATATCAAGGCAGCCACCTCCAGCAGCACCTGCCAGTTTCCAGGCAGAGATTGTCTTCTGCCAACATTATTCTCCATTTCCCCATGAGAACTGGTTGCATTTTCTCCTTAAGATATAATATTTCTCATCTTTAGTTTCTAACAAAGTATAAGAGCTATGATGTCAAATAGCAACAGGAGAAACAAAGAGCACAGATGAAAGGCTTTAGGGTTTGCTCCGAGACCTGAACACATGGGTCTCCAGGGTTACGGTTGATGTACCTCACTGTCAGATGCGGCTCTCTGCCTTGTCATTCCCTCCCTGTGCTCCCTGGAGACCCTAGTACAGCCTGTGGCACACACATGTTTACATAGTATCTGCCTGTCAAGGCAGGTTCAGGGTCGCTGTGTTCTTTCAGGATCTAACTTCTCCCTGTCGAACTGAAGTGTCAGCTCCAGGAGCCTCGTCAGGAAGGACTTGCAGCCTGGCTCTGGGGTGGTGGCAGTCCTCTGAGAGTGAGAATTTCCCAAGCCTCTAGTGGCCTGGCTCTGGGGTGGTGGCAGTCCTCTGAGAGTGAGAATTTCCCAAGCCTCTAGTGGCCTGTGACATGGTTGTGCTGGAATTGACAGGCTGAGGGAGGAAGGAGACGGTCCCCACAGTCTGGGTAAGTAGCCTTTTCCTTGCTATAGGTCTGTGGGGGCCATTTCTTATTCAAACCACCACAGGGACAAGGGATAAAGGAAGACATTCAATGCAGGTGGAAGCCAACATGCCAGGGACCATAAGACAGTCAGAGGCAGAGGGTGCAACTGGGAACTAAAACTACAGATGCTGAAACTGAGGTGGGGCAGTCTGAGGGAGCTGGACCCTAAGGGGAGGGTCAGGGCCATGACAGAAGCAGCCTCTGCTGCTGAGACATTCCAGGCAGAGCATGTGGGAAAAATACGAGGCATTTCCTTTCTCTCTCCTCCAGGTTCACACCAGGTTTCCCATTGGTCAGGGCTAATAAACCAGCAGGTAAAAGAACATGTGAGGATTCAAGATGGCGCCCGGGATCCCAGGACTCAGTATGCCATGATGGAGATGGTGATCCCAGCACTCAGGACGCTGGGATGGAGCCTGTGATCCCAGCACTCAAGACGCAATGGAGTTCTATGCAACAGTAAAGAAAGATGACATTGGGGCTGGAGAGATGGCCTAGTAGTTAAGAGTGCCAACTGCTCTTGCAGAGGACCCGGGTTCGATCCCCAGATGGTGGCTGAGAACTGTCTGTAACTCCAATTCTAGAAATGCAGTTCCAGGGGAATCCGACACCCTCTACTGACCTCCGAGACATTGCACGACACGGGTGCACAATCTTGCATGCAGACAGTACATTCATACAAATAAATAAATAAATAAATAGGCGTACACAGCCACGCCTAATGGTATTTACAAAAAGAAAAAGAAAGATGACATCATGAACTTTGCAGGTAAATGGATAGAACTAGAAGATATTATGTTGAGTGAAGTAACACAGTCCCAGAAAAACAAATGATGAATGGTATCTGTGGATGCTAGCACCAAGTACCTAGTTGTAAGGCAAACTAAGCAAAGTTGATGTTATGTTTCTCATGATCTGAAAACAACTGTGCTCTTTTATTGTGAATCCCTTAACAGATTTTAGAATTAAGCTACAATTTATTTTCAGACTTAGGCAGTTTAAGTATATTGGTGAAGGGTATATATGCACGAAATCAAAAGAATGAGGGGAAAAAAAAAAACACACACTGAAACAAATGTAGAACAACATAAATCTATAACAAATGCCTAAACATAATTCCTTTCAGAAATCATCATTATTTTGCATATCTAATTTATAATTTAGGGTTTTTCCCCCAAATGATCCCTTAATCATAAATAAAAATAAAAATATTATTTAAAAAAAGAAAACCTGTGATTGGAAAAGGCACCAGGAGGGCTGGAATTGGAGACGCTGCCAGCCAGGCATTCGCTTTGTTTTGTTTTATTTTGTTTTGTTTTGTTTTGTTTTGTTTTGTGAGACAGCTTTTTCCTGTAGCCCCAGCTGGCCTGGATTCACAGGCTGGCCTCGATCTCACAGAGATCCACCTGCCTCTGCCTCCCGAGTGCTGGGACTGAAGGCATGCACCACCCTACCCAGCTTTGGCCAGGCATTCACCTCGGCTTAACACATCAATCAGGAAGACTAAGATCAAGAAGCTAGGTGGCCAGCCCATATGGAAACTGGAGCTTAGGTCTCTTGCTCCTGCAGAGGAGCAAGCATGTGCTCAGCTGTGGGCATGAAAGAGGGTTCCAGGAAGAACGTGGGTGACCCCAGGGCTGAGAACACCATACCGTTGGGGCTGCTTAGGCAGGGCTCTCTGGGATGGGTGCCTGCTGGGGCCTGAAAGTTGGGTTGTTTTGGATGGCAGCAGAACTCTAATCCCTTGTATTCTGTTAGGAGACCTGAGCTCTGCTGGTCTGTGGTGAGGCAGAAAGAGACAAATTAGCCTGGGGCCTCCAGTTATATAAGGTATTATCACTTGCTTGCATTAGACAAATTATATGCTTTTGAACTGCTAAAGTCGTGTACTATAATAAAATTGTCTTTGCATTTCATAAGGCTGGGGTGGGTATTCTTTTGTGAGCTGGGATAGCTTACTGGTTATGAGCCCCCAGCAAGCTGGAGCTAGAAATCTAATGCCATAGTTTCCTGTCCTGGCCACTGACATTTTCCTTCTTCTAGAAGAATCTAATGCTTTCCTCACACATCTGCTGTGAGGGTTAAATGAGACAATGATGCACTTGGTGCTGAGCCAGGCTTCCCCAAAGTGCTCAAATAAGGTGTTCAGCCTATAAGGGGGAGAATCCTCTCATGGTGCGGAAGAGGGTCACCCACACCTAAGGACCCTCAGGGGCTCCCTTCTCCCAGGCTGAGCCTATGAGAACCTGCAGTGGGGAATAGTTTCGTTCCACCTGGCTTCCCAGCTGGACAAGAAGGAGCCCAGAGCACATCGAGACTGGTGGTAAATTACCTTCCCAGATGGTGGGTCTTTATCCCAAGAAAATCTCCACAAATCACAGCCTGTCAAGAGTCCCAGAAGCAAAAGGAGATCAGAAGAAAATATTACAGCTGGGATAATCTACAGCCTTCAGAGATGCCTGCAAGAGGCCTGTGTTCTGCTTGCTTCAGCAGCATCTCTACCTGGATGAGAGTGCTGTGTTATGTGGAAAAGAGAGAGAGAGAGCGACCGACCTCAGAAGAACAAGGGGGTCTGCTGTGCTGTTCCCACTGCGCAGGAGGCTGGCCAGGGACTAGACACCCCGGAAGCTGCAGAACTTCTGGGAAAGGTAAACGACTCAGGGGGAAGCCCCATGAAAATGGACAGATGTCCCCTAACCATGACGGATCCCCTCTGTGGCCTCTGTTAGCAGCGAGGGAGCCAGGAGCGCTTCCCTAGGCTGATAGTGGAGAGACAGTCGTGTAGTCTGTTGATTGAATTATGGAAGGGCGTGGGGCATAGAAGAGGATCACCCCGACATAAAGGGGGGGCAGGACAGAGCAGGATGAGAGGAAGCCAGAGCTGCCCAGCGAGAGCCAGAAGACAAACAAATGACAAGGAAAGTGACACCAGGGAAAGGGGGGTCCCCGCATGGGATTATTAGTCTCATTAATAAAAGAATAAAAGAATGGACTCAAATGGAAGTTTGAGGGCCATTTTAATGGAAATAAAAAAGCCCTCCAGAGCAGGCTGTAATCTGCTGGAGAAGGGGAATGGAGCACAGAGGGGACAAAACCCCAGCCAGGCTGGTGGTGTAGCCGTTGGTCCCAGCACTGAGGAGGTAGAGGCAAGGCCAGCCTGGTCTACTTACCAAGATCCAGGCCAGCCAGGACTACAGGGCGAGCTGTCTCAAAAAGACAAAAAAAAAAAAAAAAAAAAGGGAAAGGAAAAGTTGTACCTTTCTGCACCTCAGAAAAGTAGGCAGACCCAGCCAGACTTCATGGCTGCTGGGCTGCTAGGAACTGGCCTAGGGGGGAATTCTGGGAAGAAAAAGTGCAGTACCTCATTAAAGAAATAATCATTCTGCCTATCTCTTTAGCAAGGCTTAAGGTGACCCTAGCTTCCTATGGGTGGTCCCTTGGCCAGGTGACTGACCTGCCCAACTAGAAATGTTAGGTCTCTACCCAGGCCAGAGAGTGTATTCTGTTGACCAGAAGTCTTCCCTGAATGGGCGGTTTGAGAGCAAATGTTGATTGTGCTGGAGATCTTGTTTCTCAGCTGGCAAGAGATTTCTCCAGATGCCTGGGTCAGGGGCTCCTTTCCCTTCTCATGCCCCCATATTTTTCCTGTCTTCCCAGCCTGCCTCAGGAAGAACAGGGTGTGGATAGGCCACGGGAGGAAAGCAGCATCACCTTCCTGTACGTGGGAGAGTGCAGCACTTAATATCTGCAGCTTCTATCTCGTTTTTTGTGCCTAGAAAAAATTATGATGTGGTCTTGTTTGATCTCAGTTTCCCACGATCTCAGAATGATCTTGTCTGGTGTTCTGCAACACCACGTGACTCCCACAGATGATTCCTCGGCCCAGCACTGGGCACCAGGCCAGCTTCCAGCAATGCCAAGCTGCAAGTGTTGTATCAGTCCCCAGATCAGAAACTGCCCTTTCCTTCCTCAGTCAGAATGGATGATAACCCCCAGGACAAAGCAAGGACACAGGAGTCCTTCAGATGAAGTCATTTATCTGACTAGATTAGGAGAATGAGAAAGGGGTTTTTGTTTGTTTGTTTTTGTTTTCGGTCTTTCTGAGACAGTCTCCCTTTAGTCCCAGTTGGCCTGGAGCTTGCTCTGTAGACCAGGCTGGCCTTGAACTCACAGAGCTCGGTCTGCCTCTGCTTTCTGAGTGCTGGGATTACAGAGAAAAGGTTTTTAAACTAATTTTTGCTAGCATACAAGGCAATTAATTTAATTATGGCATTTCTCTGTATCTTTTCTATTTTTCTCTTTAAAATTTATTATTTGTGTGTGTATGAGTGCAGGCACACACATGTCACTGTGCCTGTGTAGAAGTCACGGGACAACTTTCAGAAGTCTCTTCCTCTTCCGTGGGAGCTGGGGATCACACTCAGGTGTTCAGGTTTGCACAGCAAATGCTTTTTTACTTGTTGGCCTATCTTTCTGGCCCTTATTTTCACTTGATCAAATAAAAATTTTATTTATAAATATATATGTCAGCTCTGTTCCTCTAGGAAACCTGTCTCAAACAGTCACTTTGGGCAAGATCTTCAATAGAGAAAAGACATTAGACAAACACAAAAGAAATCCAAATAAAGAACAAACTCTGGTCATCCATAATAAGCTTGCAATATAGTTGAAGAGTTGTGAAAAGTTGTGACAAACAGCTCACAGCTGTGCACCATACTGACAACAGGAAAAAGTGAATGTGGAATATGCTGTATTCACTAAAAAACAGTGCTGTGGCACGTACACATACACATTAGTGTGTGCGCACGTATGCGTGTGTGCATGCGTGCGAGCATCCATGCAGGTATGTGGTCACATGTTAACCTCAAGTGTTGTTCCTCTAGCATACTCTCTGGAGATAGACTTTCCCCTGGCCTGGTGTTCCCCAAGTAGGCTGGGCTGTTTGGCCAGCGAGCGCCAGGGACCTCCCTGCCTCCGCCTTCCCATTGATGGGATTGCGAGGAAGTTCGCTATGCCTGGCTTCTTTTACACAAGTCAAGGGGTTGAACTCAGGTCCTCATGCCAAGCACTTTACAAACGATTCCTCTCCTCAGCCCCCAGCATCTGCTTTTAAAAAATAAAAAGTTAAAAATCATAACAAAAAAAGCAAAAGTAATTTTATTTGGAGAGTATATAAATATATACCCAGAAATAACCAAGCGAAAACTATTATGGAGAGGAGAATTTTAGCAAAGGGGCTTTAGAAATAAACAAAGTTGATAGCTTTCCTACCTGCAACAATAACCAGCTAGCGAACATAACAGAATAAAAGATTCCACTTCAAAATGACAGAAAGGCAAAACAAAATGGCTAGAAATAAGGCTATTAAAGTGTGCAGTTTGAAGAAAAAATTAAATTCAGTTGACAAAACTGAAAGGGCTTTAAAGTAAGTGGAGACATAGCTTGTGCAAGATAGGAAAATCTACCACAAAAGGTGTCAATTCTTTCTAATTTTACCTCCAAATGTAATGTGATCTCAATGAAAATAGCATCAATTCAACATCTCAGTAATGGGAATTTCAAAAAGAAAAAACAAAGGAAATGAGATTTTTAAAAGTATCAAAGAAATAATACCATTTCTGAAGCATTTGCTTCAAGATTAGAACATTCAGGATTAAAATAATCAGGATTAAAGCCCTTTTCCATTTTCTGTATAATGAATCAAGAGGGGGAAAGAGAGCCACACCCAGGGATGTTAGTGAACAGAGCAGATGGATGGGAAGAGAAGCCAGGTGGCTGTCACCCAGATCAGCGTGGGAAGCTCCGGGCTTTTCAGGGACAAACGCTATAAGCTGGAAGACGGTAATGGGGAAATCCTCCAATTACTGAGAAAAAATGATATCCTTTTTTTTTTTTTAATCTCAAAACATCCTTGGTTTAAAAAAGTTCACATAAAAGTCATTCCTACATTGGTGTGTTTGTAACATTTTGTAGAGTTTGTAGATGTCCTAATCACCAGTGCTGAGAACAATACTTCACATAGATGTTGTCTTAGTTACTTTACCTGTAGCTGTGATAAAGAACTAACAAAAGTCACTTAAGGGTTTATTTCGGGTGGAGTTGGAAGACAGACCATCACCGTCGTGTAGAAGTTAAGACGGCAGACAGCTGGGGCAGCTGGTCACTCCATGTCCACACCCAGGACGCAGAGATGATGAAAGAATACTCGGTTAGCTCCTCCTCCTCCTCCTCCTCCTCTTCCTGCTTCTTCTATCTTCTTCCTTCTCTTCCTCTTCCTCCTTCCTCCCTGTTCTTGCTCCTTTTTATTTTTCATGTATGACTGTGCATGTTTTTGTATGTGTGGACACATGCAGTTGTCTATGGTAAAGGTGCTATGGCATGCATATGGTTGTCAGAGGACAGCTTGTGGGACTTGGTTTGTCCCCCTACTATGTGGCTTCTAGGGAATCAGCCTCAGTGACAAGAGTTGCAAGTGCTCTGTCATCTCATCTTTCTTTCTTTCTTTCTTTCTTTCTTTCTTTCTTTCTTTCTTTCTTTCTTTCTTTCTTTCTTCTTTCTTTCTTTTTCAGTCCAGGACAATAGCCCAAGGAACTGTGCCACTCATTTAAAATTATTTTATTTATTATTTTTCTTTTACTGTATAGTGCATTGTGTGCTAGTATGTGAGTGTACCTGTGTTATGCAATGCTGGAGGAGATCAGAAGAGAGCATCAGATTCCCTTGGAAATGGAGCTGCCATGTGGGTGCTGGGAATCAAATCTGAATCTGGATCCTCTGAAAGAGCTCTTTTTGCTGAGTCATCTCTCTCGCTCCTGTGCCTTTTTTTTTTAATGCTTATTCTTTTATTATATATATATATATTTTTTTTTTAATCTAGACCCATGTCCCCCACCCTATCCCCCCACCCCACCAGAGCTCATGTATTCTGCCAAACATGCTTTTCATCTCTTTCTCAGTCTTTCTCAAAATTCTCCATGGGGAAGTTGACTGTTTTGAGCAGAAGTTCACCGTTTCAGTCAGGTCTTTGATACACTCCTTTCTGTTGTTGTTTTCATTGTTGTTGTTGTATCCAATATGCATCACCCCAACTACTTGGACAAAAGCTCTAGGGGCCGTGCACAAGAAATACTTACAACTAGGTAATTGGCACTAGCATCCACAGATGAGGGATACCATTCGGCATTTGTTTTTCTGGGACTGTGTTACTTCACTCAGCATATCTTCTAGCTCCAGCCATTTTCCTGCAAAGCTCATGATGTCATCTTTCTTTACTGCTGCATAGAACTCCATTGTGTAGATGTACCACATTTTCTCTATCCACTCAAGGGGCATTTGGGTTGGTTCCAGCTCCTTGCTATTGTGAAGAGAGCTGAAATAAACATGGCTGTGCATGTATCTCTGAGGTGGGATGAGTCTTGAGGTTGCAAAAAGGATTTCTATCTGACAGTTCCTATCCAGTTGCGGCTGGATTTTTTTTTTTTTTTCTCATGGTGGTTGGTATTTTCTTTCCTTCTCATTTGTAAATTTAAAACTTGGTGAGGCAGAGGCAGGTGGATCTGTGTGATTTCAAGGCCAGCCTGGTCTACTTGGTGAGTTCCAGACCAGCTGGGCCTACAGGGAGACCTGTCTCAAAAACAAAAACAAAAAATCAACGACAAAAGATAAAAACAACAACAAAAACAAAAACTCAAGTTATTGTGGAAAAATCCAAACACTTAACACTTAAAAAGGCAGAGACAATCTATTTATATAAATATAAATCTATTTAACTTCCATGATCCTAACACCTAATTTCAGCCATGATCAGATCATGGCCAACTTTGCTGCATCTACACACTAACCGCACCCTGTCCTGTGCTATCACTGCACCTTGCTAAAATGTGAAGGCCTAAGCATATGAGAATAATGCCTTTGCTCCAGTGAGCTACGATTAGACAGTACCTAGCTCAGTAAAGGTGCTTGTCGCCAAGCCGGACACCTGAACTCAGTCCTCAGACCCACGTGGTAGAAGGAGAGAAGCAACTCCCAGAGGCTGTCCTCTGATTGCCACACACAAGCTCTGACTCACATGAGTCTACACACCTGCACACGCTAAATAATAAATGTATTTAAAAATTCAGACAGTATCATAAGTCATCCAGGGTTCCAATTTCAACTGCCTCATTAATGCCACAGGTTTTTTAAGTGCACCTCTTTGAATCAGGGTCCATCCGTCGTTGGCTTTTTCAGTCTGGGAATCTGTCCCTCCTGCTGCTGCCGTCATTTTCCTCACAGGTAGTTTTTGTCTTGAAATGCATTTGACAGAGAACTGCCATGTTCCTGTGTTCTGGATCACTTGGCTGGCTGCATTTCCATGGTTTCCATGTCCTCCAGGCCCACAGCTTCCTGTAGATCGGTGTTTGGATGGAGCAGAGACTTCCCTTGGCACCCCATCTCAGGAAGCTAATGATGATACATTCCACTGCCCACTGAAATGATGGGGTGGACCAAAGACCTGTGGTTTAGCTACAGAGAGAAGCCGGGACGCTTCCTAAAATGATGTGGTGATTCAGAGCATGTAGAGCAGTGTGTGGCAGATGCAAAATGTAGGGAGTGAAGTCCAGACCAGAGCAGAGTGAGAGGAGGCCAAAGAGAACATGAAACTGGCCTTCCACCCACTGGGTTGATCATGCCAAGCAAGAGCAGACTTTTAAATTCTATGGTAAAGCTTAAGACTAAATTGTAATAACTTAATGGAAAAACTAAGAAATATCTTTTTAAAATCACTGAAAAAGAAAGGAAATACAAGCATAGTCCACTTCTGGTTCACCATGAATAACATTTATCAGATATAATAATAAAATACTGAATATTGATTTAGCTCAAAGACAGTTGTGTAAGTGTCTATGTTGGGAGGGGTGGGCATAACCAAACACTCGTTCTCCATAGTAGGAAGCCAGTTCAGTGAAACACTGAAGACCCATTATGCTTCAGACAAAGCAAGTCCATTAGGCTAAGCCTGACCCCCACCTGCCTGGATGCTCATCCCTGGAGCCCATGAGTGAGTGCTGCAGAAAACGGCAGAAGAGACTTTCCATTTGTCATTAAATTCAAAATCTTAAAATGGGAGAGATTTTCCCCCGATTATCACTAATATCTCAATAAACCCTACTGCAATTGTGTCATTATAAGACCAAAGCAAAAAGCAATCTGACTTCAGTAAGAGAGAGCATGTGATCACAAAAAGAGAAACTGGAGTGGAAAAGGGGGGACCCAAGAAAGACCAGCAGCCTCTCGGTAGACGAAAGGCAAGGAAACCATTTTCCCTGAGCCCAGAAAGAACAGCCCTACAAACACCTTGGTTTTGGCTCATTGAGACTCATCTTCAGCTTCTGATCTCTGGAAGAGTAACCAACAGATGTGTGTTGCTTTAAGACCCTCTGTATGTGGTATTTTTTTGGTACAGAAGCCACAGAATGCCAATCTAGAATAGTGCTCAGCAATCTGATCAATATATGCAGAGCAGCAGCTGAGGTATCAGACGGAGCAGGACTCCAGGACAGACTGCGTAAGATCCCATTCCCGTGGGGTTTATCCCAGCTTGGTGGAACTGTCTGATTTTTAAATATGCACATATATTATATTACTCTGATAAAAATGAAAATGCAACTTCAAAAAACATACCAGAACCAGGTGATTTTAACAAGTAAGTTAGAGCAAATACCCAAAGGATATGCAATCAGTTCTGGAGAGGAGAAAAAGAGGGGATTCTCCCTATTTGGTGAAGCCTGGGTCACTGGACAAAAGCAGTACAGAAAGGAATGACAGGCCAGACTCACCGGTGGGCACGCATGTGGTCAGCAAATAAGAGAGGTTGATAATGTGCATCTGTTTTCTACTGATGCCATAGCTAAACAGTGTCAATGACAACCCTCCCTGTGTCTGTGGGTCACAGGGCTAGTATGCTCCCAGCAGCTGACCAGGTACCTGGAGAAGTGATTTCCTTTTTGGAGGCTCTAAGAGAAAAATCCATTTCCAGTTCCTTCGGGTAGGAGACAGAATGGAGTTCTTTACCCTGGGAGGATGGAGCTTCTTGGTGCTGCCCATTAGGTGAGGGCACTGCCACCAACATCCCCTGGCCAGTGGCCTTCTTCCTGCATCTTCAAAGCCAGCAACTTCAGGCTGAATACCCCGGAGCTGCAGCTCTGACCCACACTTCTATCTTCCTCTTCAGATTTCAAACACTCCTCATTACACCAAACCCACCCCACAATAAAGTCTGTGATGCTACTTCCACGGGGAAGTTCCTTCTGACATGTAACATGTTCACAGGTTCCAAGGACTAGGATGTGAGCCTCTTCAGGGGAACATTATTCTTCGGCAATGGTATGTATATGCATTTACATCACAATCAAATATGTTTATTAAAGCAATATTAATGAGGAAGTGTAATGATGGTTTAATATTACAGAATCTATTACTACAATCTATCACATAAACTGATAAATTAAAAATGTAATATTTCAATGAATTCAGAAAAGGTATTTAGTAATATTTACCACCCATTCATGATAAATAATTAAATCAAAATTAGAAGAGTTCCTTAACATGGTATATGAGATCAACCTAAAATCTTTTTTTAAATCTTTATTTTATTATTTTTAATTATGTGTATGTGTGAGTGTGTGTGTGTACATGTGACAGCAGGGACCCTTAGAGTCCAGAAGAGAGCATCAGATTCCCTGGAACTGAAATTACAGGTGGTTATGAGTCACACCATATGGGTGTTGGGAACTGAACTTGGGTCTTCTGCAAGAGCAATACAAACTCTTAACCATTGAGCCATCTCTCCAGCTTCAACAACCTAAAATCTTAACCAAATATCATTCTTCGTGGTACAGTATAGAGCCATTCCTTTAAACCAAAATAAGGCTAAAATATTTTTCCTTCTTTTTACTCTACACCCCTTCATACATGAATGTATTTTATGTTGATCAAATCCACCAGTTCCTCCCAGGTCCCTCCCACCTACCTTTACTCCCTCTCATTTGTGTGAGTGTTGTGTGTCCAGTGCAGTGTTGGTTAGAACTATGAATAGTGGGTGCTCTTACTTTGGTCATAGAAAAATCAAGCATGTACTGAACTGGCAACCATAGCATGGGTTAACCTACTGGGTGCCACACCCCCCCCCAAGAAAACTGACTTTGTCTCCCCCATAGCTATCAATTTCCTATAGCTGCTCAGCCAGGAGTTGACCTTGTAGGCCCCTCCCATCCCATCCATGATGGATTACTGACTAGATTGATCTTGTGCAACTGCCTGTCATGTGGCCCTCCCTGACCTCTGGCTCTTACCATCCTTACACCTCTTTTTCACAAGGTTCCTGAACCTTCGGGGTGGAGGTACACAGATGTCTCATCTGGGGATGAGCAGTCCATAGTCACTAACTCTCTAGACTTCGATCATTTGAGGTTCTTAAATGATCTCATTTGAGGTACTCTGTCCATTGCAAAAGAAGCTTCCCTGCTGAGAGATGAGAGCTGGACTAATATACAGATTTAAGGATAAATGTTTAGAATTTAGAAAATGATAGTGTATTAGCTGATTTTCTGTTGCTGTGATAAAACTACCATGACCAAGGGAACTTATAAAAGGAAGAGGTTATTTGAGCTTACGATTGATGGTTCCAGGGTGGGGAAGACATGGTGGCCGGGAGGCATGGTGGCTGGGCCTGGAGCAGAAAGCCAAGGTTCACATCTCCCAGTGAACACAGGAAGTCAAGAGAGAGCCTCTGGAGACTAGAAGGTTTGTTGAACTCACTAAGGCCACCCCCCAGTGACGTACTTCCTCCAGCATGGCCACACCATCTAAGTCTTCCCAAACAGTGCCACCAACTGGGGACAAAATATCTGAATACTTAAAGCCTATGGGGGACACTCTCACTCAAACCACCACAGATAGTAAGGTCTCCCCAAAACCTATGATTTCTCTAGCCACAGATACTTCACTAAGTTTACAATAGTAGGCATGAACTCCTCCTTCATGAGCAGGGTTTGTATCTAATCAGACAGCTGTTGGTTACCCCCTCAAGACATTGATGCCACCCTTGCACCAGTGAGCATATCTTGCCAGATCAGATGTTTTTGTGGAGCACAGGATTCACAGCTGGAGAAGACCATTTGTATCTTTTTTCTCCCAGCAGCCTGCTTAGCACCTTGCAGCACTACAAAAATCTGTTCATCAGGGAGGTTTCCAGTTCAGCACCTGCTTGATTTCTAAGTCCTGTAACCAAAGTAAGTACACCCACTATTCACAGTTCTAACCAACACTGGGCATCACATCCAACACAAGAAGACAGAAGATAAGTCAAAGTCACAATGGGGGAAGGACCTAGAAGACCCCTGTTCTCATGAAACCTGATTATCTGAAGGAACCCCTATGAGAACTCAGCAGTCTTGTTAATTCAAGACCAACATGAAATTCCTTCACAGCAATTATAAATTATATATGTATTAGTCAATATTTTCTTTCTACATGGGAAAATTTAAATATATGTGTATAAGTCACTTTTCTGTTACTGTGATAGAACCACCACGACCACAGGAACTTATAAAAAGAAGAGTTATAGCCAGGTGTGGTGGCGCATGCCTTTAATCCCAGCACTCAGAAAACAGAGGCAGGCAGATCTCTGTGAGTTCAAGGCCAGCTTGGTCTACAGAGTGAGCTCCAAGCCAGCTGGGAATAAAGGGAGGCCCTGTCTCAAAAAGACAAAAAAATAAAATAAAATGAAGAGTTTGATGGGTATGGTGGCACATGCCTTTAATCCCAGCACTTGGGAGGCAGAGGCAGGCAGAGGCAGGCAAATCTCTGAGTTCAAGGCCAGCCTGGTCAAAATAACAAGTTCCAAGCCAGCTGGAGCTACAGAGAGACCTTGTCTCAAAAAGACCAAAAAATAAAAATTAAAAATACAAAGAAGAGTGTAAGACCCAAATTGAGCCTTACCCTTGAGAGACTCCCGGGTGAGAGATGTGGAGACAACACTCGATGCAAAAGCAAGAGGTTTATTCTTCAGGTGCGCCGGGATTCACCTGTACAACGGGGAGAGTTGAACCCTGAGCAATCTCTGCACACAGCTTTTATACACTTAGAGCATAGCAGGAATTGAACCCCAGTCTCCTGCAAGACAGGCAGGGATACTCAGCATGCTTGGGTCTGCAGGTGGCTTGGGGCCAGGGCTCTCAGGGTGGTTCTTCCTAGAATTATAACTGACTGTGGTTTCCTGTTATCTGCTGACCTAGGGAGGGGTTGCTATTTGCTAACCTAGGGAGGGAAAAGGCTCTGACCCCGATAAGTTGGCTCGCAGGCCTTTTATACAGGGTCTAGGGGAATCTTGGTGGGGTTTGGGTAACTTCTAGCCTTACTGGATAATAGCAGAGTTCCAGCTCATGGCTAGGTCAGCCCACCTGCCCCCACATACCAAAGGTTATCTTTAGACACAGTCTTGGGACAGGAACGGAACCAGGTCTAGGGGAATTTTTCTTTATTGGTTCAGACCGGACCTGTTTCCCAAGCCTGGGATGTATCTGGTGGACTTCAGCTTGGGGGAAAGTGAATGCTTAACTTTTGTCCAGAGTAGAAGTCTGGAATCAACTCTTATCTCTTCAAAGAGTTTACGTGAGCTTACAGTTGATGGTTGAGGGGAATCAGAGCGCATCGGGGCAGGGAGGCATGGTGGCAGGAGGTAGAGCAGGAGCAGAAAGCAGAGGTTCACATCTTCAAGCAGGCACAGGAAGCAGAGAACAAGACTGGAGATTGGCAAGGGTTTTTGAACCCTCTAATCCTGGCCCCAGTGACATACTCCCTCCAGCATGGCTACACCTTCTAGTACCTCCCAAACCAGCACCACCAACTGAGGACAAAATGTCCAAATACTTGGAACCTATAGGGACATTCTCATTCAAACCACAATGTGTAACTTTTATTTTATTTTATTTTATTTTATTTTATTTATCTTATTTGTCTTTTTGAGACAGGGTCTCCCTGTACCCCTTCTGCCTTGGAACTTGCTGTAGGAAAAAACGGGAAGCCACCAGTGGCTTCTTTTGTGCTAAATTTCCTGCTTGTCTGTTTACACTGAAACCTGGCCTAAGGTAGGACTTTCCTCTGCATTAGCAAGCCTGTGACACCTTGAGATCAAAGGCACTCAGGAGCTCTTATGCTCCTGATTCTAGTGCTCTCTCTCAATGTTATGGAGCTTGAGGCATAGGGTCTGAAACCAGGCCCTGAGATATGATGTCACTCTGCATATAAAAACAGAATGCTGTGAATCAATAAATGAGTCCTTTTACCATCTGACAGGAACTACCAGCCATTATTACATGTATAAATCTTAGCCCTTGAGGCTTGTGTAGTTGTTACCAGTGGGTTGGACAGTGATCAATCAGGTCACCAACTTGGGGAGCTGGCATGGGACTGGAAGGTCACCAGGTCACTAGCTGTGCAGTGTGGTGAGTTCCCAATGGGAATTTGGCTGTGGAATGCCCATCAGGCAGCAGCCTGGCATTAGACTGTAGAGAGCCAAGCAGGTGGCAATCTGGAGGATCTAGGAGTGGCATTAGGGCATTGCCTGGTGTAGTTGTTAGCTTAGATAAGAGGGCAGTGAAAAGGTGGTCAGCCTTTGGCCCTGCAGTTTAGGACAGCTGCTGGTGGCTGTCTTGCCTCTTCCCTTTTCCCTGTAATCTGCTTGTGGCAGAGAGATACCACAAGGATACCCAGAACTTGCTATGTAGATTAGCTTTGAACTCACAGAGATCCACCTGCCTCTGCCTCCTGAGTGCTGGGATGAAAGGCTTGTGCCAACATGCCTGGCATTTAAATATTTTTAACATTTAAAAAGTCAAGAAAGTTTTAGTATCGTAAATTACTAAAGAGCAAATCTAACAAAATACATCCAGAAATCTCCTGAAGGAAAGGGTAGAATGTCACTGAAGTGTCAAATAAAGGAGGAGCAGAGGATGCTCGTGGAGGAGGAGTCTGTTTTGACGGCCAGACAAGTCAAGTAATTTTAATTTAATGGTAAGTGAATCTCTATGGGATTTGTTGTGTAAGGTGGGTAGCTATGATGTATGTGTTTGTGTGTGTGCACATATGTGCATGTACGAGTGGAGGCTAGAGGTCAGCCTCAGGTGTCACTCCTCGGCATCTTGTTTTCTGGGACAGAGTCTTTCACGGAGACCTGGAGCTCAGTGGCTAGCCAAGGCTGGCTGGCCAGAGGATCTGTCTGTTCCACTGACCCAATGCTGGGATTACACGCACCTTCTGCTGTACCCAGATTTTTCAAGAGTGCTGGGAATCAAACGTTGGCCTTCATGTTTGGCAAGCCCATCCACCGGTTTCTTTATGGAACTACCAACACAACTAACCAAGACCCTCCTGAAGAGAATTGCACACTTGCCCTTATCAGGAAGCCAGATGGAAAAGAGGTCTTCACCACGCCACACTATGATTGTGATTGTTCCAGGAGTGTTTCTCACTGAGAGCTTCTTGCTGGTTGCTGTTGTTCCTGACATAGGAGAGTTTCATGTGTTTGCTCAGTGTGTGAATCAGCCTTGCTGAGGTGCTTCAGAAGTCATCTTCTGTGACTGGCTCTCTTGGCCTACAGAGACTTGGGTCATACTGCCCTGATCTAGAGAACTCCCTACCATGTTCCCTGGCCCACACAGGGTCTCTATGTCCCCTGGTGACAGTTACCTGGTAGTGTGCCCTTCCCAGGTGCCAGGCTCCGGGGAGAGTGTGACCTTACCTGCTTTCAATATCCACACAAGCGGCAGCAACCAGCTTTCCATCGATGCTGGCTTTTAAAGCATTCACTCACATGTTCATGCATGAATAATGCTTGTTACTAGAACAAGACAGAGCTCGGCAAAAAGTCTATTCCTGTTCTTCATTTTCATTTGTGTCAGTATTGAACATTGCCATTCACACAAACAGATAAGAATGAGTTTTGTTATGTTTCATTCTTTGAACTCCTTTCAACTTCATGCCAAACATTGTAGAGATTATGTGTGCATGTTTGTGTGTGTGTGTGTGTGTGTGTGTGTGTCTGTGTGTGATATTGAATTTTTTAACTCTAAAAATTTCCCATGATTATAATTCTCCAAATAGTAACTATTTCTTCTGGTCGATTTATGAATAGTTATTAGTAGTGTGCTTGCCTCTGTTTCCTTTCCCGCTGCTATGATAAAATACTCTGACAAAAGCAACTGAAGGGAGAAAGCATGTCTTTCAGCTCCCAGCTCAACGTACAGTCCACTGCAGTGAAGAAGCAAAGCAGCAGGAGCCTGAAGCAGCTGTCGCAAGGCATCCACCGTCAGAAAGCAGGCGGACGGACACACGGGTGCCTGTGGGGCTCATGCCCTGCCCACAGTTGAGAGATGACTCCCCTGGGGCTGCAGAGATGACTCAGTGGTTAGAGCACCGACTGCTCTTCCAGAGGACCCGGTTTCAATTCCCAGCACCCACATGATGGCTAAGAACCGTCTTTAACTGCAGTCCAGGGGAATCCAACACCCTCTTCTGACCTCCATGGCACTGCACTACATGGGTGCACAGACCTACATGCAGACACATAAATCTACACTCATACACATAAAAAATAATAAATAAATAAAAATTTGAAAAAAAGATGACTCCCCACATCAACGAATATTACTATCCTCTTTATTCCACAGTGTTTTTCTATAAGTTCATATTCTTCCATTACTCTTTCAGATGCTAAGGCCATCAAACTATCACAAGAACCCTATTGTCTCCCAAACATTTAGAGAAACTTCCTTCTGAGACAGTCATTTATATTTGTCTGTCAAGCTAGGACTCAAAACCCAGAAATGCAGGTGCATTAAGGGTCCTAGGTCTAATCTCCCCAACTATCCCAGGAACCTGAACAGGGACACAAGAGTCCCTGAAATCCCAGTATCTTTGTAATATCCTTCTTTTCTTTTTTTTTTTATTTTATTTTTATTTTATTTATTTCTGTATGTGTACGAATGTATTGTCTGCATGCAGGTCTGTGCACCCGTGTCGTGCAATGCCGCAGAGGTCAGAAGTGGGCATCGGATTCCCCTGGAGCTGGAGTTCTCCTGGAGTTGGAGTTTCAGACGGTTCTCAGCCGCCATGTGGGTGCTGGGGATCGAACCCGGGTCCTCTGCAAGAGCGGTCGGCACTCTTAACCGCTAGGCCATCTCTCCAGCCCCAATATCCTTCTTTTCTAAGATGAGTTCTTAGAATCTGAAGGGAAAACTACAAGGTCAACCTCTTATCTCAGTCCATCTTGTCATTAGAACAAAGCTCTTGAAGCTAGGTAATTTATAAAGAAAAGAAGATGATCATTCTGGAGGCAGGAAAGGTGCAGAATCTGTGCAGCATCTGGTGAGGGCCATGTGCAGTTCCAGCAGGGCAAAAGAATGAAGAGGAGGCAGAGGTGTGGAGGAGATATACAGGAGGCAGAGGGCAGCTTCACGGTAAGAACTTACACTGTGCAAACTAATCTCACCTTACAAGAAAGACAGCCATCCCTCTGAAGAACTGGCTTCTCAACCAAATTCTGCTACATTGGCAATCACATTTCAAAATCAATTTTGATGGGAACAAGGCACTTAACAAACTGACACCCCTGCTCTCAGGAGAGGGAACTGCCTCTGCTTATAAAGTTTACATATATATATATATATATATATATATATATATATATATATGACTTTTCCTGTCAAATTCTGAATGAGGGCCAGAGAGCTGGCTCAGCAGGTAAGAGTGTGGGGCACAGAAGCGTAAATTAAACCCAGGAAAGAGGGAAGCAACTCCTGAAGGAGATCTCTGACCTCCACAGGCACTATGACATAGATGGGCACCTGTGCTCTCACACACATATCATACATCATCATCATCATCATCATAAACAATTTAATTTCTGAATTAACTAAATACAGACCATCTTATAATAAATAATTAGGTCAGTATCAGCAATGCTGCTTTAGCAAAACATAATCTGCATTTTAAGTGTTGTCTTTGAGATCTGTGGATTTTATAGTTGAAATTTATTTTGCTTTTTTATAGTTATGAGCATATGTTATATGTTTATACTTAGTATAAAAATGAATTCTGACAAGGGGGCCTCTGCTGTTTGTTTTCCTTTGAACAGAGTCTCACCTGGCCACACCTGAGAAGCACTGCCTTTGTGTCTTGTGAGGTTCAAATTTGGAAGGCCTCAGACTTGGGAAAAGGAAAGCCAGGCTTTGGGCTCTGTGACTGCTCCCATCCCACAGAGACTGGGAACTCACAGTGGAGGAAGTCCAGGAAGGGTGCCCTTGGGAAGTGTCACTCTGGGAATGCACAAGGTGGCTCGCAACACTACCTTGAAGTGCTCAGGGGTCTCCACTGCTGGTGGAAAAATCCCAGATTCAGACTAGCTCAGGTTCAAAAGGATTGTCCTGTTACAGGGGAAACAGCATTCCCCCAGAGAGTTCTTAGTCTCATCAATAAAACAATTTAAGAATGGATTCAAATTAAGACAATTTTACTAGAATTAAAAATTCCTCGGGGCAGGCAAACTCTATCTCGGCAGCTGTTTTGAGGAGAATGGAGGGGAGAAGGGAAAGGTCATGAAGCCATGCAGTTTAGAGCGGCAAGGATGTCAAACAGGCAGACTAGCAGCCACGTGGTGCGAAGAAGGAAGCTTCAGGGAAAAAGTAAAGAAATACAAGACACTAGGGCGGCCCAAAGCGCTAAAGAAGCACACTCGGAAGAGGGCTGTGAAGGAGAAAAGGAGAGGCTATGCTGTCTTGAAAAGCAAGCAGAGTGGGGCTGGAGAGATGGCTCAGCAGTTAAGACCACTGACTGATTTTTCAGAGGACCCAGGTTCAATTCTCAGCACACACATAGTGGCTAAGAACCATCTTAGGCTGGGCGTGGTGGTGCACACCTTTAATTCTAGCACCGGGGAGGCAGAGGCAGGCAGATCTCTGTGAGTTCAACGCCAGCCTGGTCTACAGAGTGAGCTCCAGACCAGCTGGGACTGAGAAAGAAAGAAAGAAAAAGAAAGAAAGAAAGAAAGAAAGAAAGAAAGAAAGAAGGAAGGAAGGAAGGAAGGAAGGAAGGAAGGAAGGAAGGAAGGAAGGAAGGAAGGGAAAAGCGAGCATAGTTACAGAGACCTACATGTCTGTGACATATCCAGAAGCGCTGGCCTAGGAGGTGGGATTCAGGCAGGAAAATCACTCTCTCATTAACACACTGGGTATTCTGCCCATCTACTTAGCATGACTTAAGATGAACCTACCTTTGTAGGAGTGGTCCTATGACTAGGTGATTGACCAGTGAACCTGGAAAGGTGGGTCTTCACCCAGACCACAGATTTTATAGTCTTAACTCTCAGGGGCTTTTTTGCCACTCTGAGAGTCCTAGCTCTAGAAAGGCCAAAGGCTCTCTAAGATGTATCTTTGGAACCCTTTCTGAGGTGGCCCAAACCATGAAATGGGCTAGATAAACTCCATTTTGTTCAGAAGTCATTCTGTGTCTGACCTTGGCATAGACCTCTGCTGTGCTGGGATTGAATGTGTGCCAGGATTGAAGGTGTGGGCCACCACATCCACCTGCTTTGGGGAACTCTTAGGATGCAGAATACAGGAATGCATCCAGGCCTGTTCTGAAGCAGGAAATCTTAAGGTGTGGTGAGATTAGCTAGCTAACCCCATACATCTGCTGTTTGTAAAATACTTGATATGTTAATCAAATACTTATGCTCTGTAGAAGGTTTGTCTAAGACTGGCTAAAATCAAATATATATATATATTGCCAAGCCCCAAGGTCATGTCCATGTCCCTATTCTAGAGTGGGGGACAGTCCAGTCAACTGTATAATAAACCTTCCTCAAAATTTTCCAGCAACAATATGCTTTTTGGCCCATAACATTTGGAGGTTCCACCAAGATTCATACCAGCTGGAGGGTGGAGCTCCCAGGGACCAGCTGCTGAGAGAAGTTCCTCAGCTCTGGCCTTCCTTTTGGGTTCCCTGTCACCACTGACTTGCAAGGTAAGAGACAGCTTTGTGTGTTTGTCTGTGTCTGTCTGTTCTGTGTCTGTTTGGTTGTAACCTGCCAGGGAGCAGCTGCTGAGAGAAGTTCCTCAGCCTTGGCTGTTTCGTTTTGGTTTGGGGCCAGCCAGCATGTAAGTAGGAGGGAACTCAGAAGCAGTGTTACTCCTCCTAGCTGGACTGTGGAGGAGACGTCACGGAACCACTGGGGTTCCCAAGCAGGGAACCACTTGGAATTTGGGAATCTAGAGCGCTTGGTATCTGTTCCTTTGTCTTACTGTGTGCCATTTGTCTCCCTTGTGGCCATTGGACTAACCTTTGTTATGGGCCAGACTCAGTCATCCCAGCCGATATCTCCCCATGATTGTATGTTAACCAACTTCTCTGGTTTCAAGAAGAGCAGTAGGGGGGTTAGCTTCCATGTCAAGGCACTTAGACTCCAGATTCCTTGCGAGCTCCAATGGCCAAACTTCCTAGGCCATGACTGGCTGTTGGAAGGATCTTGTGATCTTAATCTTGTTTATTCTGTCCGCAGAGTTTGCTTTAATTCTCACCCCAATTGACTCCCATATATCTTCACCTAGGTTGATCTTCAGAAAAACCCACTCTCCGGCTTCAGAAATGCCAGTTGGAAAAAGGCTCCTTCTCCAAGCTCTAAACCTCTGCTTCCTATTTCAGATGAAGAATACTTGCACCCTGAACCCAGCCTTGTGATTATCAGAAGAGAGGGAGAACTGCTCCTTTGCTATGAAATCATGCAGAAAGGGGCCTCTCCTTTTTCCAGATTTAAAGGATGTAACTATGTCTTTTGTTTATGGTAATTGTTTGCCTGTGTGTCTGAGATTCATGTAGCTGTGTCTGTCATGTGTCAAAGTTTTCTTGTGTGTTTATAATTTAGTCATGTATAATTTTCTCATGTTGTCCTGTCAAACAAAGTGGCCACTTCAAGTTTCTTTCCATTCTTTTTTTTTTTTTTCACAACCTTTTTTTTTATTGATGCTTTGTGCATTTCATACATCATTTTCCAATTCAGTTCAGGCATATCTCCCCTTCCCTTCACCCCCACCCCC